>JAFIRS010000270.1:0-600000 GCA_018342105.1 Gonioctena quinquepunctata
TTTCCTTTTTGAATACTATTTTCCCCCCAAAAATTAAAATTAAAAATTTTTGGGAAAATTTTTCCCTATTTTTTAAAAAAATTTTTTGGATAACTGTAATAGTTTTGAGATATTTGCGAAAAACTAAACCTTTTTTTTTTTACTAAATTGTTTAAAATTTTTACTTTTTTTGTGACCCCACCCAAATTTTTTTTCAAAAGTTTTAAGATGCCATTCCAAATCGAATGCCACATCAACAATAATTTTGGGAGAAGGTGAACTAGAATTTGTAAAAAGTTTATTTGGGAGAGTAGACTTACTGCTATTAATCTGTTTTCGCCAATGTATTTTATTCTAAAAAAAACCAACTAACTGCCTTTCCGTGGTCCCCCCTTGGCCTCTTTATAGAGGTTATCAGCACAAAAATTTCTCACACCTATTTTGGGATTTCGGGAAAACCTCGATGTTCCAGCTTGAGAACCCCGCGATACGAGACATCCCCCCTCGTGGGCTAAAATTTGGGAACAGCATGCAATGGCGTACTGATTCGCTTTCGTTACAATATTTTGCTGAATCACAGCGTTCATTTTCCCTCGATTAGTATCGCTTCAGAATTCAGAACTACCTACGTACAGGTTTTTGGTGAAAAAAAGCAAACCCCGGGAAGTTGAATGGTTAAAAAAAAGGGACTGGACAATCTAAAATTAAGATGGTCGCCAAGAAATACTTTTTTTCGATAAAGTATTTAAAAGGGCGTATAATATTGACTACAGTTGTTTTGCACTGTTTTACAATTTGGGTAATTTTAATCTGCTTAATGTCGTCAAACGAGAGCGGACCAGTTTGGGTTTTAAAATTTAAAAATATTGACGACTATTTCAAAGAAATAGTATAAACGTGTTAGTTGATCCGGGGTACTGAAATAATAATCGGGATATTTCAATACCCCATATTGTCGTAATATAAATACAATCTAAAAAATAATTGTTTTTAATATTGAAAGAAAAAAGGAAAACAAAAAAAAATTGTAAAACCAAATCTGAATTATATAAATTTTTCTGAATATCGCTATTTTCTCAACACTAATATGCAACTGACATAAAACAGTATTTGTCATTACTAACTGGGAGCATTATCATTATCAAGAACAACTACTGCAAATAAAATTTTCAGTATTCCCCCAAGCTGTATCAAAAAAAATAATCGTATGCTTTGAAATAATTATCCAAAATTTTTAATTTCATCATAAAATACTTTTCATTTTTTTTTTTGAAAAAATTAAATAAAAAAAAAAAAATGTCTGAATAATTTCGTATCAAAAAAAAATTATCAGAAAAAAAAAGACAAGTACTAAGAAATCATCATAGGATTGAAAATATATTTTATGAAAAAATAAAATGCCCCCTGAAATTTGGGAAACAAAAAAGTACAGTGCTCAAAAAGGGAAATAAATCAATCTTACCAGTCAAATTTTTAGTGAAGTGAAGTGTTACGTTTTTTTGGTATTCCCGTGTATCCCGTTTTAGTGTACTACGTTGTTGATTCTGATAATGTTCGGTCTTACCATTTTTTTGGGCTAATACAAATAGATCTTCTGATGGTGTCCAAAGGGGTTTTTTTTCGATATTTGATAATGATATTTTCCCCCACTTTTCTGGGGTAATAGCCCTTTTAAATCTGAACAAAAAAATTTAAAAAAACCACTGCTTTTACCATTTTTTTTTCAAAATCTTGATTTTTAAAATATATCTATTTTATCTTTAAATTTCACCTTCCCTTTCCCCCAACCCCCTTTATAAAAAAAAATTTTTCCCCCATTTTTTTCCCCCCAAAACCAACCCCCTTTTTAAAAAATTCCATCCATTGATCTCAGTTACAAAATGAATTATTTAAAATTTAATTTTTTTTTTTTTTTTTTTTTTTTTTTTGGTTTGGGGGTTTTTTTCATTCAAGTCCCAAGGGAAAGGGGATATTTCCCCCAAAATTTTAAAAGGAAACAGGGGCTACATATAAAAAAAATTTTTATCGTAGGGTTTTCTGTCACCAGTTTATAATGTAAAAAAAAAAATTTTTACATTTTTAAAAAGCCCCCCTTTAAAAAAAAAAAATATGGGGGGTTTTTCCAAAATTGTTTTTTTAAAAGTCCCCAAAAGGGTTCCCAAGGCTTCCCCCAAAAGCGTGGACTTTTTTTAAAAAAAATTTTCTCCCCAAAAAAATGGGGGCCCCCTTTTTCTTGACAACCACCTTTAAAATATCTCTTCGAAATAAAAAGGGGAAAAATTTTTTAAGGTTTTCCCAAAAACTGCCACCCCCCCAAAATTTTTTTTTTTCAAAAAATTTTTAAAAAACTGCATAATTTTTTTTTTTCCCCCTTTTACATCCTCCCCCAAATAATTTTTCTGTTTTACCTTCCCGGGGGGTTTTGAATACCCCCCTGACCACCAATTTTTAAAATAGGGTTTTAAAAAAAACCAAAAACCCGACCACCAAGGTTTTTGGGCTACGGGTGTTGTGAATTTTCCCCCCAAAAACCTGTAATTTTTAGACGTTATTCGGGTTGGAAAACGGGGTTTGCATCGACTATCTGAATATATCAACCCGGGGTATGATATATGGAACCCCGGCCAAAAAACAAACCCTTTTTTTTTCAAAAAGGGGAAAAGGGGTTTTTATTCGGGGTACCCGTTCAAAAGATTCGGGAAACCAAAAAAAAATTTTTTAAAAAAATTTGCACCCAAAAAAGTTTTAAAAGTATATATTTTTAAAAAAATTTTACACAAAATTTTCAATCGCCTAGGGGGAATGAAAAAGGGAAACTATTCATAAAAAAAAAAACCCTACGTTTTGGGGAAATTTTTCCGCCCCGCGTTTTTACAAAATGAACTAATTTTTCAAAGAACAATTTTGGGGAAAACAAGTTTCAAACAGCTAACAATAATTTTTTTTGGGACTTTGTAATCTTAAAAAAAATTTTGGGAAAAATTTTTTAACACTTTAAATTTTTAAAGGGGTTGGGGGTTTTCCATAAAATAAATAAAAAAACAAAATAACTCCCCCTTTTTTTTCCGGGATTTTAAACGGCAAAAAAATTATTTTTCGTTTTTTCCCCCGCAACGGTTTTTAATTAATTTCCGGTTTTCTTAAAGAAAGGTTTTTTAAAATGATGGGGAACCAGAAATTGGGAATCCGTTATGATCTCTGTTTTAAGTTTTAAATTTGTGGAATATACTGCACCGTTTTTTATGGGATTTTAATTTTGATTTAAACGGTGATTTTCCCTTTTTTTAAAACCTTTCCCATTTTTGGGTTTACCAATTTGACTGACTTTTTTAAGATTTTTGAGGGCTGTTAGTATTTTTTTATCGAGAGGTTTTTTACAGGGAAAGTTTTTTTTTCCGGGAAAATTTTTCATGGACTTAGAATGTCCCTTATTTTTCCCCTGTATGATTACGGATTATTCCAGGGGACCCGTTCTGAACTAATTTCCTTTTTCGGCCCCGGTTTTATTTTCTTCGATACCGAAGCGGGGGGAAGGTGTTTTATAGCAGAAAAAGGAACCTTTTGGGATGAGGGTCTTTTTTTTTAAACCCCCGTTCCCGCTTATCTTATTTAAAGGATCATTTTTCTCGACAGGTTTTTAAACCCGCGGTTAATCTTTGAAAAATCCAACAAGGTTTTTGGGAATTTCCCGGTGGGTTCCGGTGTTTATAGGTACGGCCATTAATGAGGGGCTGGTGTGATTTCGTTTATCTTTTTTAAGGCCCTGTTTTGTTTTTGATTTGGGACGGGGAGAAAGTTTTTTTATCTCGCTGTGACTGTGGGTAGCAAAAAAAAACTTTTTTTGCCCCCAATGGTCGTAAGATTGAAAAAAGGACGTTTGGTAATTTTTTAAATGCATTTCGTTTAAGGGCAAACTTTCACCCAAAACCCCTCAAAAAAACTTTGAAAAACCCAAATTTTTTTTTCGAATAACAACTCTTTCCCAAAAAAGAAAATTTTTTAACTTTCTAATTTTCCTATTCGGACAAATTTTAAACTTGTTTTGACAATTACAATAATTCGTTTACTTTTTCTGAGGCAAAAATCACCCCGATTTATTAACCCATGCCCAGTACTTAATACTAATTTTTTTAAAATAAAGCAAAAACATGCAAACAAAAAAAAATTTTTTTCGTCCGGGGATAAAATTAAGGGGTTGTACCCCCTTTTTAACAGGGTTTTTACCCTACCGGGGACAATTTAACTCTATTTTTGGGATCCTGGGTTTTTTTTTTTTTTTCCCCCCTGGTTTAAGGAGTATCAGCGGTACGGGACGTTTTTTCCCTTTTTTATCTCTAAACACGGGTTTTTTTGGGATTGAAAGCCTTCCTTTTGAGTCAGTGACCTGAAAAAAGTTAAAAAAGATAACACACCTTTTTTTCGGTTCGGAAAGGATTTGGCAAGTTGTCAGGTATTCTTTTCGGTAAACGGTGGTAAATTCATTCGTTTAAAAATCTTCGTTCCTGGGACTCCTATTTGTGCGGTACCATAACACAGGTGATTTGTTTTGTGAATGGTGGTTACTGTATTCTGTGCGGAGTGCTTGAACTCAAACCACACTGTGAATTCGCAATGCTCTAGAATCTGCTGGTCTCATCATTTCGCTTCGCCATGCTGGATTGTCCACTGCATCTTTTGAGATATTTTCTTGGGTTTCAAAAAAATAATAGTCCACGATATTCTATCAAACCTTCCATATATGCGCGGTTAGAATTTTATCAATATTTTTTTTCTTGGGTACCGTACAATTGTAAACGCTGATGTCTAGTGTGAATATTCTACAAATCCAAACACATTTTCCGAAAATCGTGATTATATTATTTTTTTCTGTATTATGTAACTCGGCGATTGATATTCTATAACTGTTTCTATTTGCATTAATTTCATAACATATCGCGTTTGTGGTTTGATAGCCTGTAATCCGTACAGTGTTTCATTCTAGTTCTGTCACCATTCTTCGTTTTTTCTAAGACCTGTAATGAACTATATCCGTCTCAAAATAGCTTTGTTAATTTTTCTGGGGGAAATTTTCTGTCATATTTTTACATCAAAACACTTGATAAAATTGTCTCTTTTGGTTTCCCGCTTTATGTTGATTCCTTTATTTTTTTTTCAGTTTGTTCCCACTATGATACAATAATTTTAGTCCGTTTTTCATTAAAGTATCGGGGATTTCGTATTATTATTCATTCCAATTTTACAAATTCCTCGTAGCTATAAATATGTTTTGGCAAAATTAACCTTCAGGGATTTTTTCAATTGTTTCTGGTCTTTTGAGTCTGCTAAAACTATTAAATTTACCATACCTATATATTAGTTCCTACATTCTGGGGCATACTGAAAATTTTCTTGTTTACTGATATATAACTGATTGAACCAAATTTTTCATGGGTGTCATTTGAACAGTGCCGTGTCATGGGTTGTGTAGGAATCTATTTTCAGAAATGATTTCTTCATTTTCTTTGGACATTTCCTTTGGCTGACATTTTCCTATATTTCCGCATCAACTATTGGTAATTCATCTGGCATATTTTCTTGATTTTGAACTAAAACTTGATCTTAATTTTACCTCATTTTCTTGTGTCGTTTGTCGAACGCTTCCATTCATATACTTGTTAAATCGATCAGCTTTATTATTTGACCTTTTTGTTTCTTCACTGGTTGGAGTTCAAAATTAACGTGGATGTCTTTTTAAATTAGGTTTTCCTTCTTGTCTGGCTAAAGTTCTAATTTTTTTTCATTTCGGGGTTTATTTCTTTCTTTACTTTCGTATCTATATTAAAATATTCCCTATGCTTCTTGCTTTTCTCGGCGTTAAAATCCATTTTCTGCAATACTTCGTAATTTCGTATCTTCGGAGTTCACTATACTTTTGCTTGAACTTTTACATACATTCAAAAATCTGGCGGTAGAATTTTGTCCTGGCACATTTTCATCCTGTGATTTACGACTGTAGAAAAATCTTATCTTTTGGGACTGTTATTCCTAGGTGCTTGGCAGATTCCAACTTCCTGGTGGATAGAGATCTCCCGTGGGTGATTCGTATCTATCTCTAAAACTATCTTCCAATGATTTCCTATTTTTACATCGATCACCTTCCCTTTGATTCCTTGATGCATTAACTGTTGCAATTTCCGTTCTTCCTGAATATATCTGGCTATTTTTGGGAATATTTTCACTTTCAAAAGCTTTCATACCAACTTTTTCCATTTTCTGACTATAATTTTCTTCATCCTCGCTGTAGTGCTGTGTGGGCAATGTTCCGTTACATCTTCCGTTTTTTAGGCAGGAAATGCTCGTACCTATACGTATGCATTCCCACTTGTCGACTGTCACTTGGACTATCGGTCCTAATGTACAGGGTGCGTCGGTATTTCCATTTTCCATATGTGGCACTTTTCTAAATTCCTCTTCTCTTTGTTGCTCGTTTTAAACGCATGTTTCTGTTTTTTCTTTGTTCCAGATGATTTTCCATATTCTTCAATTTCAACTATTTCTTTGCAGACTAGGTCTCCTTTAAATCACCAGTCGCTGACATCTTTGAAACTGTTTTTTCTAAACCTGGTGTCACAATTAAATCACCGGTCCCTGATATTCTATTTGATTCGAGTTCGTAAGTCTCTGTTTCTGGCATGAAACTCTGTTTAAGAATACTGGGATTGATTTTAAGGGGCCCTCCTCTTCAATTCTAGTTTTTCTACAGAATTCATCCAACTCGTTCATCATGATATTGACATCTCTCAATCGTTTTTTCTACTTCTTCAAATCTCTTTTGCAACTTCCTCTGTTCGTCATCCTGATTTGGTTGGATATGTGTTGGATTTTTCTTTTTCAACTCGATAATTTCCTGATAAATAACATTTGATTTTCTCCAATCAATTTGCACGTCATATTTTCGTAAAAAAATCTAATCCCTAGTGTTATTTCAGTACTACGGTGATCATTTTCAACTATTAAGAATTCATGTTTCAGAATTTTTCCTTCCTTTTATTTTGATTGGCAATATAACCGAGCCAATATAATGAGTGAAATTTCCTGTCCATTTCTGAGGTGATACGGCAAATCATAATTTAATTTCATACCTCTAACAATATTAATATGAGCCACTGATACTTGAGATCTCATATCTATGGATATATGCCTCAAAAATTCCTGCTACTCCAAATTAATTACATTTTTTCTGTTCATCGTCGATTAGTATATTTTCCTTCTGCTCTCACTCATTTAAATAGTCATTGATTCCATTTAAATTCCTGTTATATTTTGACCTTTTTTTCCATATTTTTTTTCCATTTTCTGTCATTTCCATAACTATTTCCTATTTGCTGTCTGTAATTTATTCTCCTAAAATTTCCTGTTCATTCCTGCTTCTATGAGATTGAAATCTATTTTCTTTTCGAATTGTTAGAAAATTCTTTTCTATATTTATTCATTTTTTCCATATTTTTTAAATCGTTTTCCTTTAGCGTAGTTGGCAAACCATTTTCCTGACTCATTGAATCTCTTATTTTGAAAAATATTCCTATTTGGACATCTATATGCTGTGTGACCTTTTCTGTTACAATGTGTGCACAATATTATATTCGCGTGACCTTTTCTGTTACAATGTGTGCACAATATTATATTCGCATTGAAAGTTCTGAAATTCATATTCGGTGTATTCGTAATTTGCTCAATTAATTCTTCTTTTTCTGCTAATGTGATGGCTTCTTCTAAACTGACAGGACTTTCAGATAAAACTTTTTTTCTAACAGGATCTAACAATCCAATGGCAAATTGAACCAAAATATCCTGCTCGTATTTTTGCTCTAATACATTGTCAATTCTATTATTTCCTGTGAGGTACCTTATATTCGCTGCACATAATCTTTAATCTCATGAAAAAAATTCCTAACTGATTCATTCTTTTCTTGATAACAATTCAAAAATTTTTTGTGCTTCTCCAGGTAATTTCAATTTGCTAAACTGTTCAACAATTCCTTTTAATTAATTGCCAGTTGTCGGTATTTTGTAATTCATCTTCTGCTTCAATAAATAATCTAGCTATTCCTTTCAATTTTAATCTAACTATAGAACTTATTTGACTGTCTGTCCATTCTGCTACAGCTGCCAAATCCTCAATTTCACGAATAAAATCTTTGATTTCTGTGGTACCATTATAAAAAGGAATATTATCCAAAGTGATACTAATTTGCGGTTCATACCTAACCCTCGGCACTGTTGTCTGAGTTTCCATGATTTAATTATTTTGATAAAAATCTCCATTGATTGAAAATAAAACTTCAATTGCCTTTTCGAATACTTCCTGAGTTTTTGATCGGTATAAACGCTATATATATTTATTTTCTCAATATCGTGCTTGCAAAATAACAACGATATTATACTAAACTATTTTCACAATTTTTCTACTCATTCACTTCTGTTCAAATTAGTCTTTTTTCCACTGACACTTATTTGTAAAAATAAAAAATAAAATATTTATTAAAAAAAATTCAACTTCAATTTTTGTTTGACACTTTTTTTCTGTGGAAAATATCATATATGCGTTAATGTACTTCCTCAATTATTACTCGCACACCTGACATCAATTGTTTCTACGGGGTGTTGTGAATTAACCCACCACACCAATTAACCCACCACACCTGTAATACCAGACGTTATTCGTTAGGTTGGAAAAACAGTATTAAAAGCATCGACTATCTGAATATAGTCGAACCGGATATGATATATGGAGCGGTCTACAAATATCAATATCCTTTCTTTCAATACCGGAACATGGGCTGTTTATTCAGGAAGTACTACCGTTCAGAAAGATTCGAACCAAACAATGATTTGATAAAATAATAATGCACTCATAAAAGCTAAGAATGTATATATATATTTAATAAAACTTCACAACTTCTCAATCGCCTATGGACGAATGATAGGCAACACTATTCATACAATGAAAACTAATGTAGCGTATTGGCAGATAATTCTGCAGTTCTGCAGTTGGTTACACAATAGAACTAATTTTACTAGAAGAACAATCTTGAAATCAATTGCTACAAACAGCTAACAATAATTTCTTTTGGGATCTTTGTAATCTTGAAAACTATGGAAATACTTTTAGACACATACACATTTTAATGGGTTGGTTTTGCCATAAACATAAATACAAAACAAACATGAGACTCACCCTGTTTAACACTTATTCACTGGAGTAGTTTTAAACGGCAATTAGCTTAGAAGTTATTATTATCAGTTCGTTTTCTCCGCGTCAATCGGTTATTCTAATTAATTCGTCCGGTATATTCGTATACAGATAAGGTTTTTCTAAGTGATCGTGAACCATTGAAATTGCGGAATCCCGTTATGATCTCTGTTTTGGAAGCTTTGACAATTTGTGGAGACTATACTGTTCACTCGTGTTTTTACTAGGAGCTTCAATACTTGATTTGATTCGGCTGAGTTTCTATGTTTGCTGAAGTACACTGATGGGGAAACTCTCATTATTATTGTAGGATACTGTAATTCGACTGACTTTTATACCGCACTTTTGAGAATGGCATGTTAGTATTGCTTTACTCGAGATGGTTTTTACACGTGGAAAGATTTTATTTCTCGTGGCATTTTTCACTGGTACTAATATGAATGCATACTATATTTCTTTCTCGTATGATATACGTGATTATTCCACGGACTACCGTTCTGAACTAACTTAACTCTTTCGGCTCCTGTTGCCTTTTATAATATCTTCGATACCGAAGCTGGGGCGGGACTTTTATGAGCAGATAACGAGGTGACATCGTGAAACTGATAAGGGTCTTGTTTTTCTAACCCGTTCTCGCTTATCTTATGTTATAATTGGATCATATTTCACTGCATGACAGGTATTTACGGTAGCTGTCGGTTAATCTTTGAAATAATGACCAACAAGTGTGTTTATGAACTTCTCGGTGGCGATTCCCGGTGATTTATGAGTTAGATACGGCCATTAATGATGTGGGCTGGTGTGACTGTCGTTTATCGGGATTTTTTAATGGCCCTGTTTGTGTTATCGACTTTGGACGGGTGTTAGAATTAGGGATTCGTTTTCGGTAGTAAAATAAAACTGATTTTCTTATCTCGCTGTGACTGTAACGGGTAGCAATAAAAAAACTTTGTTTTGCTCTCCTAGATGAGTCATGTAAGCATTCGGTATACAATGGTTACGTCTTGGTAATTATCTTTAAATGCATTCCTGTAATTACAGGGCATAACAATACGTGAAATAACTCCAACACTTATATCAAATTCAAAAATGAAATATGGTAAAAAAAATACAAAACTAAGCCAAAATAAATTGCAAACAAACATTAAACCACAAATACTTTTCAAGAAGCACTCGTACACCTCAGTCTTCACCCCCAACTCTCGTAAACTATTTAGTTTCTCATAGAAACAAAGAAAACCTATGCTTTGCCAAATATACCAAACACATTTCTATAAAATGTCTTTCTATGCCTTGTTCTCATGTTCAAAGGTTGAAATATCTGAATATTCAAGAATTCAAATATTCAGGAGTTCACCTTCGGCATATACATAAAAGCTGTGCACTGAATTAATTCATAGTTACTGGAAGCGTTGCAGACTTACCTACTACGCATACATTTTCCTTTCCATCCCCGGCTGCATTTTTCCCATATTCCAAACAGAGCGAGCACTGAGGAAAAGTGCTAAAGCTCCGAATCTCGAGCACTATGCACTTTCATTTACGAAATGCTCCCTGATTTCTGAGCACTTTCAAAAAGTAATGGAGCACTAAGCACTTTTCAAAAAGGTGAAACTGTTAGGCACACAAGCTATCTCTGTAATATGCCTAATATAGGGTCGCGGAATAAAAATTCTGTCTGACTGAGATATACGTTCTTTTCTTATTTATTTTCATAGAACACCATTCAATTTGGAAAATAAAACTCAGCTTACCTTGAGACTTAACTGAAAAAAATAATAACACCATACTGGGTGTTATAATTTCTCTATACACTCTTGACGATTCGGGAAATGTTGAAATGTCTCATTTCTCATTGTATTTCTTGCTATGTTTGTCGGACGTGATCTTAACAGTTCTGTCGAAAGGATGACGAGAGATTATCTTGTTTATTTGATGTATGCCAAATGCAAGATCTTCCAGTAAGGGTTTTCCACGTCTCATCCATATCAGAAGAATTTGTTATGGGGATCTTTGGCTAGAATTATAGTTTTATTCCATTCTACCATGTGATAGCCATTGGATTCCAAAATGTGCTACTACTAAGAAGAAATTGTTTTCATAAGATCCATACTGAAGAGCAATGCATATCCAGATACATATGTGAAAAACATGAAATTACAAAAATAACATACAAAACAAACGACTACTAAATTCAATACAGACACAACCACCAATACATCTCAAAAATAACTTAATACTTTATGTCCCCCGATAATCTCAAATAAATAAATGGATTGGCAACAAGTATGACACTTTAAGTTCGAACCTTATACGAACGAAACCAAAAAACACAGAAGAAAAATTAAAAACTTGTATATACAATATACACGGTTCTGGTGGAAAAAGTTCAAAACCGTTAAAAGTGCGCCAGGACAAACATCGAGATCATATCAAGAATCGACAGATCACAGGTTCAAAATTATCAGAACAAATTTTGGAATCCAATTCTTTTTTTATGGATCACACGTGAAAACCCTTACTGAAAGAAGATCCTGTATTTGACAAAATGATTACGGATTCAATCGATTATCGGTAGTAATACCACTAGGGACTGAATTTTCGGATAAGTTGTCGATTTATTTCTAACGAAACTGAGTTGCTTGAAAACACCTCGAGTCCGCAGGACGAGTGGTGTTTTCTAAGCAACTCAGTTGAGTTTGGAAATAAAAGACGACTTGTAAGATAATTCCAATCACGAGTGGTATTTTATTATATTATTTCACGAACAAAGTGAATGGTCAAAAAAATTAAATTCGGCAGAATGAGAGGGAGAAATTTAATAATAATAAATAATTCAAATTTAATTATAATCATGAAATATTTATTTTAACTATATACAATTTGTAACAATACATTTTTCATGAACATGAGCACAATACATTATTCTCGACTATAATTATTATAAATGGTGCAATTGTAAAAAAAATGAATAGTATGACCGTTATTAGGTGGATACAATGTATTGTTGGTATTATTACTTGATGTACTTGAGTACTCCTGAAAGTATTCACTATATTCTGATTATGTTCAGCACCAAGATGTACGGTTTCATCAAGTTCGAACTTCCATGTCCAGTAATTTTCATGGCTTGTTGTTCACTAACGACGGATTGAAATAACTGACTAAGTGTCTAATCCTATTTTTTCTGCAGAGAGTTTTGTCCATTTTGATATTGTATTAATACCAATAGGGCAATTCTTGTACCAATTATTATTATTATATTTATTCCACTTGCCATTCACTGTCAGAAAAAGTATTTCATTGGTAATAATTCCTCTTTTCGATATAAGTTTCCGGTATAATCTCACAGGACATATTTCAGGATTTTTCAAATTTTGAGTAAGCCATTTAGTATCTGCACAGTTTTTATCACCAAGTTGGCGGGTTTTGGAGAATATCGGGATATATGCAATTCTGTTTGTAACAGCCTTTGTTGTCATTCTCTTCCTTAAAAAAATGTAACATGGAAAAAGTTGCTTCGTTACCTCTCCAAGCTAGTTCTACTGCAGCTATGTGAAAAAACTTCTTTTGGAGTCCCTCTGGCGTGTCTTTGTCCCATTGTAAGCACATATTTCTATATTCGTCTGAAGTCATAGCGACAGAACTCGTTTTCGTTTTTTCGGGTACAGCTTGCAACAATTTTCTCTTACTATCTCGAGCCGCCCTCGCCTCCTTGAACATATTATATCTTTGAAGGGATCAATATGTCTTTATTACTCACAAACATATTTTTCTTATACTAATTTTGCAGTATTGTTCCATATGGTTTTAATAACACCCTCCTTGTAATCACTACCATCAATTTTCCGCTTATTTGCCCAGTCTTTTAGAATGAATGCTAATCTTTCGTTGCTATTTTCTGCATCTAATTTGTAGTTGCGTTCCGCACAGAACGTCATAAATTGTCTCCATATATAAGATTTTGATTTTTTGTGTTACTGGGTATATTTTCTTCAATATTTTGGTTTATTACTTCGTTTGAAGTAGCACCGAAGCGACTCATTTTGACGTTTGCAGCTACAATTATTTTTGGTCAAACTGTCAAACTTTGCATTGCGATCCGTATCCATGGTTATTTCGTTGAAAACACGATGCTGATAGACCAATCAGAATTGAAAGACAGCTGGTGTTTTCGCGATAATACAAGCTGTCTTTGGTTTTTGATTGGTCAGATTTTGTGAAAATTCCAAGGTGCGTGGAATAGTCAGCACAACACTTCATACATCAAATAAACAAGAGAATGTCTCATCATCATTTTGAAAGAACTCTTTTGATATCAATCAAAAGGAATCACATTCCAGAAACATTGCAAGAAATACAGGGAGAACTTGGAAATGATCATCCATATTTGAAAGATTTTTGAAAACTGAAACGAATACAGTTCCCGAAATGTCAAGAGTATACAGTTCGGTCCATAGGTATGGAATAAATTCATTTTTAGCGTTATTATGTATTTGTTTGAAAAAATCTGGAACAGGTCTATTTCTATTGTCAATTTGACAATTTACTATATGAAAATATTACCCCCTCCTTGCACCCCCTCTGAATTATGAGCAGCCCGTCAAAAAAATTAAATTAAAAGAAGGGTCGTGTGGCACTTGTTTGAAGGGGATTTTCATTCTCTGTTCAGCAATATTGAGTTTTTCAAATTTGGTGTAATCATAACTGAGAAAATTTATTTTGATAATGTAAATTTTGTATACTTTACGTTAAATGAAGGAAATGATATCACATCATATTTAGGAAATATTTTTCATTTCATTTTGCAATTAAATTCAAAATGATTTTGGAATTCTCTTACAACATTTTGTAACACCTCAGGGGTTATGTTGTTAATTTCTTTCGTTATCCTAACTTTTAATTCTGCATATTGTCTGGTCTATTGAAATATATTTTTGATTTTAAATAACCCCATAAGAAATAATCAGGTATTTTCTTATCTGTTTTGCTAAACGCCAGGAAAAAGTCATTCAAGACACCAAAAAATTATTCACAAAACCCACATAAATAATGTAATGTCAATCTAGTACACTACTATAATTTTGATATTTATAAGTTACTGACACACATCTGTGTATTGAAAAATATTTGTGTGTGTATTTGATTTAACTATGGCTCATCCATCCGAAACTCAAAGAATAGACATTTTAATTATGATTGGATGCGGTAATAAAACAAGAACTCAAAAGGAAGTTTGTGAAATGGTCAACACGTCTCACAGTCTACAGTTAGCAAAATAGAAACAACATTTCGTGAAAGTCGACATGTAAAAACCAGGTCGAAATGTTAAATTGGCTGAGGAAAAAAGTTAGATGTAGCGATTGTGGAAAATCCGCATAGAACAAGTAGACAGCTTGCCGCCGACAATGATGTGAGTAAATCATCGATATTGAGAGCTTTATATAAAAAAAAATACCATATTTATTAAGTTCAGTTGTTCAGGAGCTACTTTTTATTTAAATGGAATGGTTAATAGAGAAAACTGTAGATATTGGAGCAGAGAAAATCCTCATTGGATGTGTGAGGCTCACGCACAATATCCTAAAAAAGTTAACGTTTGGGCTGGTATCATTAACAACAAAATTGTTGGCCCTTATTTTTTTGAAGGCACAGTTAATGGTGAGGTTTATCTAGATTTTTTGAGGAACTTTCTACAGCTTATACTTAAAAGACTTTTTCCTAATGTTAATGATCCAAATGCAATAGATAGATCAATTTGGTACCAACAAGCGGAGCTCCACCGCATTACGAACGTATTGTTAGAGATTATTTGAACGATGTTTTTCGCAATAGGTGGATTGGAAGACGTGGAACGATTGAATGGCCGCCTAGATCCCCCGATTTGACTACTCTCGATTACTTCTTATGGGGTTATTTAAAATCAAAAGTATATTTCAATAGACCAGACAATTTTGCATAGTTAAAAGTTGGGATAACGGAAGAAATTAACAACATATCCTCTGAGGTCCTACAAAATGTTGTACGATAATTCCAAGATCGACTTGCTTATTGTCAAGAAGTGAATGGTGGTCATTTTGGGCATTCAATATAATTGTAAAATAAATTGAAAAATACTTCCTAAACATTATGTGCCATTATTTCCTTCATTCTACGTAAAGTATCAAAATTTTACATTTTCAAAATGAATTTTCTCAGTTATAATTGCACCAAATTTGGAAAACTTGATATTGCTGAAGAGAAAATGAAAATCCCTTTCGAACATTACCCCCCTTGTCATTTGAAATTTTTGAGGGGGTGCTCATAATTGAGAGGGGGTGTGGGAAGGGGGTAATACTTTCATACTGTAAATTGTCAAATTGACAATAGCAATCGACTTGTTTCATGTTTTTTCAAACAAATACTTAATAACGCTAAAAATGAATTTATTTCCTACCTATAGACCGCACTGTATAGAGTAGTATCTTTCAATTCAATATTTTCTTCTGATAGGCAAAACATAGAATACAAGTTACTGAATATTTTCCATACGTGAAAAATTATTTGGTGTATAGTTATTCTAATCCCAATTGGAACGGCAATAAAAATAAGAGCACTACGAGGAGTATTCATATGCACTGCCCGGCAAATGGAAAATTTATATACTACCAGTATTTTTACTTTCAAAGCGTTCCTGGTACAATCATAAAAAAGTTCTGTCGTGTGGAAGAGAATTCCTTCTCGAAACTTTTTATGTCGGTCCAATTGGGATTAGAAATACAATACGCAGTAATTTATCAGGGCAAAGAAATTTCTTGCTCTTTTATAGATTCCATGATCCATTTGATTTTGTTTTCAGATGAGGAAGAATATTATCCCAAAAAGGGTCAATAATGAGTATTCCTTCACAATAAATAAACTTAAAACAACATTATACTATATATTCTTAGCTTCGATGTTATGATTTTGTTCAGATTTGATTATTTTAATCTATTACCAGGTATGTCAAGGTTGTAGGACACCAATTGCCTTTTGAATTATAATTTGTTTATAGTTCAATAAAGAGTATTTATTATTATAATTACCTATGAGATGATGATTATTATTATTACTATCATCATATTTGTTTACGCGCATATGTGTTTATTGTGAAATGTGATTACTGAATTAAATCAGTTTTGTATTATGCCAATACTTTGATGTTTGGTTATGATGATTTTAGTTTCTGATGGGAAAATTTCGTAACATCAAATCTCATCAATGAATTGGTTTTATCAAACTCCATTTTCATTTCTACGTTTTTATTTGCGATAGATTTCACTCACTCTGTAAATATGTTTCTGTTCTGTATCACTTTTATATACAGGGTGTTAGTGAATAAGTGCATCAAATTTCAGGGGGTGATTCTGCATGAAAAAATAATTAAAGTTTGTTTCATAACTTTTGCTTGCAAATGCTTCGTTTTCCGAGATACGGGGTATTCAAGTTTTTCTTAAAAACTGACTATTTATTTATTGCTCTGAAACCGGTTGAGATATGCAAATGAAATTTGATGAGTTTCAAGAGGTAGTTATTGCAAATGACATGCAATTGAAAATTTTATGTTCATCATTGGCGGGCATACGGGTAAAGATCTCAATTTTTTTAAAGAAAAAAATGGTACGCCACTGAGATATTTCATTTTTGAATTCATCGTTCAATTTGTGACAAAAAATCTCTCCTGCCTTTTTTCCGTCTGGGGCGCCGTTTTTATGCAAGCAAATTAAACATCTTAACGCGTATTTTTCATTTATTTAATACACTATCAAGAACGTTAAATAGAACAATAACAGAAAATAACACTAATAAATAAATAGGCTCAAAGCTACAGCAAATGTTCAAAATGATCTCCCTCAGACGTAATACAAGATTCAACTCTTCGCCTCATTGATTGTCGTATTCGCGCAAATATTCCTGGTTTATTTCTTATTGGGAGTGGAATAAACTAATGACTTAAGAAAACCCCAGATGCAAAAATCTAGAGGATTGAAATCCGGAGATCGAGTAGGCCAAAGTTCCGTACCTCCCCTACATATCCAACGATGTGGATATACTGTATCTAAGTGATTACGTATAATAATGTTAAAATGGACTGGTGCACCATCATGCATGAACCAGAAGTGTTTGTCTCAGCTGTAGAGGAATTTCTTCAAGAAGAACAGGTAACTCTTCCTGTAGGAAATTAAGGTAAGAGTCGCCTGTTAGTCGTTGTGGGAGGAAATAGGAACCGATTAAATGATCATCAAGTACCCCAAGCCATACATTTACTGAAAACTGATGCTGACAATGAGCTTCAAAGATTCCATGTGGGTTTCCCCAGAGGTGATTGTTATGGAAATTTCGCATACACTGTCGTCCAAAATTAGCCTCGTCAATAAACAAAACGCCATTTAAAAAATCAGGAATTTGAGCGATTTGATGAAGAATCCAATGGCAAAAAACTAGGCGCGGAAAAAAGTCGCTAGGTAGTAGAGCTTTCACACGTTGAATATGAAACGGATACAATTGCTGTTCTTTAAGAATTTTAAATACAGTTGCTTACATTCAGTATGTTGGCAATTTTTCGAATACTTGTTTCAGGTGACTCCGCAATTAACTCGAGAACTGCTTCTTCTAGTTGCACACTTCGTACTTCTCGAGGGCGCCCGCAGTCAGCCGTTTGTTTCTCAAATGTACCATTTCGCGCAAACGTTGGTGAAGACGAGCAAGTATTGTGTGATGGGGTACCCTACGTCCTCGATACAACCCAGTATACAATCGTCGAGCTTAAAAGACAAAATAATTAGTCATTATCATTAATGTTATACCAAACTAAAAGCTTAAAAATGAAAAAACGATAATTTGACATTTCGTTGAAATATTCGTATTTAACAGAATGTTGACAGTAGCCTACTAGCATCGCTACTAGATAATGTATTGAAGTAATGACAAATACGCGTTAATATGTTTTATTTTTTTGCATAAAAACGGTGCCCCATACGAAAAAAAAGCAAGAGAAATTTTTTGTCTTGTATTAAACGAGTATTTCAAAAATGATTCTTTATTAAAAATATCTCAGTCGCGTACCATTTTTCTCCTTAAAAAAATTGAGATAATTACCCGTATTCGTGCCAATAATGAACATAATTCTTAATTGCATGTCAAAAAATGCGCAATAGCTTCCTCTTGAACTTCACCAAATTTCAATCGCATATCTCGACCGGTTTCAGAGCAATAAATAAATAGTCAGTTTTCAAGAAAAACTTGAATACCCCGTATCTCGGAAAACGAAGCATTTGCGGACAAAAGTTATATAGCAAACTGTCATTATTTTTCCATGCAGAATCACCCCCTCAAGTTTGCCGCACTTATTCACCAACACCCTGTATTTATTTCATAATTGTGTTTGGTCTTGCAGTTTTATCTTCAAGAATTATTATTTTTTTGTGATATTAAAAATAAAAAAATCCAGAGTTTTGGTATCCTTTTCCAGATACAGATCTGCCTACGTGAAGCACCGGGAACAAAACCACAGGGCCAGACTTCCCGCAGACAAACTCTTCTCCTGTGACGTTTGTGGTATGCAATTTCGTTACCTCAAATCGTTCAAGAAGCACAGACTCAACCACGCCCTGGAAAAACTGCACGGGAAGAGCGGGGACATTCCCAAGGAGGTGAAGATCACCGCTGAAGAAGATAATGCTGAGAGTCTCCAGGACAATAGCAGTGATCAGGTGTCGAGTTCCAATGAGACCATCAATGTAGAAGAAGAGAACAGTCCGATTGTGGTGAAGAAGGAGGATATGCCGGATGATAATGCAGGTATGATAATGCCGGATGGTGATGCAGGTTACATTAGTCTCGAAACATATTTGTATTTATTCAGAAAAAATCCTAATAATACAACCCCGAACAATGGTCATATAGTCTGACTAACAAGTTGAAAAACGGGTTGATTCTTGTTCCCCATCCTAGAAATATGTGCGATAGCTCGTTCGATTCGGAATGACATCTAGAAAAATGTATCTCGAGCATTTATTAGCACATAAAAAATTGCAATTGTTATTAACAAAATAAGATGAGAAAAAAAAAACTTTCCGTTTTTCGTTAATAACTCACGAACTATCAATATTAAAGAATTTTTGAGTGAAAATCCTTAAAGAGGAGGGAATTTCCAATAAAAAAGTACCGACTCCCGGAATTCTATCTCAATTACTTATAATTTTTATTCAACGCCGAAAATAGGTCTCCGCGCGGCCGTTATGGCATGAGCGCAACACCGCTGGAGACAGTATATCACACAAAATTAATTGTTTATAGTATCAAATAATAATTTAAAAATTTTAAAACGTTATGGTGTCATCAGAACACTCGAAACAATAAAGCACCGTTGGAAAAAAAATTATGTCGATTTTTCGAAAAGTTATACGATTGTTAATTAACAAATTTTTATTCAATCTCTGTTTTTACAAAAGTCGTCATAAAAGTTTAAATAATTGACCTATACATTTTTTGTTTCTTGGAGCCGTTCTTTTTTTTTATGTTCTGGTTCCCACGAAAAGGGATATCCTGTAATGTTCAGGGAACATCGTGGGAACCAAGGGAAAGAAGGTAGGAGTTGGTGTTCTTCTTAAATTTCTGGAGGTTGTATGCCTCGGGGAACACCTCCCTAGGCAATGAGTTCCAAAGCCTCGCTGTTCGTTGGATGAACGAGTCTTTGGAAAGTGATGTTCTGCAGGTCTCCAAAGTGACCACGAAGGGGTGTGATGACTGAACTTGACGGGTTAGTCTCGAAGAGACTGCCAAAGCAGGAACGATTGTTGATATTTCAGAAGAGCATTGCCCATGAAAATATCTATAAAATAGAGACAAATCGCCAACTTTTCTACGGTGTTCCAGACAAGTGAGCGAGTTTGTAAGCGAGGCATCACCGACGAGACGAATTGACTTTTTTTGGACAGAATCCAATAGCCTCAGGATATGTTTAGGTGCCGCGCTCCAAATATGGGAACAGTATTCCAGGACAGGTCGGATCTGTGCCTTATAGATCATAAGCAGCTGGGTGGGGGTGAAATAGCTCTTGGCACGAAACAAAAAACCAAGTTTTTGGGATGCACTTTTGGCAATGGACCTCACGTGATTTTCCCAGGAAAGGTTATTGCTGATAGTAATACCAAGCATCGATATGGATGACTTCAGTGGTATGGTTACTCCTGACGAAGTTATGTTAGGCACAGTGAGATCGACTTTTCTAGAGAAAAGACATGCTTGTGTTTTGTTTGCATTGAATTCTACCAAGTTATTAGATCCCCACTCGAGAATTGTTGCTAAGTCCATATTTATATTATTAACATTTCTTCCTCGTTCATTTCTGGTTTCACGGGCTGATATAGGGGCCCTGGAAGAGAAAGCGGTATGGAGGGTACTATCATCGGCAAAGCTGTGTACTGGACATGAAGTTGCTTTCAACAGGTCGTTGATGTGAAGTAGAAATAGTGTTGGTGCGAGAATAGATCCTTGCGGAACACCAGCATTTATTAGTAGAGTGTCAGATGAAACTCCATCGACCACTACATGGAGAGACCTGTTTGAGAGAAAACTAGCAAGCAGAGAACACAGCTGAGGGGGCAAGCCATAAGACGGAAGCTTGGCGAGGAGTCCCTGGTGCCAAACTCGATCGAACGCCTTGGAGATATCTAATGCCACAGCTAAAGTTTCTCCATCTTATATACATACTTAACACGATCACGTGATAAAAGTTTATTAAAGTTTCATATTTTGTTTATTATATTTTTTTTAATTGACCAAAAAATAAAATATCAAAAAAAATTTGTTAAACAAATTTTTGTTGACAAAACAGCTGTTTTTACATCTAACAATGACATTAATTAACGAACTAAAAAAATTTTTCACGTCATTTGTTAAGGAATTGTTTATAAACAAATAGAGTTTAATATTTTTTTCAAATTATTTCTAACCATTTTATTGTCTAAACAAAATGATAATTATAAAAAAAACCTTGAAAATACATTTAATTGTTTATAATAGTTTTTTTATATTTCGTTTGCTTCAATGATTGATTAAGAAATTTTTTTGTCTTTAAAAATCATAATTGGCATTTCTCTATAAATTAACAAAAACAATTTTTTTTATCAATAATTTCATTGTTCATTAAGTAACAATTTGTCATAAACAATTTGTAACCCTTGGTTTATTTTTTTCCTAAAAGTAAAAAAAAAATACAAAAACAGCAATATATAACAAATTACCTACTGAAAAAAATTGTCTTTAATTTTTTATAACATTTTTAAATGTTACACGATACCGAAATCAAAGTTATATATGGATGGTTTTGTAATTTTTTCACCTACAGGAAAAAAACGAACCGAGGGTCACAAATTGTTTATAACAAATTGTTAACTCAATAAACAATGAAATTATAGATAAAAAAAATTCTGTTAACCTATAGAAAAATGCCAATTATGATTTTTAAAGAGAAAAATATTTCTCGACTAATTATTTAAACAACCTAAATATAAAAATTTATTGATAAAAAAAATCATTTTTTTATTAATTCATAGACAAATGCCAATTATGATTTTTGAAGAGAAAAAATTTCCCAAAACAAACGAAATATAAAAAAAACGATTATAAATAATTAAAATATTCATTTAAGGTTTTTTTTTAAATCTTCATTCTGTCTTGACAATAAAATGGTACGAAATAATGTTTTTAAAATATAATACTTGTCTATTTGTTTATAAACAATTTCTTAACAAATTACTTTAAAAAATTTTTCCTACTTAATTAATGCCATTGTTAGATGCAAAAACAGCTAAAATAATACCATTACTCAACAAAATTTTTTTAACAATTTTTTTTAATTTTAATTTTTTGTTCAATTAAAAAAATTATAACAAACAAAATATAAATCTTTAATAAACTTTCATCACGTGATCTTGTTGGGAATGTATATAAGGACTCCAAGAAGCAAACAATGTCAATTTTAAACTTTAATGTCGACTTTTGTAAAAACAGAGATTGGATAAAACTTAGTTAATTAACAATTGTATAACTTTTTGAAAAATAAACATATTTTTTTTTTCCAACGGATCTATATTCTTCTAAGTGTTCTGATGACACCATGATTTTTTCAAATTTTCAAATTGATATTTAATACTATAAAACTAACGAAAAACTGAATATTTTTTTTTTCTTCTTATTTTGGAAATAACAATTGCAAGTTTTTCATGTGCTAATAAATGCTCGAGATACATTTTTCTAGACGTCATTCTGAATCGAATGAGCTATCGCACATATTTTTAGGACAGGGAACAAGAATTAACCCGTTTTTCAACTTGTTAATCAGACTAATATACTTACTGGCGCTCAAAAAGTATAGTTTTCGTCTATGAGCGTCATATGTGTGAACAGGAAAAATAGTGTGGTAGATGACTGTCGAAAAACCTTTGCATCGATTATCAATCCAGCACCAAGATCATAAGGTTCTTACTTTACTTTCCGTTACATAATTTTGTGTTTTACTTTATGTAAAATCCACATGAAGGAACTATATGACAAATTAATTATTTTCCCAACGAGTGCCAGAAAGTGATCGTTTTCCACAAGCGTTATTTATTTTTCCTCTCGCTGCCGTTGTGAGGAAAATGAAAAATAAATATCACGAACACTGTTTCTGATGAAAAAGCTTAATAGTATTCATAATAAATACATAGTTGAGGGTGTTTCGCAAGTTCATAGCAGATGCTAACTGATTTCAGTTTAGTTTTAGCACATATTATTTGACCATGTTACATAAGTATTGTTTTTGGCAAGTCAAATTATCAAAAATACTAATGGTATACAGCGTGGGCCATAATGTTTGCAACATATGAGGAAAAAATATCAGAGTTACAAAAAATACTTTGTAAGGGATCTTTTTTGCATATCGGAAAACCTAAAAATATTTTTCGACATATGTCACGTGACCACCAATATGTAGGCAATTTTTTTAAATTTATCACAAATAGGCAAAAAGTGGGCTTGTTTTTGAAAATAGTTGGAAAACTTGTTAATAATTTCATTTAAGGCCCATATGCAAAATTTGAAATATATAAAATAACAGAAAATTGCAATTTTTTCTAAATATTTTTTTGTTGACTAAACGTTTTTTTTTGTCTTGAATAACTTTTAGGAATCATTATAAACTTATTTGTTCAATTGAATTGAATTGAATTTTTTCCTAAATGCTACTGCAAAATTTGAAAAACTGGTTTTCACTGACTGATGCATATCTTAATTCAAAGAGTCACAATAGACCAATTTGCTCGACCGCAATCAACATTTATGGAAAAAGAAGGAAAACAATATTTATTCCGCAGTACAACCTGGAAACTTAAGATTTTCTACTTAAACTACTTCATTTCATTATTTCCTCAGAAAAATTCCCTTTTTATTTACACCAAATAAATTATGTTGTTTTAAATGAAGAAAAAAAAACGATTTTTTTTCCAATACTTAGCTCAAAAATATGTCATTTTTATGATAAATGTCAAAAGTATTTTTGAACAGAGTGAAAAAAAAACTGGCACAACGTGCAAAAAAGTACAGACCTACGTTGATTAAATACAGGTAATACACAATACCCATAATTCTCATTTCAATCGTTTTTTATTCCATCCATACTAATTTTTTTACAAGAGTTATATTAATAGTACAATTGCTGTTTATTTCAAACGATGATTTTGGTAATACTAAATTAAATAACTTTTCTTGTATAATCTCAAAAGTATTATTGTTCTCGACTTCGACATTTCCACTTTTCTTGATATCACCACTAAAAATACCGTTTCCAATTTTCACTTTTTCTTCCACGGACAGCTCCCCATAGCCTTCTGCAACGGAGGACGATCGCCATCCACCATGATGTTTAGTCTCAAAATATTAGCCCCTGAGCCAACTAAAAGCGACGACGCAGAGGTCCTTCTAAAACTATGGACAGTATATTTTGCAGTATTAGGTAATCCAAAAAATTAGACTCCGAACTCTTGCAAAAGTATTTATCCCGACTACTTGAAATGTACGTTTTCCATTTCTATACTGAAGAAAAAAACTAGGGTTTTCTGCTATCTTAGGATGCATTGTCATGTACTTACGGCAAATTTCAGCTGGATTAAATTGGTGGTGGTGGTGTTCATTGTTATTTGGAACTACAAATGTTCTTTGTATTTTCGTTTTTGAATCAGGAATTTTAACAATTATATAAGACTTCTTGTCCTAAATATCATGAATTATCATTTAAGAAAGTTGGTCCCAGCGACAGGCGCTTGACAATCCCATAATCATAACTACTTTCATCAATAAAAAAATTTCATCCGCAGCATCTGGATACAAAGCTATTAGTGCAGGAATGGGGTGAAATCGAAAAAAATACAAAAATATTGCACAAGTCAAGTTCACGTCAAAGAAATAGGGACCCAGAATTCTTCCGTCGACTATGCCACCCATACATTCACTTTCTGTGGATTCTGAGTGTGATACTCCATCATCCATCGGGGATTTTCGGTAGCCTAATAACGGCAATTTTGCCTATTTGCTGTGTGCATTAGGCTGGAGGGGATAGATGAAACTATGACAGCGCCCATGGTGGCAAAAGTAGGTGATGCTCCTGGTAATCGTAGTGGCAACTGTCACGGTTGGGTAGTCTCACAACATTTAATTACAATGAGCCCTCGTTATTGCTGTGTAGTCGATTGCGAAAATACTACCAAAAACAATACGTAAATTTTACAACGGCATTACATAAGCTACAGCAAAGAGATAAGTGCTGTCAAAAGAATAAAGTTAGTAACATAACCTCTTTATAAACGTTGAAAGTAGAAACGATATTGTAAATAAATTATTCATAACATAACAATTTGTCACAGCGCTGATGGTTCAGCTTGGTTGTAATACTTTTCGAGCTTTTTTTCCTATTACCATGATGAATGCATTTCAATAAAATTCAAAACTAACATGTAATTCCACAAAATATTCTTTTTTCGTAACAGACGTTTGTCTAATAACATCAGCTCTAATAAAAATGCCAACACCTGACTCTCTGTGCTCTTCCACATTTATGACATGTCTGGCATTTACCAAATCCTTGCCTTTCCCTGGCGTTTCAGGCTGAAAGTGTATGCTATGAAATACTTTCACAAATCCAGTATATAAGAGAACCTAAAAGTCCACAAAAGTAGCATTCAAAAATTCAAAATTTGGTTTCGTGCACATTTGACAGATAGTCGACATTGGAGGTAGAGCTTTAAAACACTTTTCCGATTTGTTTATGTTGGAGAGTTGAACATTTTCACCGAATTCAAAAAGAATTCAGTAGTTGGATCACTATGTTGTTTAATTCGTAGATGAGCATGCCTTCATATTGTGCTGTTGTGAAATGCAAGTTTTTTTTTCTCTTTATACCGGTCCCGGTGAACATCATCTAAACTGGAATAATATTTGGTCAGGTCCATTGTCACAATATTTCATTCGAAACACAATAAGAACAGTAAAAAATTTCGAATGAACGTTCTTTAACAAGCGGAAATGTGAAGTTGTTTTAGCTCCATTGTCGACCATCTGTCAAATGTGCACGAAACCACATAACCTCCAAATGCGGTGAACTTTCGTATCAATACACATATTTTTTAAATACTTTTTGTTCCATAGAAAAAGAACTTCGATTCATCTGGAACTACTAGTGAGCTCAAAATTGTTACTGCGTGGTAGATTATTTAGAAATTGTTAAAAAATTGAAATTGTTACATAGTGAGTATTGGAAATGAAACAGGAAAACTTCAGTCATCGTATCACTAGAGGGCATTAACAGTCTTGCACACAGCGAATTGACGTGGCCGTTCAAAATAAGCGTAGCCTCATCAGAAAAAATTATATTTTTTACAAAATTATTATCATTATTGCATAGCTGTTGCAGTTGTTCGCAGAATTGATTTCGCCAATCAAAGTCGTCTTCATTCAGCTCATGTTTGAGGCGTACCTTATAAGGATGGTGCTTTGCTTTTCTCAGAATTTTGTGGACTGTAGTCGCTGCCATATTGAAATCGGAAGCCAATTGGTTGAGTGTTGTGTGATGATTTTCATGCACTGCCAACACAACATTAAGCTGATCGTCTTCTGGTGGTGAGGGTCGACCAGATATAGGAAGATCCCGGACATGCCCAAATTCACGGTATTTTGACTCAACTTTGCTCACTATGCTTTGGTTAATAGGTTGCCGATCAGGATGAGTTGCGTTGAACAATTCAACTACTTCTCTTTGGGTGCGCATTCTGTCTCCAAATCCTATCATGCAAAGAATTTCAATTCTTTCTCGTTCATTTAATTTAATCATTTCCCATGGAATGACAAAGTAACTACTCAATAATGTATCGACAAACGATAAGATATGTTATTCTTTAAAGAAATAACTTCACAAAAACTATTCAGCAATAAAAACAAAATACTGGTCACTATGGCTACTGTCAAGTAATGGAAATTGTCAGATAGCAAACGGTACACAATTTGAACATGTAATTTGATCGTTGTTTGAAGCTATAATTGCCATTAAATTTAGTATTTTCATATTTTAAAATAGTTTTTCTTATTTTATTTTCATTTCACCCATACTCATAATCACCATTAAAAAATACCGATGGCGTCATTTCTCCTACACGGATCATTCTGTATTTATTAATTAAATTTGATAGAATGCCCAAATGAAAATAAAATTCGACGGCTTCGAGCGTTCTTTCCGAAAATTAGTCCTTCAATTTTTTACGAATTCATCCACTACTTTACGACAGCTCCGAAATTAACGGACGCACTGTATCCAAACCCTATGTGTGATATATTTTTGAAATCAGCTTTCCATGGACATTCCAAGAATTGAATAATATATAGGGTGCTCTATTTGAAAAAATTGTCGCGGACGTCATTAGTCAAACGTGGATCACCCTGTATATTTAATTTTCCCTTATAAATGTGGCAAATTGAATTTAAAAAACGACCTAATTCACGAGATTCCCAGAAATGGATAGTTGGGCTGAAAATGAGTTTATTCAGTACTTTACGAAAGTACTGTATACACAAAATTGGTTCTGGAAAAAAGTCGAGGTGTCAGTTGAGTTGCTTTTACCAATTACAATAATCACAACAGTGTTTATTCATCTCTTTAGTACGGTACATATCAATTCTACATAAATAATAAAAAAGCATTACAGGGAATGTACCGGGGTTTGGAGTAGAATTTTCATCTCCCCCACTATGTTTCCATAGCACGCACGCCTTGGGTTTTTATTGTTGGATATTGAGTTTTGGGAAATTGTTCAAAATATAACTATAATTTTGGAAAATAAATTTCCATAACTTTCGTGATATTTGCTGTACTCATTTAAATCATTTATAAACAGAGGTTGGGACAATTTCATTTTGCTGATTCAAACTGGAACGCTCAATTGCAAAAATCATGAATGATAAGTTCATTGAACCAATATTGAATGTAGGCCTTCAACGGAATTTGCTTATGAGGGAAAAAAAGGCGTTCAGTACACACCGTTTAAAGTTTATAAAATAAATTTATTTTGCGAATTCACCATGGCATAATTTTCTAGAAATTTTCCACTAGGTAGGTACGGTAGATAAAATTACAATGGAAATTTCTTGACATTTGAAGAGTATCACATTGATGACACAAATGTGAATCAAAATTGTCGTTGTGAATATTCTCTTCGTTTATTGAAATTATATATTTGTCTATTGTGACACCTTATTTGATTTTTGCCAATTCGAATGCTTCTTGACACTTGAAATTATCTACTTCGGCCACCAGCGTCATGAATCCCAGCCATCTTTTTCGAGATAGAAATTGCATTTTTACAGCTAGCTACTTTTTCTGATACATGCTAATTTCATATTTTGTGTGTTTGTTGTATGTATATCAATGGAATACCATTGAAGGAAAATACCGAGTAGCTGGTAGATAGCCCAGGTTGTCAGGTACATAAATCAGGTGGAATAGTGACATAATGAATTATGAATGAATCACAGGTGAATTTAACTGTTGGTGAAATAATTGATAAAATTATTACAGATATTTTTTTTTTAATGAAAAATACCGTTGGCTCACTTCATCATGGTTTTTGGGGTAGAAGATCAGTCAAAACTTATAAAATACCCTTCATTTTGGAAATATACCGTTCTATCGACAAAGGTGGTCCACCCTGCGCTGTCTACATACATTTTTTGGAGGCTATCTAGAAAGTTTACCACCATACCATTTCTCAAGACCTAGAAATTTCGGTGTTTACGGAAACGTATACTAAATCCTCTTATCATATTTGAAAAGTATATCGTAATAAATAGCTAACTACGTCAGGAGTGGCTTAAGGAACTCTCTCAGGACTACTCCTTTTCAATATGTTTTTAAAATATATTGACAAATGTTTTTAACCGACGAAACCAAAAAGGAGGAGGTTCTCTATTCGACCCGTATATTTTATGTTTTTCCATCATATTTTTTTATGTATGATCACGCATAACTTTTTACTGAGGCGTCCGATTCCGATAATTTTTTTCAGTGGATAGGATGTACTTCGACTTTGGTCCCATTTGAATTCAAAAGATGAAATCCAACCCTAAGGGTAGTGAAATGAAGGATATTGATCACTCACCCTGGTCTGGCCTGATAGAATCTGGTCCGTTAACAGATTCTATCAGGCATAACTTTGTACTGGGTTCTTCGATTCGGATGATTCTTTTTTTAATAGATTGGGTATACCTTATATTTGGATTTCGAAAGGAATAAGCCACCCTTACGGGTAGAAAAATAGGGGATAATTGATTTTTCACTAGTGAACATTAGCACACACATACGTAGTTGACAACGACAGATCGCTACTGATATTATTCTTGTTCCGTCAAAATCAGTATATTTTATGAGAGGATGGAATGATATACAAAGTAATGGAATAAACTAACCAGAACAACGAAAATAATTTATATTACAACAAATAGTAAAAGTGGATAATCATATTATTTAACTGGTAATAGTTGAAGTAAGGTGGGTAAGTAAGTATTTTGGAAGTAATCAAAAAACAAGTAGGTAGTAATTGGTAGATTTTAGCCACAAAAAATTTAAAAATAAAAACTTTTTAACAAAAAATTTAACCGACGAAATACGGAACTGAAAAGTAAAAAATAAAATATTTTTAAAGAAGATTAAAGTCGAAAATCAACTGAAAGCAATAAAATAAACTTCTAGTCTAATGAATAATTGCTGCGAGCGAATGCACGGCTGCGTTAAATAATGTAAGTAACTATTTTGAGTCGGCGCCAAACAAACTAGCAATTGAATTAGGTGAAGCGTAAAATGATGGCAGCGAGATGCACGGCTGCGTTTTGATGACTTCTTTCATAGAAAATGATCTTCGATAATTGTTTGTTTGGCGCCGACTCAAAATCAGTTACTTACATTAGTTTAGGAGCTCAATTATCATTTAGACTAAGAAGGTTTATTTTATTTTTTGCTTTTCAGTTGATTTTTTCGTCGGTTTAATTTTTTGTTAAAAAGTTTTTATGATTTAACGAATAAAGATTTGTGCGTTTTGGACATATTTTCCGAATGTTGTAAGGTAAACAAACAAACTGTAGGACTAGGCACAGAAGACGGTTTCTAGGCATCGATAGACTTTGCTGAAATTTGAATATGTTGCATCTAAGGTATATTATATTAATAATAGCATTCTACGCGACCACGATAGCAATTGCATTCATTGATATACAGGATGTAATAGGAACTTTCCATTTCTTGTCATGTAATAAGCGAGTGGAATATATTAACGTATTATTATTATTGGGATCATAATGCAAAATTTACATCTATGAAGAAATGCTTTCGTGACACCATAACAAAAATTGAATCCATTCCCATTTAGGGGTAGTTTGTACTTGTGATTTTTCGAATAACAATGCTGACCGGGGGTTTCCAGCTAAGATATTCCATTTGAATGCTGGAATGTAGATTGCACTAAACTTATTTTTGTGTCACCATAAAAAAATTCAAATCAGTCCCTTCATAAGGGTTGTTTATACTTTGTTGACCAATGGTTTCATGAAGATATTTCAGGTATAGCGATTTTCGGAAAACTTTGTTGACCAGAGGAGCAAGGTTTTTGAAACGCTGGAATATGATTGCACAAAACATATTATTTTTGCCACTATAGAAAAAATTCACATCAGCTACCTTGTACGGGTAGTAAACTTGCGATTTTTCGAAAAACTGCTGACCGAGAAAACAAATATTAGAAAATAAACCTTATATTAAACAATTCAGTATCATGATCAATATACTTGATACGTTAAATAAAAATAGAATTCCAATATATACATCCGCAGGATCCGTATATAAAATAAATGTAACAGAATTGACCGGTACAATTTCAATCTCATCAATTCTCAAAAAATATGTGAATGAAATCAACTTAAACATGCAATTGTTAATCCCGACGACGATTGTCACATTTATGAGGGGACTAATGCCAATTTTTTCTATGGTGGCACAAATATGATTCGTACAATCATATCCCAGCGTTTCATTGAAATAGCTTCACTGGATTCCTCCGGCCCTCAAAGTTCTTCGGAAAATCGTAAGTATGCACTACCCTCATGAGGAGCATTGTATTTTTTCCTATGATTGCGCGAAATATATGTTATGTGCAATCATTTTCCACAGTTTCAATAAAACAGTTTCACCAAAAATCTCGGTCAGCAAGAAATGGGCTAGCCTTATTACAAAGACTACGATTTGGATTAACTATGGCAGAATTATTCCAGATTCCAGAACATGTTGGCCTGTAACAACAGATTGATGCAAGTAATCGAAACAGAAGGTAAAAGCTGCAATTCCTATCGTACAAAGATTTGTGAAATGTTTTATATGCGCCCGAAACTGTAGAATTAGTTCAATCCTCTTGTAAATTTTTATGTAAATACACATACATTTATTCCTCGAGATTCCAATTGTATTGGGCATTTGAATCACAATGGCTGTGTTAACCTCCAACATATGGAAAATCATGGTTTTATTCCCAGAGGAGTTATCATGAATGGAACAGAAACTGTTTATGGTTTAGAACTCTCCGATAATTTACGAAAATTTCAGCTACTATAAAATATGACGATGAGGAATATTTTTATGGGAAAGATATATTCCCTAACTGAAGAGCAATTTAGAACATTGTATGAATATTATCAACCTGTTGTTATATGGGTATGGATATGATAGAATATTTTCGAAAAAAGACCTGAAAACGTTTCTAGTAAAACTGCGTCAAGGCTTATCATGTATGATCCATACTTCTAGACAATCTGTAAGTTTGACCGTAATGAAAGTAAGACACAGTTTTATGCAGAAATTTGTTCCTGAAAACTTCGCAGTTGGCAATGTAGGTAATCATGAACCTGAGGTGCAAAAGGCTATACTTTATCTTGACTGTACAAATTTAAAGATGTCTGAGATTTCTTACTTTCGTGTAGCAAAACATTCATAAAATTATACAGTTTGAAAGGTTGGTCTAGTTGTAGCACCAGATGGATTCGTGTTGGATGATCTATACTTTTTCGGACAGCAGAAATGATGGTGCTGCTATTTTAATTCATGACATGAATGAGGACCAGGAATTCTAAGACAATCGGTGCGAGAAGGTGGCATTTTTATTATTGATCGAGGTTACAGGGATGCACTTGGGTTTCTCGAAGATTTTTGATGATGAAATGCTAACATTTTTAGCTAGAGGCCAAAGAAAATTTACAACTGAAGAGGCAAATCAATCACGATTAGTAACTTAAACCAGATGGATTGTGGAATCATGAAACGGGCTTCTGAAAAGTATTTTTAAATTATTTCAGGGCATGAATCCAATACAACATTGCTCTATCTTGGGAGAGTTTCTAAAAATTGCCTGTGCCATAATTGATTTATTTCACAAACCTATACTTATGCAAAACGCAGATAATGCTTTAGCCCTAAGAATGAATCGACTAGCTCAAACTGATAACACAAGGTGTGTGGATAGCAATAGGTCAACATCAGCTTCATTTTCCCAGACTGACACTACAGTATATTTTGGACAAAACTTTCGATACATATCAAGTTCGTTTGGCATCAGCTCATATCCAAGATACATTGGGTCCTGATAGATAGATATTTTTTTCCCTGATAATTCTCTATTAATGAATGAATATCTTAGATTCTGCAGAGAGATAAATTGAAGTTGTTGATAATATTTTAGCGTGCATTGCATTGTTGTTGTATTATCAAAATGTTTAAAATAAATGATAGTGTTATTCCTCAACAGCCAAGTAGATATTGTAATGTATTGTCACGTGTTCATATCCCTTGGTTAACACCCTGAAACATGGATCCAGAAATATGTGACCATGTCAACAATGACAAGGAACAGTTATTATACAGTTCCTTCTTTTTGTTCAGAGGCGTCATCCCCCAGATGTTCGCTGAACCACCAATCTGCAGGTCTCTAATAGAGGATTATATTACAGATTCCTGCAAATAGGTATGAACTGGCAACAGTATAGAAAATATTGTAATAAGGCTAGCTCATTTCTTCTAAGGTTGATATTCTCTATCAAGATTTCTAGCATTTTTTCTATGAAAAATAAGACTGTTAAACATGTAAGAGTTCACCATTATTCTATTAGAACGTACTTTTTTGAAATACTGTACAGTGCTCGTCTAAAGTCCGTTGCCCCCCTACTAATTTTCGAACCACCTGGTATATCGCAACGAAATTTGGAGGGCGTAAATAGGAGATAAAAACCTAAGTTCAAATAAAATAATCACAGCCAAAAGTTTTAAAATGGTGGCTGAGAGCCATTTTCAATAATTGTTTTAAATAGAACACCCCGTATATTATCCATTTTCGAAATCTGCTCATAATTCTCAACAGTTTTCTCCAATATACTTCACTCCTAAATTCAATTGTTTTCGAAATATTCACGATTGAAAAGAGACATTCCGGTTTTAAATGAAGTATGGACTGGTCACTTCCGGTAAAACATTTTGCTAACTAAACGTTGTTATTAATTTGTAATTAAATCTCTTAATGAATTCGACTTATGAGAGGCGTAAAGAGAGTTTATTAAGGATAAACAGTACGGCTTACCGGAAAATCTCGAAGCCTACGAAAGTGTTCTGTAAATTCACAATCAAAACACATTAGTTAGCTAAATAATTATAATTTATTTATGAATAACACTTTTATTTTACTCCAACAATTATTTCATCAAGTGTTCAATGTGGCCCCCTCCTAAATCTTGACAATAAAGTGCCCTATTATAAATAGCTTCTCTCACGTTGATGAAAGTCTGTTCATCTATTTCTTCACATGTATCTATTATTCTGCGTTCCAACTCTTCTATTGTTTGGCATTTAGTGGCGTAGATTTTTGACTTCAGATACCCCCAAAGGAAAAAATCTAGAGGTGTAAGATCCGGAGATCTTGGTGATCATTCCCCTGCGACTTATCCATGGCCCAGGAAAGTTTGTATCGAGGAAGTCTCTAGCCATGCGATCGAAATGGGGAGGTGCCCCATCCTGCTGAAATATGATTTCACGATTTTCAAACTCTTCCTGATTATTTCATACAATTTGTCTTATTCGAGGTTCAATTTCAGTTTCTAAAAGATTTCTGTAAAGAACTCCTGTAAGATTGCCTCTGATGAAAATCGGTCCAACAACGCGATTGCCCAAAATCCCCGCCCAAACATTCACCTTTTCAGGAAACTGGGCATGTCCCTCTCTGAAAATATGCGGATTGGTATTGCTCTAGTATCGTACATTCTGTTTGTTGACTTTTCCATTGGGAAAAAACGTGCATTCGTCTGCAAAACATACACGTTTTAGGAAGCCCCGTTCTCCTTCAATTGTTCTTATTGGAGCATGCAGGATTTTCATTTTATAGGGATGAAACCTTTTTTGTTTTAGGCTCTTTGGACACTTTTTAACTTACTCCACAGGATTCAGCAACTGCAGACGTCGACTGAGTCGGATTGATTACCATTTCAGCAACAATTTCTACCTTTTTTTCTTCTGAAAGAGGCGATCTTCCTGATTTGGAGCATCTTCCAGCGTACCAGTTGCTTGAAGCTTATTTAAAAGTTTGCGCAAATATGTCCTCGAAATAGGATTCTCGGGAAATCTATAATTAAACATACGGACTGCTAGATCATAATTTCTTCCAGCTTCTCCGAATATCAAAACTGCTTCAAATCTATCGTATAAACTACGAGCCATGATCACACTTTTCATAAAAGGATTTAGGCGCTCAACGGACTATTTGACAGTTAGCAGTTCAGTTTGACAGTAAACAAGATGTTACCGCGACAACGATGTTTTCCAATGCAAACTTGATTGAAAGCAGAATTAGTGTTTTTGGTAGGGTTTGAAATGACCAAAATGTCACTTTTCAAATGTTAATATTTCGAAAAGAATTGAATTCCGGATTGAAGTGTATTGGAGAAAACTGTTGAGAATCAGAGCAGATTTCAAAAATGGAATAATATACAAGGTGTTCTATTTTAAAAAATTATTGAAGATGGCGCTCAGCGGCCATTTTAAAACTTTCAGCTCTGATTTTTTCATGAAAAAGTAGGTTTATATTTCCTGTTTGATATACCAGGTGGTTCAAAAGTTAGTAGGGGGGGAACGGAGTATAGACGAGCAGTGTATGCACTGTATTGCTTTCATATACTTGACTAACAATAGATAGATAGATAGATAGATAGTTTATTGATCCAAATGCGAGCTCATAAAGCTATAGGAGAAGTCAAAACAAAGTACATGTATAAATAAAATTATTCATAAAATACAATACATAGTTGAATATAGATAAAATGAGACACACATCAACGATATCAACTCACAAAATCGATAAAAATATTATAAATATCTGAACAATTATAAATGTGAACATATTTCAGGTAAAATGTTTGTTATAACAATAAAATAAAAATAAAACATTAAAAATATTCAAAATATTCATCAAGGTTGTATGGAGTAATGTCCAATAAAAATGCTTTGATTTTTTTTCTGAAAATATGCGTCTGTTCTATTACTTTCAGCTCATTTGGAAGTACATTGTATAATATCAGTCCTATCATGTTCAGTGATTTTTGAGAAATGGTGAGATGTGAGGGTGGTAAATGGAAGTCGTTTTTTTTCCTCGTATTATAATTGTGATGTTGGTTGTTTGTGGGAAACGTTTTTTTATTCGCGTGAATATATGTTATGACTTCTAAGATAAAAAGACCAGGGAGTGGTAGAATTCCAAGTTTCTTAAAAAGATCTCGACATGACGTCTGCTGGGAGACGTTTGCAAGGCAACGTATTATTCGCTTTTGTGCGATGAATACGTCTTTCGCTGCTGGGGAGCTCCCCCATATTGTAATTGCGTAGCAAATTCTTGATTGTACCTGGGCGTGATAAAATAGGAGCAAACTAGGTTTGTCCAAAACGCGTTTGAGGATTCTAATTTGGTAGCATTTGGAGTGTAGAGAGCAATGACAGTTTTGAAATGCATATGAAGTTAAAATTTTTTTTCACAGTAGAAAATGGAACCTAATGGTAGCATTTTGTTATTTAAAAGAGAAACGAAATTTTATTAGTTATCTTAGTTAATATTAAGAATTATAAAAAATTCAAATATTCCGGCCCAAAAATATGAAGATTTTTCCGATCGGTCCGAAAAATGTTACAATTGATTAATTCAATAGCTTCTATAGACTCTATGAGCCCTGAACAAAAAAAAAAATATTAAAATTACTTGGGCTTATTGCTTAGGAAGAAATAGGAAGTGTCTGTTATACCCTGTATATCAACGAATTATTGAGACCAAGTATGCCCTCCATAAACATGGTGACATCTCAACCAAGTAAAATAAAATATGCAAGGCCAGGTCATATCACTTATATCTGTGCCTAGTCCTTCGAGGACATATAATAAAATTGTTTTCTCCACTCAGAAAGCTCCTTCCTCGTTTGATTTAATGCTATGCGGTGAATTCATTGAAGAAGTAGGCTCTGTGAAATGTTTAGGGGTAACGCTCGTTACTGAATTATCATTCGATGTTTATATTGAAACGTTTATTGATATTTTGCTAATAAAGTTGGGTTTCATTCGAAAGTTACCAAATCTTTCACTCAGCCAGAATATGTTGTAACGTTATAGATATCAATCGTGAGATTTAGATTAGAGTATACTTCCATTATTTATTTATTTATTATATGGGATCCATATGACAACACATTCATTTCCAGAATAGTTATTTATTTTTTAGAGTTATTTTCGATTCGTTTTAACTTTGCAGAATAGGCCAGTAGATATAGATAATCAGTTCACATTAATTCCAAAAGTTTTCAAACTTCAATGGTATGTTAGTGCATTGATGAAAACAAACTATGAAATTTCACAGAAGTCTGTGATGAACGAAACATTGTTTTAATTGCAAAAAAAATTTTCATGCTTTATTTTTGCACTGAAAATTGCAAAAGTTCTGCAAACCACGCATACCGATAGAAATGATATTTTACAACATGCATTAAGTTTGCAACCTTGTAAGAGTTACAGAACCTTGTTTTTTTTGTCATTTGTTCAAGTTTCTCGTTGCAATTTGTTTAAAAAATTACAAAAGTTCTGCAAATTGGATAAGTAAACAAAACAAAAGTTTCACATATTCTCGTACATTTGCAACCATTTCTGAAAATGCATCATTTATTCATCAAACTTTTTTATCGACGCTGCCATTTTCAATACACACAAGTATTGAAATAATTACTTACTCAGTGAATATGAAACTTCGCAACCTCATACGAAAAACAGAACCTATTTATTCACTAATATTATTTTTTTGCATTTTCACAACTGCTGAAATAATTGCAAAAGTTCTGAAAATTGTAGTTATAATTACGACTAATAATTTACGTGACGCAAGAGATTTGCAACCGTCATTGTTCAACGATTTTTTTTATATAATTGATTTGTTGTTTTTAAATTTGGCCATAAATTGTAAACAGTGTGCAAATAGGTTTAAGATATATATTAGACGGACATATATCTGCAGTGGTCCAGTTTAATACTTGATTATCCATCGCGTATATCTGTTATATGTTGTACTGGTTGATGTAAATTGCATCCGATGAATGATACGGTTATGTAGTTAACCACTACAAAATTTGAAACTAATTATTAATCTTAGAAACAATCACTGACTAATCAGCGAAATATATTTAATCTAACAATTTCGAATGCAACAATCGAAGGAGTACAAGTTTTTGCTAAATTCTGATAAAAGACTATTGGAAGACATACAATCATTCTCCATTTAAAATTTTCACTTGTCACGACATGACTTTATAGCAATCGAAGATATTTTAAAATAAATAATCGATGTTCTATGGAAGTAAGGATATCAGAACGTTATCGATTGTGAATCTCGCAAGTACATAATTTTCATCATCAAACAGAAACATTGCTGAAAAATAAAAATTTGTGGGATTGATTTTACATCCCAAATTCAATTTCTACAGGTATGTATTTCTTGAATTAAATAAGATTATAATTTACCTTTCTACTCGACTTTCTTACTCCAATTGTGGTTTCCAATCCGAATGTAATCGACAGGTAAAAATCCTCTTCTTGATTTATAAAAAAATTAAAAAAAAAGAAGGAAATGAAATAATTGATAAAAAACCTTTTACAAGATTTTATTCAAATGCACTAAAAAGTAAAAAATAATTGCTCAGGATGTGTGACGTAGGTTCTTCCGAGAGTTATAGATTCAAAGGCAAAGTTTTCAGTCGGAATTATGAACACCTGCCAAATTTCAGCACAATCGGATGTCGGCAAGTGCTCCAAAAATGGATTACAAATTTTTAACCGGAAAAAATGTCAGAGTGGCATAAGCACGAAGCAAGTCAAATGAAAGCTTGTAAAAACACTGTGACGTAACAAAGTTGGAGGTTAATCGTACTAATGTACAACATTACGAGTGTTATTTTAAATCTCAATATTTCTTCAATTGTTTAACCGACGAAATCAAAAAGGAGGAGGTTCTCTATTCCACCCATATATTTTATTTTTTTCCATCATATTATTTTATGTATGATCACGCATAACTTTTTACTGAGGCGTCCGATCCCGATAATTATTTTTCCAGTGGATAGGGTGAACTCCGAATTTGGTCCCATTTGAATTTAAAAGATGAAGTCCACCCCTGAGGGTAGCGAAATGAAGGATATTGACCACTCACCCTCTCAATTCTGGTCCGTTAACCGATTCTAGCAGGCATAACTTTGTACTGGGTTCTTCGATTTGGATGATTTTTTTTTAATAGATAGGGTATACCTTATATTCGGATTTCGAAAGGAATTAGCCACCCTTACGGGTGGAAAAATAGGGGATAATTGATTTTTCACTAGTGAACATTGGCACACACATACGTAGTTGACAATGACAGATCGCTACTGACATTATTCTTGTTCCACATCCGTCAAAATCAGTATATTTTATGAGAGGATGGAATGATATACAAAGTAATGAAATAAACTTACCAGAACAACGAAAATAATTTATATTACAACAAATAGTAAAAGTAGATAATCATATTATTCAACTGGTAATAGTTGAAGTAAGGTGGGTAAGTAAGTAAGTATTTTGGAAGTAATCAAAAAACAAGTAGGTAGTAATTGGTAGATTTCAGCCACAAAAAATTGAAAAATATAAACTTTTTAACAAAAAATTAAACCGACGAAATACGGAACTGAAAAGTAAAAAATAAAAACTTTTTAACAAAAAATTAAACCGACGAAAAAATCAACTGGAAAGCAAAAAATAAAATATACCTTCTTAGTCTAAATAATAATTGAGCACACAGCTGCGTTTTGATGACTTCTTCCATAGATAATGATCTTCGATAATTGTTTGTTTGGCGCCGACTCAGAATCAGTTACTTACATTAGTTTAGGAGCTCAATTATAATTTAGACTAAGAAGGTTTATTTAATTTTTTGCTTTTCAGTTGATTTTTTCGTCGGTTGAATTTTTTTTAAAAGTTTTTATCAATGAATCAAAAAAATCATGAAAATGTGTCGAAAGATTCTCGATCCTCCATCAAACGTACTCAGATGATTTTTTTATGCAAATTCCTAATTGTAATATGATGTTATGAATTCATATCGAAAACATTAGCTTTCAAACATTGAATGATTTCACCTACCGTTAACGAGCTTCTTCTTGGTCGATAGTTAACTTGGTAACACAGTGAATTTTATTTATTTGGTATATAAAAATCCTTATTATTCAGATAACACAGGTGTTGCAGAAATAAATATTTTTTAATTCCTAATATTCCGCATTGTAACATAGTTTGCAAATTATTATACTGCCACCAATTGGTATGATGAGTTGTCTGCCCGATTTGCAGAATTTTTGAGTACAAATACCAAAATATTTTTCTTTTGATTCTACCCTCATTTCCGTGTGGCAGACGTGGTTGCAAATTAATGAAAACATTGTACGTCAGGACATCTCCACTTGCAACCATTATTTGAAACTTTTGTAATAATTCCGATATTTATTCGAATAAAAAAATCAATTTCATGAAAAAATATTCTTTTCGCTTGACGCAAGAGGTTGCAAATTAAAACTCTTCTCAAGTACATTATTTTGGTAATTTTTTCGAGTTTTCAGAACTTTTGGAATATTCATCAAAAAATTAGGATTAACAACAATTTTTTTCCGATGAAACAAACATTTTCATTTTGTTGGGATGGTTGCAAATTTATCAGAAGATGTAAATTGCTATTTTTCAATACTTCGAAAGTTTGCAGAACTTTTGCAAATTTTGCCGCGCTAATAATATGAAAATTCATTAAATCCTGATTTTCAACATTTTCCGTTCAGACTTAATCAGACTTAATATCATTCACTCTACTGGAGTTTTAAAACTTTTTTAATTATCATCAAATTTTGGGAAAATCATGTCTATCTCTACTGGTCTAGAAAGTAACTCAACGAAGAATATGAGTGTGGAGCCGAAGTAACATAATAACAGTTGTTAACCAGTGTTTCCTTTCAGCTGAAGGGACTTCCTCAGACGCCGAAAAAACCGAAGCCGAACAAGACGACACCATAGACTCCATAGCCTACTCCTTCCAAGGAAACCCCTCCAACTGCGCGTCTGACCTGTTGCGTGCCTCAGAATCTTCGATCATCAACTTCCTCCGCGCTGACTCAGCTGAGCGACAGCGCGAGAGAAGATTCGCCTGCCCCTTCTGCGGAAAATGCGTCAGATCCAAGGAAAATCTGAAGTTGCACGTGAGAAAACATACTGGGGAGCGGCCGTTCGTCTGTCTCTTTTGCGGGCGTGCTTTTGGGGGGAAGAGCGACTTGACGCGTCATCTTAGGATTCACACAGGGGAGAGGCCCTATCACTGTGATATGTGTGGGAAATGCTTCGCTAGAGCTGATTATCTCTCGAAGCATCTCACCACGCACATTAATACCCCCCGCTGAAAGGCAGCTGAGTAAATCGGTGGAAATATTGGTAGAGAAAATTAAAATATAGGCCGTTGTGTTATGATACGATCGGGAGTTTGCTGAAATGATATTCTAAAACTAGTCACAATTTATCGTGTATATTTTGATTTCTTGGATGCATAGAGATAGCAAATTTCGATTAAAAACATGATTTTCTCTGAAAAACCTTTCACCATCTTTCAGATATTACCATGATGGATTAAGGTGAACAGTCAATAATCAGAATAAATCCAATCTAGGAAACAAACTTGGAAAAATAAAGAACTTCTGCTGTCTGGTACTGGAAAATTAAATACACATAAAAAAGATTAAATCCATAATCAAGCAATTACTCAATGAATTGGCTTGGTGGTAGAAGTGCCCGTTTTCTTATGTATCTAATGTATTCAACTCAACGTCAGTTCTAACCCCACTTCGGCGAAGAAAAATTCAAGGCCCCGAAAGTGGTTTAGGATAGGTAATACCTGCGTTCTCTTCCTGAGAGTTAGTGAGGCAACTGAGGTGGTTAACATAATTTTTCCTGTTACCTCTAGATTTTCTTTGTTATTTAATTTTTTTTTGAAATATATAATTTGTTTTCAAAATTTTGATATTTTCCTTTATCTTCTATTTTTTATATTCGGAATAGGTCAAGAATATGAGATCACCCACGAAATTTTCACAGGTGCTTCGAAACATGGTAAAAACAGTATAGCAATTGAAAATTTTGCGCGGAAAAGATAATAATAGGAGATACGGGCCCCCGAAGATCCATGAAGAGAGGTTATGGGATATCACTTTTGGAAATTGAAAACTGATATAAACAATTTCTTTTTACACCGAAATAGTAGCTTCATACTCACTCAACGTTTTAGTAAAATTAAACTCACTTAATTCTCGATAAAGTAATGAAAAAACTCCAATTACTTTTCATATAATTCAACAGAAGAAATGTCAAAAATCAAAGTTGGTGATTATGTTATGTTTATCCAAATCTCGTGGATCTTGAAGTTCATTGATATGCGACGTTGCCTGTCTCCAAGGGGAAAAGAAAGTACAGAAATTCAACGTGATTTGAGCATATAAATTATAACTATTACAGCATGAAAATACGATCTGATAGTTCTGATGGTATATGTATTAATATAAGTTTACAATGCAAATAATATATCACCACGCTTCTTGGGAGTGTCTAATAGCATGAATTTGATGTGCCGCATTCAGAAAGTTACCAAACATATTAAAATAATGTGACTTCAGATTATTTTATTTTAAGTAATTGTAAACCGCACTAAGAAACGCATTTGGCTTGGATGCTTTCTCTTATGCCAGGCATACGAGAAAACATCTAATCAATTCCTTACGTAAAAAGTAGGAACACAACCTAACCTAACTTGGCTAACCTTGTTACCCAAGTTGAGTGCAAGCTAATCAACCATACAAGGCGACGCTTCGCTCCACTCGCGAACACTCCGATTTAACCAATTTCTTACGTAGAAAGAAGGAATACAATCTAACCTAACTTGGCTGACCTTACTATCCAAGTTGAATGCAAGCTAATCAACTTCATAAGCAACGCTTCGCTCCGCTCGCGAACATTTTTATCCAACCAATTTCTTACGTAAAAAGAAGGAACACAACTTAACCTAACTTGACTAACCTTGTTATCCAATTATGAAAGCATGCTAATCAATTAGTTACTTAGAAAGAAGGAACACAACCTAACCTAACTTGGCTAACATTGCTATCCAAGTTGAGAGCCAATTAACCTTACGAAGCGACCGACGCTTCGCTGCGCTCGTAATCATGTCTTTGGCAGTATAAATTCTTTAGAAAAATATTGGTGGCCCTGTAAAAAGCCTTTTTTTCGAAGTAAAGTGATTCAATAATCTTCCAATTCACTCTGTTCATCTTCATATGGATGAAATTGGCGGCCAGTTTTCGGGGATCGCATAACCTCCCAGCTAGTTTCAAAAACTCCTCAGTTATGAAAAAATGCAATGTACATTTTATTGTCTACATCAAGAATATTTTGCGAAAAAAAGTTAATGATGGAACGAATACGCAAATATGCTGCCAACGAACAGAAGGACAAGTTGGAACCCATCTACACATTTATAATATTGAAGAAGCGAACTCTTTAAAAGGCCATAATTTCCAAATTATATTTTTTGCGCTTAAATTTCGATTGTTTAAGTGTTTTCATCGGGTTTTGAATCACCTCTGATAATTTTGTGATTATTTCGTGAAAATTTCGTGAAAATTTTGCGAAAATCCGGATTGGCCCAATTCACTTGAATAGTTGGTAACGTGGCATGTCCATAAAACGCCAAGATCCAAAGCACAATGCAACCAGCAATATTTGATTTTTGACATTTCATATGAAGAATTTTTTCACGACTTTATCGAACATTGAGTGATTTTAATATTACTTAAACGTTAAATGAGTGGACAGTTAATATTTTATTGTAAAAAGATATTCTTTAAATCAGTTTTCGATAGCAATCGTTTTTATCGGACTCAAAAATTGAAAATACCTAGAATATTACCTCTCCCTAACGAAAATAAAAACATGCGTCTGAACAGAAGATAGTTAGGTGTGCATGCCTCCAAACCATAGATGGACTCATTGTATTTCTTATTGATATTGTCGAAATATTTGTTTTCTAACGAAGGGGATTGATTGTTTTCTATGGATATTTTACCAGAAGCTCAGCTTTACGCCTGGTCCTCATTCGCTTTTACTGTTTCATTTAAAGCCACAATTGAGCGTCTTCAATGTGTTGGAAAGGTTAGGAAAAGGATTATTAATTCACCAAGAGTCAACTTCCTATTCACTTTTCGGTAGATCTCAAGACTCCAATGAGAAACAGATCAGAACTGCGACCAATATTTCTCGAGTAGAGATCTAATAACCTGGTATGGATCATTGCAAGCAGGAACCAAGCGGTGCCAAGACTCAATACGATTTGACTATGCCCAATAAATATTACGATCTCAGATAGAATAATCAGCCAACACTGTCGTAAATATCATGACTTCCTCTTGTTTCACAGATACAAGGCAAATCAGACAAACTGTCAAGCTCGAAATTTCTCGAATATCGCTGCACCAAGAATAATTTTTTGTCGATTTCTCTAATAATTGTCACCGGTCAGATTCCTGAATTTGGGTCCGTAGATCTAGATGGGTAAGATTTACAGGACGGTGCCTATCTTTAGCAGTAGCAGACTGGGACGCACGTGATTGGTTTTATAGGCAGATATGCCAGATAAAACCCTATTTCCAATCCCAGTTCTCCTAATTATCTTTGACTACCAGGTACTCATGGTTTCAATTCGAAAGAACATCATATAAGCGGGATGAGGAAGGAAAGAAACAAATAGAGAAACTAAAAGGGCCTATTTATAAGCAAAATGAAAAAAGTTCAATAACAGTTAAATTGAATAATGTTTTCTCTCCCCCTGGAAGTAAAAATTATTAGTTATCGGCTCTGAGAAGGGCAAGTTACTAAATTTGCCCCGGTACGTTACTGCGTTTTTGATATTCTGGATTCTAAAATAAACCAAGAAAATTTCAAATTTGTCAGTAACGTACCGTTTGAAAATTCTTTGTCTGATATATTTCACAATAAAAGGAAATTGGAAACATCTAAATACAAAATATGCTTTCTTTGATGACGTTTCGGGAATCACCCATGTTCCCTTTATCAAATCCTGGTTTTTGAAAATCAATCACAATTTTAAATTACACTTGAAGTATTTCGTGTTATTTTGACAATTGCTTGTCAAAATCTGACATGCACCACAGAAGTTCACAGGATGCTGATCTATTTTGTACAAAATTTATGTAGTTCCACCTCCTTTTTCAGTACAAACAGAACAAAATGACACGAAAAGGAAATTAAAAGAAGCTTTCTGTATTTTATTACAATATTTTATTTAGTTTAGTTAGTTTGTTATGATACTCATCTGAATCCGTGATTACAGTTGCGTTACCTTTATCAGCAGGTAAAATGTTGAATGTATTGTCATTTTTCAAGCTGGCTATAGTTTGTTTTTCCAGAGTGGAAATGTCTGAGGTTATTTTGTGCGGTTTATCGAAAATAATTTTATTCTGAATTCATTTGAGAATTCGTTTGGAAGTGTTTGTGCTGTTTCTTCAACAGCTGTGAATATATCTGGAGTGGGAACATTATTAGGTATTACAGAAAAAATTAACCATTTCGACAATAACAACTTCTCTGTGGCATTCAATATTTTGGAGGGAATATTGAATACAGTTTTATCAATAAATTTCTTATTTCTTCGAAAATTATGTTTTTCTCGTAGTGCCTCAAACTTATTCAAATTAGTTCGTTTACTAACTTCAAATTCATTTTTATAAGAAATTTGTATGCTATGGAAAATATGATTTGATTCTTCTTCAGTATGAGTACCGTATATATAATTTTCTAAGTATATTATATAATTCAGTAAGCTTACCTTATGTTGTCTTAGAAAACTCATTCTCTCTCTCTCTCACTAAGGCACTACCAATTTTATGTTTTAGTTTCGACTTCTGCGACTGAAGAATGGTATTTTGATTCGAAGGTATTTTGGGATAATTCTGTTGTCCCTACATCTACACATCAAGGTGAGGCTAATTACTGTATGTGCCAACTTCTTTCGAAATTCTTCAAGTTTCCTGAAATTATGAGTTGGGGAAGGCCCATACCTTTCTTCTAAGTAACGTCTGAATGTTTTTCGGGAAGGTATCGAAATTATGTTCTTCATATTTTGGGATTTTTTTCCCCCTGGAAATAAAAATTATTAGTTACCTATTCTGAGAATATCAAAAACGCAGTAAGTATCGGGGCAATTTTAGTAATTTGCCCTTCTCAGAACAGATAACTAATAATTTTTACTTCCAGGGAAGAAAAAACCCAAAATATGGAAAACAGTAAAATTAAAAACTACTGAATAAGTTACAGTACAAAAAGAGGAAATACAGAAATAACGATGTTTTGCAAGAATAGGAACGGGAAACGAGATGCTTGGAGACGATATTTCCAAAACAAAATTCATGGAGGAAATAAGTATCAGTGAGATAGATCTTGGAGGGAAAGATGAACATATACCATCACCAATATAAGCGTGAATAGAAGGAACTATAAGCCAAGTAACGAATGGAAAATGTCTTGTAGAAAATGACAGAGTAGCATAATGAAGTAGATATGATATATTATATAAATCAATATAAGATTTATGGCAACAAGAAACAATGCCACAAGCATGGAAAATAGTATTTTACACTACAAGGGCAGGAAGTTAAAATTTTCTGCACCGCGCGACATGATGCCCAAGGTATCATGAAGCGCATGGCAGGAAATTTTTCCTGCCCGTGTGGTGTCATGTTTAAATTTTGCTCTTCGCTTCAGCGCATCTTTCGGATACTCACAAAGCTTAAATATTTGCTTTCGCTCTTCATCTCTCACTTTCCTGTGTGTAACCCCATCTATCTACATGAAAAATATTTGCTCCCGTTTTACGGAGGGCGTGATCTGTCAATGTCACCGATGCATAAATGCAAGGCTTTCTACTTTAAAATCGATGGAAAAAATCCGTACTTTCGTTCGAAGTATAAAGAAAACGTTATTTTAATACCGCTACACAAAAAGGGATGTAAATGCTCTTGTAAGAACTATAGAGGAATGACACTTCTGGATACATCGTAACCAAATTTCATATATAGCGATATGTAATGAGCCACGAAAACACAAGGAGCCAATCTTAGGGGATCAACAAGGAGGATTCAGGTGAAACCCTTGGTGATGGATCAAATTTCGAAATCCAAGGAGCTCCAAGCATGAAATGCTGTTTCTGTCGACTTCAAATGTCAATATATAGGGACAAATTATACGAAACCATGAAAAATTTGTGATTCGACCCTGTTATATAAACTATTTGGGTACAGCTATGAATGAGTCATCATACGTTCATGACATGTTTATAATGTCACAAGAAAAAAAAGTCGACAAGTAGACTGAAAGCGGTGGCCAGGAAAGTAGTATTGGGAATTAACGAAGAGAAAACGAACTATAATGCATATAAATACGCAAAAATATAGTAAAAAAACAAATATAGAACAGGAAGATGGCAATTAATAATTGATGAAAAAGTTGAGAGCATCGAGCATAGCTGAAGAATAGTAACAGCATTGTTATAAAGTGGAAGTAAGGATAGTAGAGGTAGACAGATGCACCGAGAGTCTAGGGACATTCTTGAGGTCAAAACAGAAAAGCAAAAATAATAATGCATAAAACTATTTTGAGGTCAGCAATAACCTCATGGCTGTGGAAGTAAAAATAGTAGACGGAGACAGATGCGCCGAGACCTTTTAAAAAAAAAATAAAAAAATTTTGGTTACCCATGGCTGTGAAAAAAAAGTTCTAAATAACAAAAAAAAGGTATGGGGTAGTAAAGTAGGACAGATATAGAAGAGATGAAGCAATGATGATGATCTTTCATTAGAGTTCAGGAAATAAGGGCAAGTGATGAGCGAAGAAGAGGAAAAAAATAACAAGGTTAAAAACATACTGTGAGAAAACTGGCAGTAAGCACAGCATATATTCTATAGAAGGAGGACCTCTATACGTTATTGCGTTCTAGAATTCAAACGTTTCATCAATTAAAGGCAATCGATAAAGATATATCTCTGAATTTGTGGACTTTTGTTTTTTCTAAGGAGCAATTTGCAAATAATTTTTTGGAACTGTCGAAAATGATACATATTTAATAGAGGTTAGCATAATCGCTTCGTTGTTACTTTGTGATCCATGAGATTTCCAAACGACAAGCAGGTTGGAAGTGCAGCCAAGGAAAGTAGCATTGAGTAAATCAATAAAATAACTGAAATAAACAAAGAATTGCTTCATTTTTATTTTGTGATCCTTAAGATTTCCAAAGTGGTACACAGAGTCAAATTGCAAAACTTTATAAATTGTAAAACTTTATTATTGCTTCCCACATTCTCCAGTGGCACAGAAAACTGTCACATTTTGAAACAAATCCTCTGTTGTTATTTTGGTAGGAGGCATGAAAAATTGGCCCTATAAACCAAGTGGATTTATTGTGAATAAGAAGTCCTGCTAGAATTTTTCAGCAAACTCTTCGTGATTATGATGACTCAGTGACAAACATATATTTACTCAGTTTCTCTCATTGATATTTCTATCGGTTTACACACTACCAATGAAAACGAATTTTTCCATACGTTGCAATGTTCAAGAGTTATTTTATTTTTCAAGAGAGTGATTTGTTTTCCGAAAGGTAGACGCAAGTGGTCCAGATATAATAAATATGGTAAACCAAGAATTGATAAATATTTGTTTATCAGATGTACATAAAAAATGCGCCTGAATTTTGAGGGTCCAATAAGCAAAGTAACATATTCATTCATACAAACTAATCGTGAGAACAGCGTTTTTAAAGATTCATCGCTAATATATCTATTACTTTAGTGGAATTTCAAGGAAAAAATATGGAAATGTTGACAATTGACAGTGAAATTGAATTAACAAACAATCTAAGAATTTCTCATAACCTAACAAACTCAAAACAAGAAAATGTGCTACTAAACCAATCTTGTTGAAAATTTTACCTCGCTAATAAAATATATATTACTTTTTATTTCGATTGTATGTACCTAATATCTTTATTCCCGGAGTTGAGCAAACATCAAATAAAAAAATAACATGGTTATAGCAAAAACTGTACTTTGGAATAATTATTTATAATAATCTGGTAGATGCTATTCACTCCATTGGTGAAAGTTATAATTCAAAATTGTTATATTTGGTCAGCATGATTCTTTCCTTTCAATTTTCTTTTGATGTTAAGTGAATCCCTAAATGATATACCTACTTTCGTAATTTCATTTCTTTGAATGAATATGTTTTGCCAATCTAATCGGAAAATATCAAGAGCATCCTTCTTTCTATACAGGGTGTTCTCAAAGGTGGGGAAACATTTTCAACAAGATATAAAACTTGTCAAAACATATAATTTAAAAAAAAATAACTTTTATAAAAGTCTAAAATAACGAAGTTGCAACGCCAATTTTTTTTTCATCACGGGCCTGGTATATCTACAAAAACTGTTATCACCATTGATTGGTCTTTATATACAGCTCAAGGATTTTCTACTACCCAAATAACTGTATTAGGAAAATTATTCACTACATTTTGTGTGTGATCTTTGTTATGATTTTTTGAAAGCCAACGGCAAAACTCAACTATTGCGGGACGATTTTGAGATTGTAATTCAGTAATGTTATGGATGAAATTGTTGGCATATCGTCACACCACTTATCACAGACATTTGAAGTTATTTCACTTTGTCATGTACCTAAAAGCTTCACTGTTTTCAGTTACCTAGTGCCATCGACAAAAGGAACTTCGGCCAGGACTGTCCTTGAATTTTCTATAATTTTCCACAATTTTCAGTCAACAATATCTCCGTTATTCTATGACTTCATATAGGGAATCACTTATTTTGACGAGTGTGTTGAAAAATATGCCTAACCTTTGAGAAAACCCTAATAGGTAAAAAAATCAAATTACCCAAGGCTGATTCATATTTTGACTTCACTAATTCAGAACTATAATCACTCTAATACTTTTCCACGCGTTTTTCATGAAATCTGGTGTTTTGTTAATGAAAAAGTCAATTATATACCAAAGCCATTCTGAGTCACATCTGTTTTCAAATATACTGGACACTCTGTGCTCTACAACTTGCATTTACTTTATACTGAAAGTGCCTATAATACAGCAATCAATTATTTTTCCACAATTTCAGTTCTCCTTGAGAAATATTTTCACGTTTAGATAATTTACCATGGCAGAAAGAATATTTTAAATATCACATCAAAATTATTTGATTTCATACACAACTATTGATCTATGATATAACAAATAAGATTGTGAGTGACCAAGCTTTCCAGTAATGAACAAGATAGAGAATAGTAGAATTGGTGCATTCTATTCTTGTGGTTGAACAATACTTGGCATATTTCGTTGGTCATTTTTTACAAGATGAGAATCATGAAGAATAGATCAATTAAAAAAAAATTGTGTACCGTCCACGTACAAAATGTTTTCTCCGTAGATCCAAACTTCCTCATTGCAATTCAAACAGAGAAGCTCCAGATTCCATTCTTCTGAAACGGGAATATCTACGAGAAACATTTTGTACAACCAGCCTCCAAAAATCATCGATTTAAAGTTTATTTGGCTGTGATTAAAATTTAGGTTTGTGTGATATGCAATGTATTATTTATAATTTTAAGGGAGTTACCAAAACCTAAGCAATATATAAGTGGCAGTGACGCGTAGTTACTCTAGTCAAAAGATATTGTTCAACTTGCCGTCGCCACCTCCCCAGAACCCCTCCCCAGTATGACAGAGTTTTATTAACACACATAGTGACTATTTATATAAACATGTCGTGCCAAACATTGATGTACATGTACCTCAAACGAATTACATAGATGTGTAGGTTGTGTTGTTACCTAGTAGAGTTTGGATTTTTTATTTTGTACTTTCAACAATTTCTCTCCAGGAAATTTTTCTTTAGTCGACTCATATTAGTCTCAAATTTATTTCAATAACCGATAACCTGTCAATAATATTATTATTTAATAATTTAATTGTCTGTTGTCGCAAAAATTGGGTATGGAAACATATCGATTAAATTCAAAAATTTTGAGTCATTTTCAGAAGATATAGTTCAAAGTAGGTGATAGATACTTGTTTTCTATTTAAAAGTAATTTTTTAATGTTGAAAATTAAACGAAAATAGACGTATTTGGACACTAATAATTTTTTTTTTCCTCAAAATTTTTAAACTTGGATAAATTTACAAACGATAAGGCTTGTTGTTAGTATGTTGAAAATAATACAGACATTTTTCTATTATCAAAAGTAGCCTATGGAATAAGAAAAACTCATAATAAGATTACTTTTAATAACAGATGGAATGGTGTTATTTTTCTACTATACATATTTCACCTAATAATTTCAAAATAATAATTCCACAAATTTAACTGTTTTGATGGAGAAAAACTAAGCCAATTTATTGTAACTATTCCCCCCCTTATGTTTGAACCAATCAAATGACCTAATATTTTTCAGAGATATCCAATCAAATCAGTTTCATAGTATCTTCTTGCTGTTCAATACTGAAGTTGTTACACCTACATGTAGCCAATCAAATGCAGTTATTTAAAAACGTTCCCACGGCAACGAAAAAATTTCTGGATTTTTTTTACTTGGTAGGGTACCCTAGACAAAATCACCAATTGAAACAGGTGAGTTTGTTCTAAACGGTTTTCTACGGCTCAATTTTGTTTCAAATAATTCGTTTTAAGTACACATTCACGAAAATCGCCACGCCCATACTGCCGTAAAGTAGTCGATTTTGTGAAAGTTGCTAATCGATTTCCTATAGCATGAAATTTCGATTTTTACAAAGTTCATGATAACAATGACAATAAGACAATTTCATGGTCGTCTATTTTCGAAATATTTGTGAATAATTCGAGCATATATGTGATATTGTTACGAATCTACTAAATACTAAAACAATAATTCTTCACAACACAAAACAATGACAAACTCAGACAATATATCTCAATCGAAATTCACTGATAAATATACCCAGTTCTTCACTTCCTTCTGTATCTTTCAAATGACTCGTATTTCCTGGTACTAATACTCATATAGGTCATTAGCTCCCTTTTAGAAAACTATCTCTTCCTTCTAGAAAATTAACGCTCGTTGCTTCTCGATTCCTGGAAAACTCTCGATCAATCAATCTGTACCGCGCGATAACATACAATGGCGTAGTGTATTTGTGTTCGTAACAATATTTCTAGTAAAAATTGCGTCATATGTTTTTTTATTTGTCAAATTCATTACTAATTGAAAACACGTTTGAACTAGTTTGGATTATATCCTCTGAAAATCACCTGGAGAGTTGATACTAATGACTATTATTTGCTGGTTATTGAAGTTATTGATTCTGGAATTCGGAGTTTTAAGAATCAGTGAGTAAAGCACAAAATACACTGAGTAAAACACAAAAAGTTCCATCAAAATCGCAAAGGTGAATATTCCGAAAACTAGAATGAGTCGATTAATGAAATCCACAATGAAAGAGTAGTTTTTGGATCGGTGCGGGTGATACTTGATGAAAATATATATTAAAGCAAACAAAAGACACTCACTTCACTGAATAACGTTCACTAAATTAGGTGTAGAAAACCATGGTACGTGTTTGGCTATATAGCTACTTCAGGTGGAGGTAATGCTTACCTATCAATCAGGATGTTTCATGTTAGATGAGCAGAACAGGTAGTAGAAGGTATAAAAATGTAATTGGGGATATAAAGGATATTCCCAATAGATGATAGAAAACAACGGGGTTCAAGTAGAACAGAGATTGCATCCATTACTTGTATCTTAGTAAAACGAATATAACAGAAAATAATTATTCAATTGATTTGTTCCAAAAAGATACTGTTTTCCAGTCAAGAGGTGAGTAGCGAAAGTTGAATTTGTTTCATCATCGGCTGTTCTGATATTCCCTTTTGGATGGTCTATCTCTTTGGCCTATGTAGAAACTTGTCGTTTTCAACATTCTTTTGCAATTGATGTTTTTTTATTGTGCTCAATGAATATATTAGTCAATTTTTTTTTATTAATATTCAAATATTAAGTACCTTCTAACGCTATTTCTGCTTCTATTCCTAGGATATTTCTAATTTTTGTTCGTTGATTTCTGGTTTTAGGTTATAGTTTAATCTTTTTGCAATCAATATTTCTTCATGTGGCGGGAAATCTATTTTCGATAAGTTAACGAATCTACTGAGAAACTTATGTTCGGAAATTTTTCCAATATCTATAATTGGAATGTAATACACAGAATTTATTTATATTCTCCACCAAATCGAATTGCGTATCCTGGATTATTATATGAAGGAACTGATTAACACAATACGTTCTTAAAACAAAAAGTAAATTTGATTAATTCTACAAAAATCATAGAAAAACCCAAAACAACTTTCATAATTCTAAAAAAAATTCAGTAGATTCCTCAACTAATCCAAAATAGATTTCATTCTACATGAAGAAGAATGATTGCAAAAGGTTTCAACAGAAACTAAAACCAGAAATCGTCGAATAAAAATTTTGAAATTTAAAAAACATTTTTTGGCTGATATATTAAATCTCACATAAAGCACAAATAAAATAATTAATAAAAAACCTTTTTAAAGACAAGCTTTCATTTAAATGCACTAAAAACTCATCCGCCATCTTGGAGTTGCCATCTTCAATTTATGAATTTTAACTAAAAATCAACAATCTTCGACTAAATTCATAATCTCCGACCCCCAAAAAACCCGACATACCAATTTTGAATCGAATCGGGCCATAATTGAAAAACTCGTCCGCCATCTTAAATTTGTGAATTTTGATAAAAAATTCATAATCTCCGACCCCGAAACCCCCCCCCATACCAATTTTGAGTAGAATCGGACTATAAACACAGATATCATCGGCCATCTTGGAGCCGCCATTTTGATTTTTTTAATTTTGAAGAAAAATTCATAATCTTCGACTCTGAAAACCCCCACATACCAATTACCAATTTTGAAAAGGAAATCTGGAGCGCCATTTTTTTTTTAACAAAAATTCATCCATTTCAAAAATTTTGACAAAAAATTCATAATCTCCGACCCTGAAAACCCCCCCACATACAAATTTTGAATAGAATCGGACCATATTCACAAAACTCCTCCGCCATTTTGTTTTTTCCCTAACAAATTTCATAATGCATTGTCACCGGAATTATGAACACCTGCCAAGTTTCAGCTCAATCGGATGTCGGCAAGTGCTCCAAAAATGGATTACAATTTTTTTTATTTAAAATAAAAAACTTTTCTTCAAAACGCTTTGGATCCGAAGAAACACTGAAATCAATTCAGTGTTAACAGGATAAATAAATTCTATAAACAAAATTACCCTATTCATTCTGTCGAATGTTTCATTACAGCACAGAATTTTGTTACATAGGTCGAACAGGCAGAACATTCAGAAAGCGAATATCAGAACATGGGAACTGTTTCGTCAATGCTAAACAAATTCAACTTCAGCTACCCACTCCTTGACTGAAAATCATTGTCTTGCTAACGAGTTTGAAATATTATATACAGGTTAAGTGTTTAGGAGTTTGGAAATAAAAAAAATTACAATATTTGCTTTGTGAACACACTAATTCAAATGATTCGCCTTTGTTGAATTTGCTTTTCTGAAAATTCAACTTGTAATGGATGTAATCTCCATTCTACTCAATCCCCGTTTGATCACATGTTGGAATATCCTAATATCCGTAATTACATAATTACATCTACTACTACCAGCTCTACTCAGTCAACATGATAAATGGTGAGCGAAACACGTGTCGTGATTTTGTAAACCAATGAAACGAAAATCAAAGTGCGTGTCTTTTGTTTGCTTCAAGGAAGAGCTGTCGAATACTTGATTCAAATTCTAATCATTAGTCGAAAGAGGATTGGTTTAATAATTATACCCGTAATTCTGAACTCTACCAGAACAATTTCGTATGTACTTGTCATATGAATTAAATGTTTAACATCGAATATCCTGCCTCAATACAAACACAGACAGATATTTTTCTATTAATGTACAAAGTAACGTCCAAATACAATTAATTGTTAATCATTTTTCTAAACGTTATTGCTCAATAGAATAACAAGAAATAAATAACTTGAATATCCACAGTGATGTTAAACATTTATTGTTGTTTTTACTAGGAGCTCCAGTTTTCGATGATGTTCGAAAGGAAAATTCACTTTCATTAATCAATAAGGTGAGTGTCTTAAATCTCTTAGTGTCTAAAAACAAATGGAAATTAATCTCATTATGGTTAAACCTCATTAAATTTCCATTTCACTTTATGTAGAGCTGTTGTTGAAGAATCAATAATCTGATGATATTCATTCTCAAAGTGAAAGGAATAGATATGTAGAGATGAGTTAGTTTTCACGAAATCGAAATTATTTATGTGAGACTTTTTACTTGCCTTATGGATTCATTTCGGAGATTAATTCCCTTCAGCTTCTCTTCTTTCAAATATATTCTTACTTCTAAACACTAGTAGATTTTGTGATTTTGTGCTGAAGATTGATAGCTTCCAAAATGTATCTGCAAGGCAAATTGAAAGTCTCTGACATGATATTGTAAGGTTAACCATATTTAGAAATGAACCCATTTGTACTTAACGCCTATATTCATATTATATATTTATATGTGTGATATTTATAGGCTTTGGGACAATTTCGAGCAAATGGTTTTCAAGCATTCGTGCCTTTGAACAGTTAACCAAATTTTAGTTTGAACTAATATGGATTTCTATTAGAAAATGATCTCTTTCATTTCAGATACGTGATCTCAGTTTGAAAAAAATTTAAACAATGACATGTATGAGATGATTTTTGGTATTCATTAAATACCGGGTGTCAACGAATTTATTAGACGAGTCATTATTTCTAGAATAATAGGTGTATCAAAATGAGATTTGGTATAGGTAAATGGTATGTGAAGAGGACAGTTTTCGCATATTTTTCACTTCCCGGTGACTTCCGGTTTCAGCGAAAATGGCTCTTGTTTTGAATTTTTAAATAGAACACCCTGTATATTGTAACATTTTTGGATTTCTGAGACAATTCTGGATCAAAATGTGACATCTTGAAGAGTTTTTACGCCTACTTAAGTTTAATAGAGTCACTTTTAATATTGCATCTAGGTGGCTATGATCCATAGAAATATAATAAACTATATTTCTATGCTATGATCGGACGTAATCTTATCTGAGGACCTCAGAAGATGTCAGAAAATTACAATCGCAAACTTTAAGTGACTAGAATAAGACAAGTTGGCAAAATTACATTTTCGTGTCTAACTATTATTTTTCAAATGGCGACCATTTTTTGGCAAGCACTTTCCGAAAAAATGATTTTTTGACGAATCTAACGATACTAATTTATTTGCGATTGGATTGAAAATAAGAACATAAATTAAATATTACTAAGAAAAATACTGGATAATAATTTACTAACATTTGTCAAGTGGGCCATGGATAATAATTTATTTACTTTCACTGTAGTAAATTTTCAAAGTCCATTCCTCCTTGTTCAAGACACATTTCAGCTCGTTCAATTGTTTCTCTCAACAGGTTTCGTAACATTTGAGGCGTTATACTTCTAAATGCCCGTAGAATTATCTCTTCTAAGATTTCAACAGTGGCTGGGGCTATTGCATAGTGAACCTTTTCTTTAACATATCCCCAAATGAAGAAATCGAGCACAGTGAGATCCGGTGAGCGGGCAGGCTACCGTACTGGATCATTGGTTGCAATAACTTTATTATTAAATTGCTCTATTAAGTCATTAAGAACTTCTCTAGTATTATGAGGGGGTGCTCCATCTTGTTGGAAGTAAATTCTCCGTAGAACTGCTAAAGGTAGATTATTAAGATGATCCTCGATTCCATTTCGGAGAAAACTTGAGAACCTAACCCCTGTTAACTGACCTTGAAACAATATTGGCCCAAGACATTGCCAAACATTTCTTGAAAATTGCCCTCTCTCATTGCGTGTTGATTTTGTGGGGTTCAGTACCGAGTATTTTGCTTATAGAACATACCATTATTTGTGAATCGTGATTCGTCGGAAAATACAATAGAGTTGATAAAATTTGGGTTAACTATGATTTTGAAGCGGCCAATCACAAAACACTACCCGTCTATCGCCATCGTCAGCATACAAATGGTGATGTAACTGATATTTAAATGCTCGATATCCGTGCTTTTTCTGTATTTTTCTTGCTGATTCGTGACTTGTCTGCATTTCTTGACTAATTTCTCTTGAAGAAATCGTTTTATCGTCCTCAACCATAGCAAAAACGTTAATCTTAGTCTCTTAATTTATGATAAACCTCTGTTCCGGCTCTGGATTTCCTTCTTGCCTAAAACGATTCTCAACATATGGAAAAGACTGATGCAGCATTCCTTGAATTTCTTTGTCCAAATATTTATAACATATCCACTTTTTCACTTTGAGTATACATTATTTTGAAGAAAAATTCACTGAAATTTAACGTCAATTAATAAACTTTTACTGTCCGCTCATAAAAGCTTATGTCACTGTCATTACCTAACTGAGTGTTTTGTTTTCCAAAGAAGACTTGATAAAATAACTGCAAAATATCATTCATCATGGTTATCCATGGCACACTTAACTTTTGTCCAATAAAAAAAAATATTTACTTTTATAATTTTTTTTTTATTGGTGTCTCATTTCACCCTTTTAAAGCACGCCTCAGCGTGTTAAATCGAACTTTGAAAAATGCGCGTTTTTTAAAGTTACCATGGCAACATCAACAAATCGAGAAACGAGAAGTCTAAATGACAATTTTTTTATTATTGATCTGACAGGAGTACCTTGTAACGTCAAATAAAATATTACTAACAACTCGTTCATTTATATGTGATACCTCTTGCTCCTCCATCCATTTGATGAACTTTTAATATTCTTTCTTATATATATATCACTGGATTTTCGCGGTATTAACCGCGATTCTGCCAAACTATTCAAAAAATCGATAAAAGAATAATTCATTTTTGGGCTCTGGTGACAACAAATATTGTTCTTTGATAACAAATTGCAAATGAATATCTGTTTTTCTCATTTCCATGACAACGAAAGGTATACTGATGTCACATCACGAATTCAACCATTTTGCATTATTAGTTCTTATTTCTATTTTTTGTAGTAATAATACCAGTATATATGATTTCAAAGTGCACCAATAGAAAAAATAGCGTAAAGTATTCGTTATTAAAAACACTTGCTCTATTTCGAGCACTCCGGCTGCGCCGTCGTGCTAAAAAAATCACGCATGTTTTAAAGCCCTTTTTATCCACTTATACTTCAATATACTATTTTATCCAGTATTCTCTTTAGTAATATTTCATTTATATTCTTATTTTTAATGCAATTGCAAATAAATTAGTATCGTTAGATTCGACAAAAAAATCCTTTTTTCGGAAAGTGCGTGTCAAAAAAGGGTCGCCATTTGAAAAATAATAGACACGAAAATGTCATCCTGCCAACTTGTATTTATCTATCTATCATACTAGTCACTAAAACTTTGCGATTGTGATTTTCTGACATCTCCTGAGGTCCTCAGATTAGTTTACGTCCGATCATGGCCAACTAGATGCAATATTAAAAGTTACTCTAAAAAAAGTAAGTAGTAGTAAAGCTTTTTTGAAATGTCACATTCTGATCCAGAATTGTTTCACAAATCCAAAAATGTTACAATATATAGGGTTTTCCATTTAAAAATTCAAAACTTGAGCCATTTCCGGTAAAACCGGAAGTGACCGGAAAATAAAATATATGCGAAAATTATCCTCTCCACATACCATTCATCTATACAAAATCTCATTTTGATACACCCAATATTCTAGAAGTTATGACTTGTCTAATAGATTCGTTGTCACCCGGTATATAATAGTACCTACTCTTATGAAATAATATGCCAACAAATTAAAATTACCAAAGCATTTCAAAACAGAATGATGAATTTTTAAATTTGTACTACTACTAATGTGAAGTGTTTTTTCACCAATCGGAAGAACAAAGATTTTTAATAACCAAATGGTTCTATCATTTGGAGAGTTGATTACCAAAGTTGTTGATATGGATTCGTATCTGGTCATCTTTATATTTTACTACGAAACTCTATTTGTCCTCGAGCACAAACAGTCCTTCCATATTCCATGAAAAAAATATTACACTTGGTGGTTTCACTATTTATATGTAAATATGAGAATTATTAAGAATAAATGTTCCTAAATGAAAGTTAAATAATTGAAATATTTTTGTGTATGTAAATATTCAATTACATTGTCGCAGAAAGGTAATTTTCTTTGATTTTTCCAGGAGGGGCATAGACTTATACATAAATGTGCTTAGATGTTGTTTCTCGGTGTTGTCATATAGTTGTTTTAGTCGAAAATTCATACCGATTGTCAAAATTCGAGGGGATAAATTTTGAGGAGCACAAATATACTGTGAACTGAGATGGAGAAAGGCTGAAACTTATTTTTCCAACTTCTTATAAGATTGATTAAAACAACTTTTTCTATTTTGTGCAAGAGCCTAGGTGCAGATACTTATTGTGTGATTATTTGCAAGATAATTGTGGAAAAAATAAACAAAAGACACTTGCTGCAAACTTTCAGCAAAGCGGAAGTTACCAGTGAATTCGTGACAAAACCAGGAAAAGCACCAATAAAAACATGTATTATTCTTTTTTCAATGACTAATGACACATTTTTCATTTTCTATATAAACTGCGAGAGTGACTAACCATACAAAACCCTGTATCAATGTCATGTAGAAGTTGTGTGATATTTTCATTCTTCTCAATATTGATTTATTTTGTAATTCATATTTCCATAAACACTGAGATACAATTGTAGTTCAGAATTGGTTATGTATACAGAAAACTATTGGTGTACTCGGAGATAAACGAATATATTGAAAAAAGAAAACATTACCAAAGTGATTTCCCTTTCGACATGCAGTTGAAAGATAGTCACAGATGATTCCACAACTGATTCTATGGAACGGACTTCACAATTTTTTTATGATAGCCTAGCGAATCATAATTTCACAAGACATTATCAAATCCATACAAAAATATTGAAGATGTTGAAATTATCTGAGAAGAAATAACGGAATTATTAGGGTTAGAACTGATATTGAATATAATTCTATAGCTGGGTCTCTCAAACCAAGTTTATAATTCAGAAGCAGAAACATAAAATATGTATGTCTTTCAACTTTCAAACCATTGTGGAACATCTTCAAATAAGTTCTTTTACAGAAGGCAAAAAATTATGAAATAGAGATTTTGGCAATACAGCTTATGTGCGTATCCTGGGTTTCGATGTAATACGTAGGTACTTTTTGCTAAATCGATGAAGTACCTAGTGTTATAGAAGCATTTAAAACTAGGCGAGCACTGATAGCAGGCGCATCCTAGCGTTAAAGGTGGAGAATCAAAGATCGATGTCAGTAAAAAAAATAAAAATAAAATGTAGTTTAAATTGGTCATTAAAATATTTGCATTTCTGAAAGTCATCAATAAGAACTGATTTCAAAAGAAAACTTATTCGAGATTGAAAAAAATGTACTACATTACTCATTTCTAAGCCTTTGAAAGGATCAAATTTTTTTTCCGGAACCGCCCAAATTTTCCTTTCAAAAGCATACCCTCCTTTGGCGAAGGAAGTTTACAATTTTCAGAATGTACACTTCCTTTCCATTTCAATCACGAATTTGAAAGAAATTCTGCTAGTTCAGTACTTTTTGATCTTCGGAAAAATAAAAAAATGGGAGAGTGGTAAGACATGCTTTATCATATCTCATTCTCAATTCACGGTATATTTGATATCTCTGTGATCTGCTATGTTTGGAAAGACCTCTTTCTGGTTAATAACGAATCATTCGGACATTTTACGGCCTATACGTATATTTTGTCATAATCCTTAGCCGAGACCAGATTTTTTGTGATGTTTGTTGTGATCACTTCACGTGATTCAGTGATATAGAAAGATGGGATTGCTCAGAAATTCAAAGCAAAAATGGTGCTGTAATTGTGAAAGATTATGTGATATAGAAATGTTGATAAGTAAGGTTATAAGGATATATATTTCTTCATACGGGAATTTTTGGGAATTATTTTGTTTCTTGACTTGTGACAAATCAGATAACCACGAAGTAACAATATCGATGAAGGATATTTTTCACTGTTGGCAAATTTTTGAGTTACCCTATGTTTTGATAATTCTTTGTAAATTCGTTATTTCCCAAAAATACCTGGTATATCATGTGAATAGTAGTTACCGGAAAGGATTGACTGGAATGTAATTCAATTTTTCCTGAAAAGAAAACGTCCCAATCTTTGATATGCCTCAATTCTCCAATTTTCTAATGAAAGGGAAAATTAACTTTACTCACCAGTCAATCGATCGAAATATTGATTGATATGTCTAGATAGTTGTAGAATATTATATGAAAGTCGAGCGATAATTTTTCAGCATTGAATAAACAATGATCCAAAATGCAGCAGGTATAAACTAGAAACAATGGTCAGAAACAGTAGAAATAGGTTCCACAAATTACCATTGATATTCGGGTCCTCCTCTCAAGTAGTAACATGGACCAAAATAATTTGAATAATAAACAACTGCGGCCAAGGAAATTGTTTGTAAACAACATCTCAATCATGGCCAAAATAGCCGATACACTCAATATCTGTGCCACGTCATCACTCGATTATATGACACCTGTGAAATGTTCTCCCGATCTCACTTATAATTGTCTTGTGCACACCTTCGCACTAATATCACGTAAATAAATAAACACACCACAATAATTTTTTGTGAAAATTTTGTTCACAAAATGAATTGGCGCGAACCAATGCCAAAGAAGGCGGAAAACCTGTTGTTTTTTTTCAATAAAAGAACAACAGCTTTCAGGTTGTGACGTCAGATCTTTTGAGTTTTTAGATTATTTGTTTCAATATCGCCATTTTAATTGGAACATTACGAATAAAATTTTTCTCGACTATGGTGATTACATATTTTTTTTCAAATACCAACAACAAAAATTACTATTTATCTATACTTGTGCCCCTTAAAATTCAATATTTATCATGGAAACGCAAATGAAATGAATGTTTAAGTTCGCTCCCGAAATGAATGGAGTTCAGGAGTAGGCATTTGAATCAATCAGAAACAAATAAATGATATGACCTGTTAATTCAATTTTTAACCTTTTCCTCAAATAACCAGTAAAATTGGATAAAATGGATATTGAAGGTGATTGTATTTCTAGTAAAGCAAATATTATTATTTTTTATGTGATGTCACCATTTTGACTCTACCCTACATCCCATTGTGGGCCCCACCCTTCAAGTTTGACGTGATTTATAGATGGCCGCTTACATCGATTACAGCAATTTTTTCAAAGCATTACTTGTTTTTAGATAACAAGTATGCAGGGTGCATACCTATGCGAAGAGATCAACTACAAAAACAATATATGGCACTCAACGAAAGAAAAAAGTTGACGGATCTATCATGCATATTTCTAAAGCATTTGATAGTATAGTAATATATTATTTACATAAATTTCAATGGGATTATCGAATCATTTCTTCAAGAAAGATACCACAGTTTGTTTCAGCCAATGCTTGGTCTCGAAAAATCAAATCTGAATGGAGAACGTCAAACGTAGTATCACAAGGCTCCATTTTGGGACCTGTTGAGGGATCAACTATTTGCTTGACATAGTGTCGAGAATTCTGAATGTTTTAGCTCATGACAATTAATTACTACTCAGAGTTTCATGAACAGCATTAACTATTCTATCCCTCATAATTCTAGAATACTGGTACAAAGAAAATATATTGCGGAAGCCAAACATAATGGGAATTAGTTTCAGAGCGGACCCCAAATCAATAATGGAATATGCGAAACAATGAAATCAAGTGAACATATTAGATTTCTTAGAATAGAAGTGGATTGAATTGGAAAAACATATTTTTTATTTATTTGTTAAAAATATATCTTCATAAAATTGAATAACAAATTGACAATATTCATGAAATATGGAAAATTTTTTTTTAAAAAAAAATTATGTCTTGTGGTAATTTATTGTGTTTCCAAACAGCTAGAATTTTTTTGAAATATATGTTATTCAAATGGATTGTTTTCGCATTTTTGATATATTATGGTTATGTATCCTGGATTTTTTATTCATTAAAATATCACGTTTTCGATTTAATTTGTTGTGGTTTTTTGAAAATATTTTTGATTGCTTCATTCATCAATCGATTAATTATAGTTTTTTTTATTTTGGGAGCAAAAAATATAGGTCTTATACATATATATATATATATATATATATATATATATATATATAAATCTACCATTATTAAAACATTATGTTGATCACCAAAAAAACATGTTAATTGAAAATTCCACTTAGTTGAGATAGAACATGATACCCATATTTTTTATGTGAAAGGGGAAGTTATAAAATACACAATCAACTAGGAGAAAATATGGTACAAGATGAATGATAAATCACTTAAAATGAAGTTTTTATTGTAGGTTACAAAAAATATAACGGAAATCGATTGCATATGCATATTACTAGCAAAACTCGGAATTTGTGAAACAAATTTCATACTCCATTCCACGTTTTTCTTTGCATTCTGATACAAAGGCAAAATATTGTGTTTTTCTGAAGGAGAATTATGAATGAAAACGAAATATTATATAAAAAAATCCGTTCATTACCTATTGTTTCTGAATGACTATATAACTCATGACCCTGCATGCAAGTGGATAAATGAGATTTATGTTTGATCCACATCCATGTAAAATATATTCAAAACTCAACTATTATTTCATTTTGAATGAATATGAGACTTCTATTGCTTCTTACATGTTCAAATATGATCCTCAATATAATTAAGATGTTCAAAATCACTATAACTTAGTGACAATTAAAATAAAATTTCTATAAATTTCTCAAGCACTATCACATCGAAGCGAAAGTTTTTGGCTGTCCTTTGTGATATCAAATTAACATTTGTCAATATTGTTAATTTCAATATTTCCAATGTTAACATTTTCTAAAAACATCGTCAGAATTTTACAGTAAAGTTCGTCTTTTCGAAAATGTTATATGAAAAGTACGTATTTTATTACGAAAATGTAACAGTTGGGATGAAAGTGAAAAAATCATCTCCTGAATCTTCGTGCCCTACTATAAAATATCTCTTATTCGTCACAAATCCCATTGAGTGAGATTTAGGATGGATCAGTATTGTTTGTCTTTTTCTGAAGGAAAACCTCACTTAGCGGTTTTTTCTAATAAACACCTATAGTTCCTGGATAATTAAAATAATCTGGATTCAAATCTTTTGCATTTACAAGAAAATCCTCATCGATTTCGATACAAAACTGTATAGGACATATCAATCAATGGCTCATTCATTTCAGAAACGACAAATCAGAATTTCTTGTGAAATTTCGAATTTTCAAACCTTTATTCAGAACTTTGCTGTCAAATTTTTAAATATTAAAGAAATCTGATTATCTCTTATTCTATAGATTCTGATTGGTCGGCTATATCAATTCAAAAACTTATATTCAAATTCATGTAATGTGTTTCAAAAATAATATTGAAAATGTTTATATATGTGTATAAATTTTTCGATGTTGTGTGATATACAAACCAGTTCATGGAATTGTCATTTTCAGACTATGTACGTATGAATAAAGATTTTAATTAATGTGACAGCCTTGTTTTCATGAATCCCCTCAATTGGGTCAAATGGCACATCTTTCTTCCAATTTTTAAAATGATATGAATTCAAATTGAAATCCAGTATCGAATATTTGATTCTTAAAACAAATACATCTTCCACTCAACAAAAATAATTTCAAATATTGCGAATGGTGGATTTATTCAGAATTCATGTAAACCACCCTGTCATAGAGTGGTTGAACAGGCCTGAAATTATGATGCAGCTGTCCCTGTTCTCCTGTTAGTATTCTGAAATTTTGTATCTGAAAAAAAAAAAACCGTGAATACACCTTTCCCATAGATATACAGGGTGATTCAAAAGTACTTTGACAAACTTCAGGAGGTGATTCCTGACAATATTCTAATATGAATTGTCGCAATAAATATATGTCCGGAAACTCTTCGTTTCCAAGATACAGGGTATTAAAGTTTTATTTTTATTTTCGTTTTTTTTTAATAACTTTCTAAATACTAACCTTGATTGAACGAAAATTGGTATTGAGAAGTTTTTTGAGGTGTCGAATTAGAACTTGATGTTATTATTGCTCTTACACGTCTTTTTCTTTTTTGAAAATTCTTAACTTTTTTGAGCGTACTTCTAGCACATTTTTCAGTAAAAAATCAATTTCTCTATCATATCTACGTAGAAAAACTAACCCTGTTACAAGTCGTTATAAGCAACCGTTTTCTAGATATTTGGACTTGAAAATTTCAAGTCGATTATTTGATAATCGATGCGTGTTGAAGTTATTACCATTATATTGCCTTTTTTCACAAGCATGCTTAGGAAATGAATTTGACATTTAAGTTGGTAGTTTTTTTTTTGTAGGGGGCGCCACCTATTCTATTCATTTTTACTCGTTTGAAAGAGTTATTTTTGTATCGAGGGTACAAAATCTGTATTTGTTTTAATAAAATTTGCAAGAAATATCAACATTTTATTTCAAGAAATTTTGAATATGTAGAATAAAATAAAATGAAAGAAACTAAATTGAATTCAAATAAATTGTTCAAAGTGTCCACCTTCAGCGAAGATACAGGCATTCAGTCTTCTAGTCATTGAATCTCGTACCCGCTCAAAAATTATTGGTGTGTTTCTTATTGTTTCACAGCCGTCTACTATTCGGTTCTTTAGATCTTCCTTGTTCGCTACTGGAGTTTCATAAACTAGTGAAATAAAAATCTAGCGTGTTTAGATCTAAGGAACTTGGTGCCCACGCCTGGTTAGGTTCTTCTACACCCCTACCGATCCATCGATTTGGATAGACAGTGTTAAGGAATTCCCTGGCTACAACGCTAAAATGGGTCGGAGTCCCATCATGCATAAACCACATGCGGATTCTAATTTCTAATGGTACATTCTGAAGTAGTCCCGGCAATTCATTTTCCAAAAAGTCTCTGTGAGTTGCGCCATTCAGTCGGAACGGAAGAAAGAAAGGGCCTATCAAGTTATTATCAATTATTGCAGCCCATACATTTACAGAAAATTGATATTGATAATGTCTTTCACTAACTGCGTGCGGATTTTCCAGAGCCCAAACATGGTTGTTACGAAAGTTTGTGATAGCATTTCGAGAGAAGTTTGCCTCGTGAAGGGTACATATCTTAAAAATTGAGGATTTCCAGCCAATTTTCTCAAAAACCACTGACACATAGTAATGCGTTGGGGAAAGTCTCGTGACAAAAGAGCTTGTACCCTTTGAATATGGTATTGATAAAATTGTTGAGCGTGAACAATCCTCCAGACTGTGGACTGAGTAGAATTGAGAGCTTCAGCAATTATTCTTGTACTTGTTTCTGGATTCTCCTCGAGAGCGTTCAAAACAGCTTCTTCCAATTCTGGGGTTCGGTCTTCCAATAACATCAGCTGCCCTCTTGAAGCTACATGTTTCTGCCAAACGACGGTGGAGACTGGTGAATATTGGAGCTGAAGGCAGTACTCGATTAGGAAATCGCTCCTGGTGAATATGTCTTGCTTCGCGCGCATTGCTATCCGCAAGGCCATAAACGAAATGCATATCGGCTAAATTAGCATTATTGTTTAAATAATACATTTTTTCAAAATTATTGTTTTAAAACTTACAGAATCTTCAACAAAACAATAAAACGTTCAACTGTCACATAATATGTAATTACCAAAACTACTTACTTAAACGTCAAATTTATTTCCTAAGCATTCTTGTGAAAAATGCAAAATAATGGTAATAACTTCAACACGCATCCATTATCAAATAATGGACAAGGACATCCCTTGGATGTCCTTTTTGGTGGAAAGTATATGTCCCTGGGAGGTCTCTACTATGTATCATGTTCCGACAAAGGAATCCCAGGGACGTTCTAGTAGCAAATGAAGGACGTCCCTGAAATGTACAGGGGATTGTGTTGTTAGGAACACTTTGTTGCACTCTGCACAAGGAATTCCATAGGTTATGCCGCTTTCGAGTTCTTTTGTTGTTTTGGATTTCATCTTTATGAAGTACTTTTTTACGGTGTTTTCGTTTTTGAATGCAAGATTGAAGAGTGCGTCTGTGGAAATATTTTTTAACTTTTCTGAGAGGTCCGAGATTTTGAGGAAGAATTTATTTTCTTTTGATACTTCTATGTTTGTATTTTGTTCTATAAAAACGAGTTTATTTATCAATGTCGCTGGGTAATTGTTTTTCAGAAGATATATTTTGAGTGACTCAAGATTTTTTTGGTGGAGAGATTGCTGTGAAAGCTGTAAAGCCCTATATTTGAGATTTATAATAATATTGGTCTTTTGAGTAAAGGAGTGTTGGGAGCTGAAATTCAAGAATCTCTCAGAGAAGGTTGGTTTATGGTACCAGTCTGTGTAAACCTTATTGATTTCGGAAAAGACATAACTCCGGAAGTACTCGACAGTACTAAATTTTGCATATTTGTGTGAGTGAAATGGGAAGTCAAGCCCAGATGGAGCAGATTTCATTATGTTTTTAGTTTCATTTTTTTGTTGTAAAAACATACTCTTACTAATCTCAGTTCGTATCTATTGAAATACGGATTATCCATCGTTTATTCACACTTCACGAAACAACAATAATCTCTAACAATTTAATAATTCAATAGTAATGAACCATTCAGTACATTATCCGTTAACTTGCTATCAATCTGACATGCCTTATTCTGAATAGCTCTCGGAATATAAGAATTGATTATTCTCTGTAGTCTCAGTTGATTCACCTGTTACATTTTCAATAAAAAAATTAAATGTTCAATGTATTGCAGCTGTATTACTTTAACAAAATATATGCCAATTTGTGGACTCTAAATAGTAAAATAAAGTCATATGCACTTGACCGCTTTTTGAACAGATTATCAATAACTTACTTGATTATGAGAGAGCGGTATAGTGTTCCTGAATTCTATCCATGTTACCACCTCCGAACAGGGGGGTGTTGTAAGAGATCCTTTATAAGTAAAATACTGAATCCTGTCGGTTGTGGTGAAGTCGTCGAGCGAAATGAAACCAGGGATCACAACACTGGATTCTAGATTTTGTACTGCTACCAATTGTTTTTCGAATTCGACGTAATTTTCGTTATCATCATCTGTGGCCTGAAATTAAAACAAAACAATCATTTGATAAATTTTTTTTTTTTTTAAGGGGAGTAGTGGTTTCACGGGTCGGCATGGGATATGCATCCCAAACCATTTCAAGTAAGTTGTGCCAAATTTGTTACACTAATTTCTTCCAAACATATTTTCAGTTTTTTCTCAACACTCGGAGTTTTTCAGATGAGGTACATAGTAATGTTGTAGTATTTTTTTTCTCGGCACAAGGTGGACTGATTCTGGAAAACCCCGTGCTTGTAGGCCTCTTCATTTGGACCCATCGTGCACCCACATTTTAGATTCGTCTGTGCATGCCCATTTCTCTGATGAAATTCAACAGTTTCTTCAGCTGAATCTTTGGCATCCTCTTAGTTCAGAATGATGTTCCCAAAGTTGGTTATCCTCTGATGAGGCACTCTGTGAGGATGTGTCATGCTGTGTCGTCATTTTCCAAGCACCATCTGTATAGGAGATCAACTGTGATCCCGATGAGTTTCATGCGTCTATAAAGGGACAAAATCCCGTTAGGAGCTCAGTCACAGTCCCGATATACCGTTTAGTGAATGGCAGGTTCTCTTCCGTCAGTTTCTTTGAAGGACCTGTTATATAAAGCTTTGATTTTATCATGCATGGCGGTTGCATTAAGATTTAAATAAAAATGCAACGGGATTTCTCATGAACATCGGAAACAAACAACAAGAAACATTTAAAACGTAACATTTTGCAGTGGTTTTTTACTTGAATTTATATATATATATATATATATATATATATATATATATATATATATATATATATATATATATATATATATATATATATATATATATATATATATATATATATATATATATAGAGTGACGCATTTGAAAGCGGGCCACCTCTCTAAAACTGTAATTTATTATACGATTCAGAAGTTTTTTTTTCAGTAGATAGAGCATCAATAGTTCTAGTTGAATGCCATAAATTCGAAATAAAAATTAAAATTTCACGGCCTAATTCGAAATTTTTTCAAGGTCAAAAATCCAAAAAACATACTAGCGATTTTTTTTTAATAACATTTGACGACGCCACTGGATTTGTGATGCTTTCAAATGGATGTGACCAAAATTTCACGATAACATTATTTTTTTTAACAAAAATATGGCATGAGTAAAATTCATATCACTTTATCAAAATATTTCGAATAGTCGTCATAAATCACAATCTTGTTAAAAATATCGTTTGAAATGCTCTTTCAGGTCGTTAGCAGTCGAGTTTGTAAACAGCAGTTATTCAAAAGGGCGTCAAATTATGTTTCTCCAAACGTGGGTTCTGCAGTGTTCTGATGGACATAACTATCTCCTATAAAAAATATACTATGGAGTTACGTTTGGAAGAAACATAATTTGACGCCATTTTGAATAACTGCTGTTAACAAACTCGACTGATAACGACCTGAAAGAGCATTTTAAATGATATTTTTACCAAGATTGTGATTTATATGTGAAATATTTTGATAAAGTGATAAGAATTTTACTTATACCATATTTCTGTTAAAAAAAATAATTTTATCGTGAAATTTTGGTCACACCCAAAATCGCTAGTATGTTCTTGGATTTTTGACCTTCAAAAAAATTCGAAGTAGGCCGTGAAATTCTCATTTCTATTTCGAATTCATGGATCTCGACTAGAATACATTGATGCTTCATTACTGAAAAAAAATCATCCGAATCGATATATAAATAACAGTTTATAGAAGGTACCCTTAATATGTCATATATATATATATATATATATATACATATATATATATATATATATATATAGTTTATCGGGTATCGGGTTTCTGTTCGCGTTCTGTTTTCTTGGTCCTCGAAAGGTCCGATTCCACGACGTTTCGGAAAATTCATCCATCTTCAGGTGATGTCTTATTCATTCGATTGTTTCGAACTCGACGGATGTTTTGGTGTTGTGCTCCTCAATTTGTAATGGTGGTTAGTCGATTGCGCACGATCGTCAAGATCGGGTTCGTTCGTGCCCTGTTGCGTGTGGAGCCGGAAGACGTCGTTGTTGGATGCGTTGTTGCCAGATCGCCGCCGATGCTGCTCAATTGTGCACGATCGGTCTCCTTCCTTCGTGTTATGCTTTGTATGGGACCCGAAGAGAGATCGCTGTTGGACGCGCCGTTGCCAGGTACCCATGGGTGTTGCTGGGTGAACACTCTGCTGGAATCGTTGATGTTCCATCCCCGTTGATGTTCTGTTGTTGATTAATTTGTGTTCCTTTTTGCGGATGTTGATTCTTCTGTTTGTTTGGCCTATGTACGTCTACTCACAATGTCTACATTATTATTTTCATCAAACAAAAACCTTTAAGAAACTTTGAACGGGCTTCTATGTCAACTCACCTTTCTTCGACGCTACAGAGATCAGAGGATAATTCCCAGATGTGTTAGCTTAAATTACTATCAGAGAACACCAGCTTCGAAGAACATCCTCAGAAGAACAAGCACTTCTACTGACAAGCATCCATCAAACTAGAGGTCAACTGCACCAAACAGATACAAAACTGTTAGGGATTCACAACACAATCCACCTTCTGTTATGGGAAAAGATCGACACACAGGCGAAACTCCGAGCTGAAAGTTAGTTCAACACCACCACTGAGAAACAAAAGCAAGAGTTCAATCCAGACACCGAACAAAAGCACCACAAAGATAGAAACCTCTAGAGCGGTTCACAATTTGTCAGACCACCCCCTGAACGAAGCTGCCGCAGAAGCTCTAGCTGAAGGTTTCAACTTCGCCATCGCACAAGCTCATATACCGGTTGAGAACATCATCAGCAACGTAGAATCAACCATACAGAGAGTAAGTGACAAAGACACACAGGAGTCGATACGACAAGACATCGCGTAAATACTACGGAATTCGAAACCGCCGAGGATAAACATTTGTCACGAAGAATTTCTCCGAGAAAATGGAATTATCACCATTTTATCGACTGACAAAGGCAACGCAACGATGGTTATGAACACCAAAGATTACAAGACCAAAATGATCGCATTGCTAGATGATCCAGCCTACAAAAAAATATCGACCCAATGACCTACCTGGAAAAGACAACCAGAAACATAGTCAGAAAGTCACCTATTGAAGAGGAAACCAGAGACCAACTCATCCCAAAAGAGAAATCATCAAAATGTCTCAAACTATATGGCCTTCCCAAGATCCATAAGCCAGGGGCACCTCTCAGTCCGATTGTCAGTTTTATAGGATCACCAGTACATCTACTTGCGAGATACCTTGCTAAAGCCCTGCAACCTCAATCATACGTGCGAAATTCGGATCTCTTGATAGAAATTTCGAAGTCACAAACCATCCAACCACATGGCATCCTAGTAAGCTTCGACGTTACATCACTAGTTACACAGGTACCTACTGGGAATAATCAGAAACAAGTACAAGCCCGAAGAACACATAATCACTTTGGCGACTCACTGCATCAAAAACATCTATTTCATTTATGATAACCAACGATACAGACAAGTAGAGGGAGCACCAACTGGATCACCACTATCACCAATCATTGCAAACCTTTACATGGAAGAAACAAAAGCACTCACAACATCGAGCTAGAAACCAAAACTTTGGCTAAGATATGTCCGATTTGGCCACATGCCACATGAACATCAGGAACAATCGACATTCTTCAACCACCTTAACGAAATTCGTCCGCAGATAGAATTCACTATAGATGCAGAAGAAGAAAGCAAACTGGCCTATCTAGACGTTATGATCATGAAGAAGTCCGACGGCACCCTGAGTTACACAGTATATCGCAAGAAAACTCACACCATTCGATACTTGAACGCAAATTCCCATCACCATCCACAACAAATCCACTCAGTGGCGAAGACACGAATAACTCGATCAAGAAGATCGGCGGACAACGACCACATGGAAGAGGAGTTGGATAATATCGAAACGACCCTCTAGATGTATGGATACTCCAACAAGAGAACCATCAAAGCAGCATCTAGAGTAAAAAAAACAACAAGAGGTTCAGGAACCACCGATTAGCAAAACATTTTTACCATACATGAAGGATAGAACGGACAGGATCAGTAGAATTCTTCACCGTCACAATATCCTTACAAAATAATACTGTTTATACATATTGGAAACAGTATGCCTAATTCATAAAAATAAAACTAGCTTGTACTCTGCCGGATCCAATTGTCGCAGTACCAGACAGGACCATTTGCTTTATTCACCCAAAATTCGCTTCGACTAAACATTCTCTGATTTATGAAAGTATCAAGGTATACAATTATCTTCCTACTATTCTGAAAAATATCACAGAATAAAAAAAAATCCGAAGATCAGTCCAAGATCTTTTAATCGAAAAGGCCTATTATTCTATCTATGAATTCTACTGTGATAACCTAGAAATTCTAACAAGACTTTAAATGTTCACCTAAACAAATATTCATGTTTTTATTTTAGTTTTTGTTTGTGAAATCTGGAATTTTGATGTTTGTAATGCCTATATATTTGTTTTTTGGCATGTTTTCTATTATATGCGTATTTCATGCTTTGTCAATAAGATCTATTTTCTTTGACAATAAAGTATATTTTGACTTGACAACGTTTACAATAGACCGTACAATAAAATCCACTTTCAGAAATCCCAAGGACCGTATACCACTAGGGTGCCAAGGAGTCCTTGAAATACCATATGGAAATGATGAAAAGACGTGCATAGGCCAAACAAACAGAAGAATCAACATTCGCAAAGAGGAACACAAGATTTCTATACGTCACTATTCCAACATGTACTAACAACAGGACACAGCATAAACTTTAATGACACCCGGACATTGGCAAGTGATGGGAATTTCCATTCAAGAACAAAGACAAAGACTACCAACCATATGACCACCGACAAATTAATCAACAACAAAACATCAACGGGGATGAAACATCGACGCTTCCAGCAGAGAGTTCAACCAGCAACACCTATGGCAACCTGGCAACGGCGCGTCCAACAGCTACCTCTTTCGGCCCCATACAAAGCATAATACGAAAGAAAGAGATCGATCGTGCGCGATCGACCAACCACCATTAAAAATTGAGGAGCACAAAACGAAAATATCAGTCGTTTCAAAACAATCGAATGCAAGGCCGGATTAAGAGGGGGGCAACCGAGGCTGTAGCCCCGGGGCCTCCACAAGGGAGGGGCCCCCACAATGGAAATTATTAAGTAAAATTTCCTAACAAATACCAAATTATATGCAAAATGTTCAGCGTGGCTTTAGCCGGGGAAGTAGTTAGATATTAGTTAGATATTACAAAAAATAACTTCATTTTTATCGTAGATTTTTCAGTTCACAGAAAAATATTTCTATAAAATAGAGAATGTTTCCCTTTTCAACATGAATTCCCCACAAGAGGTTATCTTGAACGATGGAAGATAGCGATTGAAGTTTATCTTTCAGTCTCAGATGATTCCACATCTGATTTTATGAACATCCTGTTCATATTTTTAAATGAATCAATATATAAAAAAAATCTGACAGAAGAGCAGTTCTCCCACTTTTTCCACTCATTTTTCGTTTTGAACATTCCAAAGCGCATTAATGGTTAATATCAATCTTCGATCCGATAAATCATTAGTATATGCGGGAAACAATCATAAAGTAAATCATCACACTATTATAAACAGAAAAAATGAAGTCATCCACATAGAAAAATAGAAAAATATCATATCGTATCGCTGTAATTTATTTAGATTTATTTCTTGTATTTTATTATACCATATGTAGGTAGGTAGGTAGGCTTGTGTTGAAATAATTTGATTTGTTCCGCAATAAATTATTCAAACACTTGAAAGATTTTTTTTGTAACTTGTTTGAAAAATAATTAGGGGCCTCCACGCCTTTGGTGCCCCAGGGCCTCCACACCTTTGAATCCGGCCCTGATCGAATGAATGAGGTATCACCTCTAGAAGGCAAATATGAATTAGCCGAAATATACATAATTATTGCAATATTATTCCCTTGAATTTCGGAAAGAATAATATTTATTACAAATTAGTTTTTAGATTTTATATCGATACAAAATAATTACGGAATAATATATATATATATATATATTTATTTATATATATATATATATATATATATATATATTATTAGGTCAATTTAATCTTAGTTTTTGTTTCCATGGCTTCCTATGGAATTGAAAACCAAAATTTCAACCCTAACCGTTAGAAGATATATAGAAAGAAGTAAACAAACAATGTTGTGATGAAATTTGGTATTGGGGATCAAAATTGTAAATTGCACATTGTAGGGGGGTCGATATGGCTGTTCACCTTGTCTTTACCTCGACCCTTAGATCTTTTGTACATTACCCGTCATCTATTCGAGGTCCAGGATTCCGAGACTCCTTGCTTATCAGTTTATCAGTTACCTGAGAGCTTGGTTCCTGAGGGCGTTAACGAAACTTAAGCCCTTTGCAAAACATCACTTGACACTCGCAAATTTCTCGCAGTAAAGGCACAGTTCACTGAGTGATCTATCCATTCTTTTGAGGACAATGTCTGGTGAGCAGTTCCGTTAGCACTTTCAAGACTTTCTTATCCAACTAAGAAGCTGTTTAGCTTTTCTTGGTCTTTCCTCAGCCTATTCGCTTGTCTTTGTCCTGGAACCTCATTCCAGTGGTTTTTTATTTGGTCAGTTTCCCAGCGCCGAAACTCTTCTTCAATATGGGCTTTGGATGGGCCGTAGAAGTATTCTGAGCCAGGAAATTAAGTGTTCGCCCCTTCTTTGGCAAGGCTGTCTGCTTCTTCATTGCCTTCGATTCCCTTGTGACCTGGCAACCACATCAAGGTGACCTGATTGTTCGTAGCCAGTTGTGTTAGAGAGAGTTTCCAGTCCCAAGTCAGTCTAAACTCACAAGTATGCGACTTCAGAGCTTTTAATTCTGCTTGGCCATCTGATAGAATATAGATCTTCGCCCCCCTGGAGCCTCTTGCAAGGCATTCTTGGGCGCAAATTTCTTTAGCATGGATTTCTGCTTGAAAAATTGTTGGGGCATTGCCTAAGGGTTTTGAGAGCCAAAAGCTAGGACACATTACTCCAGCCCTTTCGTCCATCATGGAACGATCAGTGTACCATACTGATGCCCGTTCGTTGTGAATATATGGTGGTTCTTCATAACCACTTCATAGGTCACTTCGAAATGGTGCTTAGCTGGCATAATATCTGATTGTACCTGGATTCTAGGGGAATGTTTTCCAGAATCTTCAGATGTCCGTTCAGATTTCCAGCCTTCACGTTTGATGTATGGTGCACATAAGTGCAGTGGCGGAAGGTTCAGCATTACCTCTAGTGCTGTAGTGGGGCACGTGAATAATGCCCCTGTGATTCCCAGACAGGCTAACCGCTGCACTTTTTGCAGCTTGATTTGTGCCGAGTACTGTTGGATTTTTGGGGCCACCATACTAATGATGCATATGTTTGATATGAGCGATATATCACTTTTGGCTTTGAACCCCATGTCTCGCCAAATGTTCTGCGGCACGTCCATGTTGCCGCTGTAGCCCTGGAAAGAATGAGATTGATGTGACTGTTCCATGTTAGTCTTTGACCGATTATAACGCCCAGGTATATGACTTCCTTGGAAAAAGTTAGCTGAGTTCCATCCAGGGTTGGAGTTTCCAGTTCGTACTTTCGCCTCTTTGTGAATGGAACCAGCATTATTTTGCGCACCAGCTTCTTATTATATTCAGGGTTGTCTGCATGCGATTTGATATTATAATGTTTGCCCCTGATAGTGACGACCAGAGCATCAGCGTCACCTTGAGTCGTGATTCCAGAGTCACTATCAGATTATCTACGGTCAGTGACCACAGCAAAGGCTATAGGACCCCGCCCTGGGGACAACATTTTTCTGTCATTCTGACCATTATCTCCAAAAGTGAAGCTTCAATGATTCTGCTTTTCAGCGTTGCATGTATCCATCTGATCAGTGAGGTGTTTATATTCCTTTCCTCCAGTGATCTAATGATGCAGTCATGTGGGGTGTTATCGAAGGCATCCTCTATATCTATGAATGCACATAGAGCCATTTCTTTGGCCAGGTGTGCCTTGCTTTCAACTAAGCATTGTAGAGCATTATTCGTTGATTTGCCTTCTTGATAGGTGAACTGTTTTTTATGAAGCGGTCTGTCCAAGAGGATTTCACTTCTTATATAACAGTCGATAATTTTCTCTATTGTTTTCAGGAGGAAGAAGGTGAGACTGATATATGACTTTGGTTCGTCTGCTGGAAGTCTCCCAGTCTTTGGTATAAACACCACTGCAGCCTCTCTCCAGATTTTCAGTATGTGACCGAAAATGAAACTGGCCTTGAACAGCCTTTCCAAGAAGGGCTTTATTATCTCAAGGTCATTTTGTAGTACGGCGGGAAATGTTCCGTCCTTTCTGGCCGAAGCTTTTAACGGCCCATTTGATCTTTTTTCCCGCTAGGCTCCTGCTGGATCTATTCGGGTTTGTGACAACCCCTTCCAGCGAAGCACTTCACAGTTCGTCTTCGACAACCTTGGACCCAGGAAAGTGTGTTTGGATAGGGGTCAAAATTAGTTTCTGAATATATTTCGGTATTTTCAACGCGAAGCAAAATATTTTGAATGGGACCCATTAGGGGGATGCCGTTGTCTTAAATCATTATTTAAATGCAATTGATCTCTTATAGGACTAAATTTGTGCCAAACCTCAAATATGGATTTAAAAAATTCGATAGTATCCGGATGCCTTCATTTTGAATGAGGCTTCAGATTTAACCTACCTACCCTTCTCAACAATGTATTCATTTTTGTATACCCTTTTCATAAATAGTCTGAGCTTCTTGGAATTATTATAATCAATAAATAAATATTTGTTTTTATTTCGAAAGTTGAGTGAAAGATGTCGAGGGAACCGTTAAAAACAAAATGGAAGAAATTAAATGAACATAGCCCGAAATACGTGTCTACGGTTAACACTTTTCTTTGAGGGATATGTCCATTAAATTTCTTCCATATATAATATATGTGTGCATATCGCTTCTCTTTCTTCTACTTTTCCGCCAGCTACTCATCAGATCTACTAATGAACAGCGGTAAACACCAGCAGTTAATTTGATAGATGTTGAAAAATGAGACATGAATTATATTCCAATTGAGAATATTCCCCCTTCAAAAAGAAATTACTTTCTTATGTTCCATCATAATTTTTGTTCAGCGGAACTCTTCAGTTATTACCTGCTCACCTGATATAAGAAAGCCAATACTACGAGTCCATCTGAAATGTTAGCCGCAACATCAAAAGTCCCATATTCAGATTTGAACATAACGACATGTAACTCCAATGGAAATCTACAAACAAAAAAAATATTATATTGGCAGAGTTGGACTACCAAAAATCCTGATGGAAAAACGATTTCCAATTAAACTTATTCAAATCGATTTGAGGAAACATGATAAAATATTTATTCATTTAGGGATTCTTTCAATTAGATACATTCCTAACCAATAACTGTACAATAAGGACTAGATACAAAAACCAGGAATTATTGAGTTATTTAGTAAAATAAATCGTTATTGCAGCAAAAATTACATGTTTATTTTGGGTTCACCTTTACAGAATTGAATGCCAGATTTGTCAGTGTTTAATAATAATCTTTTTTCAACCATTTTTATCAGAATCATAATTGACATCATTTTTTACCCAAGAACGTGTTTTTTGATAAATATTTCATTATTTTCCAAATTCAGCTAGGAACGGAATAAATATTCATCATGTTTCCCATTTCCATTATATTATTTTGGAGGTGCCAGTATTGACCACATTGATTTTTGTTGTAGTAGCGAAAAAAAAGCGCTCCTCAGGATTTAAAGTTAGCGCTTGGGCTATAATAGTATGCTTTCATCCTTGTTGTATAACATACTATTGATTAGCTAATAAACCTATTTATAATATGGATTTTTACTATTGGCAAACATAAATATGAATGAATATAGATTTTGAATTTCATAAAGAACGAAGAAGTTTACAAGTATTTTTTTTTTCGAAGTAATTTATTAGGATAATTTTTCTCGAGTTCTTGTAGGTTGTTGTAAGTTGGAAGGACCTCGCACCGCATCAGAGGGAAATTGGTATTCGGCGAATTTGCTCAACTTTTTTCATATATTGCAGAACTCGTGATGCTGATCAAATGTTTCCTTCGCACCACCGCTCTAAATTCAACAGTTCCGATTATATAGGGTGCTAAAGATAACTTTTCCAAAATTTCAAATGGCCATTGAGAAGAGACTTTGTCGAATATATAAACCAAATCGAGTATACATCGATTGTTCATACGGACGATTCGAATACACTATAGAAAACAATAATTCCTGCACGGATAGATGATATACAGGGTGAGTCCAAAAATAGCAAGTTTTTCAGTAATTTCCAAAAAATTGAGCGGTGGAATTTTATTCATTTTCAGATATTCTGTAGGATACCAATATCAATTGCAATTGATGATATTAGCATCTCCTGAATTGAACTGACATATCATGAAACTGCACCAGTCCTGCTTGTTGATATATCCAATTGCCTGAAATTCCGGAAAAGTCAAACAAACTCGATCGTTCACGGTGAAAGTTCACTCTGCAGATACATAAAATATAGCATTTCCACAAATATGTGTTCGACACACATCTGTTGAAAGATTTTGAACAATTTTCTCTGGAATATTTTGAATTATATGTATAAACCTATATATACTACGAGTAGTAGAATGACTCGAGTGAAGGTAAAAAAATCTCGAAAAATATCGAAAAATAAAACAAAATAATTGAATAACAATATTATAGGTAACTGAATATGCTTATATTTCATTACAAAAAATGTTTCGTACCTATACAGAGTGTATCACAACAACCGATTTCAATATTCCTTGGAGAATTTCTAGATTCTAGATATATGTTGCAAATGGAATTTTAGAATAAACCACAATCGACTTCCCACCAATGACTAGCAAAACTACCAATTCGCAAAACATACTCGTTACTCGAATTCACACCTCAATTGGTGAAATGTCGATTGATTGGTAATTGAAGCTTTCTGTATATGGAAAGGAATACATGTTTAGTAGCCTGCTGTGAACCATTTGTGGCCAATATAATCTCATATAAGTGCTTTCTTCATTGAGAAAAAATATGGACTCGCACTTTCCATTTGTAAGCCTATGCCATAAAATGTTCACTCTAAGTCATGTATACTATCCCGACGCTAAGTTCATTTGAAAAGTATCCACACTTGGAGAGGAGATGGACTGGCTGCAACTTCAGTTTGGTCAGGCTCTGGTTTGGAATGACATATAGCAACCATATCCATTTGCTTAACAAATACTGAGTTGTCATTTTGCAATAATTGTATATGTTAAGTTCTCATTGAAATCATATCAATTATTGAAAACATGGCTAATCATCACCGATTGAATTGTTTTACGTGTGATGTTATATTCAATACACAAAATATCGATGGAGAACCAAATGAATTAAAACGAGAAATCGGCATTGAAAGACGCGACCAAAGGGGACTTCCACATGTCGCAGTAATTGATGGAAATAGAATCTGTTTGACATGCAACCAATCAATTATTCAAGAGATCAATCACCTTCAAGAAGATCCAGGATGTTTGAGATTGAATATTTTAACACAATCCCCAAGCCACACGTATCTCATTTGCAATGGTGCAGCTGATCTTTGAAGACTCACAATAGAATGCAGAGTCAACGTGTTCATGAATCAGAACATCCAGAAAATAACCGTCCCTGTAGAATTAATCTTGATGATCGTGGGTTTTTATTTCCCATCCTACAGATAGGCTTGAAATATATCAATAGATCTTACGCTATGAAAGGTCAGGAACTTCAATCATTTTTAAACGAACTCAGAACTGCCGCTAAGCGTAAATTGGATTACGTAGACGAGAATAGTTTTTTTGATGAATAATTCAAATCCATTGCTCCGCTCACAAAAGAACAGTTTTGTGATTTATATAATCATTGTGTATCTCTACCAAGACAAGAGAGAGGTGAGAGACATATTCCTAAAAAATATTTATTGGCATTTTTATGCAAACTCCGACAGGGTATTTCTGATGAATTTTGAACCATCATATTCAATTATTCAAGCCGCCAGGCAACAAGCTTAGTGATAACTGAAGTGCGAGAATCTTCGATGACTCGTTTCGTAGCCGATAATATAGGATTTACCGCAATAGCAAGAGAACAATTTATAGAACGACATGTTGGTGTTTTTGCAAATCAATTGTACAATCCACAACCCAATGAACCAAAAGCAATAGTTTATATAGATGGTACTTATTTCTACATCGACAAAAGTTGCAACTTTCGCGTATTACGACAATCATATTCTCAACCCAAAGGGAGACATTTAATTTTGATATTGAAGTAGGTAATATAATACATCATCAATCAGGATCAATTGAAAGTTGTCCGGCGGTGAGCCCAAGGTTTCCAACAGGAACTTGAATAATTCTGGATTTCCTGTCGTTCTTAGCAACCCATACATTCCATATAGGTACGTCTTTTCAATGGAATATGTGCATATTTCGTTTCCTATTTTGTTATAAATCAATGTTTTTGTTTTAATTATTTGCAATATTTTTCGAGATTCTTCTACCATCTTTCGGCAGATGTGTGTCGAACAGAATGTATCTCTGAAAATGATTCAATGACATCAATTCAATCATAACTACTTCAAGGAAATTATCAGTAAAGGACCCTAGTTTTTGATCCACCCTATATATTTCATGTATCTGCTCCGTGAATGATCGAGTTTGTAACCGACTTTTCCGGAATTTCAGGCATTTGGATATATCAATAAGCAGGACTGGTGCAGTTTCTTGAGAAAAACATAATTGATATTGGTATCCTACAAAATATCTAAAGATGAATAAAATTCCACCGCTCAATTTTTTTGAAATCACTGAAAAACTTGCTAGCTATAGTGTATTCAAATCGGCCGTATGAACAATCGATGCATACTCAAATTGGTTTATATATTCTAAAAAGTCTCTTCACAATTGGCCATTTGAAATTTTGGAAAAGTTATATTAACACCTTATATAATCTAAACTGTTGAATTTAGAGCGGTGGTGCAATGGAAACATTGATCAGCATCACGAGGTCTGCAATATATAAAAAATTCGAGCAAATTCACCGAAAGCCAATTTCCCATTGATGCGGTGCGAGGTCCTCTCAGGATATAAATTAGATTTTCTCCCAAAGTTCGTTCTCATTATATTTGGACAGCCTAGGTTGGTAATTATGAAATATATCAATCGTGTAATATTTTAAATGAGAATGTTTTTAATTATTTATGACAGAATATATGAATATACTTACATATTTTTGATTTATATAGTGTGAATAACACAAACGTTTATAGAAAGCTATTATCTATCGAATCTAATGCCGCTGGAGGTGGCTAAATCACGATCAAAATGCTTTCTACTTGTCCTATAATTTTGCCGTATGATTGTTGAATATTAATTTATTGCAATGGAAATATAAATCAGGAAACATTTTTAACCGACGAAATCAAAAAGGAGGAGGTTCTCTAGTCGACGTGTATATTTTTTTTATGTATGATCTCGCATAACTTTTCGGTGATTCTTTTTTTATTAGATAAGGTATACTTCAAAGCTGGTCACATTTGAATTTGAAAAAAAAATGTCACCCTTAAGGGTAGAAAAATAGGGGATATTTATCGTTCATCCACAAATTTTTTTCATATTTCATTGGTTCCATTATTCTTTTTTCAATGGACAGGGTATACTTCAGAGTTGGTCATTTTTGGAACGGCAATCTACCCCTAAGGGTAGAAAAGTAGGGAAATATTAATTTTTCATCTGCGAACCGATTCTGTTTAAACTTGGCACACATATAGGTAGTTCTGATGAGTCAATTGAGTAGGTAAGTTATAAGTTGATTTTAGCCACAAAAAAGTGAAAAATTTAAACTTTTTAACAAAAAATTAAACCGACGAAAAAATCAACTTAAAAGCAAAAAATTAAATAAACCTTTTTAGTCTTAATGAAAATTGAGCTCCTAAACTAATGTGAGTAACTAATTTTGAGTCGGCGCCAAACAAGTAATTAACGAAGATCATTATATTACTTTGAAGAAGTAATCAAAACGCCGTCGTGCATCCCGCTGCCATCATTTTACGCTTTTCCTAATTCAATTGCTAGTTTATTTGGCACCGATTCAAAATTAGGTACTCACATTAGTTTAGGAGCTCAATAATCATTAAGACTAAGAAGGTTTATTTAATTTTTTGCTTTTCAGTTGATTTGTTCGTCGATTTAATTTTTTGACAATTTTTTTTTTATACATAATACCTTCATCCAAATCTGTTGAAATAGAATCAGTGTTATAAGCCCATCAGCATCTTATATGATCTATCAGATACATTATTGTGTTTTTTTATCTAGTTCCGTTTGATAGGAAAAAAGATTCTTATGACCTGTCCAAAGAGAATGAGTTATTTCTTCCCATTAGACGAAGAAGAAAAAATTACCGTCAGTTGGCAATAAATTAGAAAGACTGGTACCTGTGGTTATTTATCAAATTCTCCGATCCTTCCTCATCTGTTTCTCCCCAATGAAAATGTAACTGTGAAAAATTATATACTCCATCCAGGGGTCCTCCAAATATTGACGGGACGTTTCCATCAAGAATGGACAGCACCACTGAAAAACAAATTGAAGGAAAGTTGTTATAGGTTCCATAATAACCATTCATATACCAAGGACATTGAGTGACTGTCCTTACCCTGATGGCAACAAGCTTAAAAACCTGAGGGGTCCTATCCAGAGGATTTATATGTCCTTCTACGGTAAAAACTCTGCCAGAAGCAAAAAAAAAATTTATACTAGTTCATTTATGCTTCGATGAAAATTGTTAAAATTTTATATTCAAAGTTATATTGCAAAAACTCCATTTTGCCGATGTCATTTGGAGAGTTATAGCTTGGAATTTCGGAATCTACTCAATCGACCCATGAATATTCTTGTTCAAGACATAAAAAACACTATTATACCTAAATTTCAATGATTTAGATAACTTCACCAAAGCCGGATCCTTCCATGGGTTGTGCGAGGTTTTTTAAAATTTTCGGGAAAAAGGAAACTATACTACTCATTTCAGAGATTGAAGTCCCCTGTATAACAATAGTACATTGTGTATCTAGTAGTAAAAGCAATACATTCCCGGACGGAAATGTAAACAAGCATTGATGTCTGGGAATGTGCTTTTACTACGAGGTACACATACTATTTTTTCTGAAATCGCAATCAGCATTATCAATAATTAAGGAATTTTTATAAATGCATAACAATTTTTGATTACCACCTTATTGCCTATGAAATCGTTTCCTTGACAATCACTGTTTGTTTATTGTTGTGACAAAAGTTAGAGATTCACTACTCATTTTGGTTTGAAACCTACTTATCGCTAAAAAATATTCAAAAATATTTCAAATGGACAGTGATGATGATGTACAGAAGTGCGGGACACCACCAGAGTCAGTAAATGCTGCTGAAAATGTCATCTCAAATTTATTGCCAAATAAATCAAATGCAAAATATTAATACGCTTACAAACGTTACATGGATTATTTCCAAGAAGAAAAGACTACCTTCCGATCTGAAAATGTCATGATTGCATACTTTTTCGATTTATCTACAAAGTTGAAGGCATTTACGTTATGGTCAAATTACTCCACGCTGAGAGCTACACTTAGTACCAAAGAAGATATTGATATTACAAAATATTCGAAATTACGTACTTTCCTGATACGTCAAAGTGACAACTATAAACCAAAGAAGGCAAAAGTTTTGTCAGATGAACAAATTGAAACGTTTAATTCTCAAGCACCAGATTATAGAGTGCGCGTCAAAATTATGGAACAAATTCGATATTTCGCAAGCCATGTACTTTTGACAAAAATCCTAAAATAAGTCGATTTTTATTTTAAAATGCCGATTTTTTTATGTATATTCTAAAGAGGATATGTCACTGGTTTTGACATGGTGTCTTGTGATACCTCGTCTGAAAGGTCTTTCAATACTGCATTCAATGATAATAATTAATTAGATTTTTTTTTCGCAGGGTGAACAAAAATTAATATTTTATTTCAATAAGAGAATAACTTTATATCCAACAAAATAGAACAGTTAAATAAGATGTTCGCAATGCCATCCACCAGTCTCTTGACAATAAGCAAATCTACGGACACATTCCTCTTGCACATTGCGAATAACTTCCGGAGTAATTCTTGTTAATTCGATTTTTCAACTCTTGTAGATTTTGCGGCCTATCTAGATAGATCTTCGATTTCAAATAACCGCACAAGAAAAAATCCAGGGGCGTAAGATCTGGAGATCTTGGGGGCCACTCTATCGGTCCGCGTCTACCAATCCACCTCCTAGGAAATCAGTTATTCAAAAACTCGCGAACATCACGTGCATAGTGCGGGGGTGCACCATCTTGTTGCAACCAAATACTTTCATTTGGTGAGTTAGGATTGTTGGCGTTTGGAAAAATATATTTTTATTATTATTACATTATGATTATGAAATTCTTGTATTGTCATCGGTCCTTGATATGTGTGACAAGTTTCAGATTATTCGGAAGATTGGAAGTGGGTGAATATTTACTTCCAAGATTTTATTACATTGTGAGTTATTTAGTTACAAGTAAAGATAATAAAAGCGCGTTAAAAAATGCAAAATTTTACTTTTTTGAGCCAAGGCTCTAATCCCTCAAACTGCCCTTGCAGACTAGTGAGTCAGTGCTCTACTACACCAATGGATCCTTTCCAAATATTAATAGTTAGCTATTTCCTAGTCTAAAATGGAAACAAAAGACAATCACAAATTAATGCCATAATAGGCAAGTTAGTGTCGAATAAATGTCAGTTGAAATATCAACAAATATTCTCCACAAATTCTAAGTGAAAAGGTTCTAAAAGTAAACTATGGCTACTTTAAGTGAAACCCAACACATAGAAATTTTAATTTTTATTGGATGCGGAGATAGAACCAGAACTCAGCAAGAGGTATGCGACTTGTTCAATGCGAAGTATCCAAATAGACATATCAGTCGTTCAACAGTCAGTAAGATTGAGAACAAATTTAGAGAAACTGGTCATGTCAAACATATTCCGAATGCTGGACGTCCTAAAATAGAAGAAAACGTGAAACTTGATGTTCTATTGGGTGTAGAGAATAATCCTTACAATACTTCACGACAAATTGCAGCAGACCTTGACATATTTCAAAGTTCTGTATTACGTATTCTAAAAGCAGAAAAGTACCATCCATACAATGTACAGCTACATCAACAACTCAATGATGATGATCCCGATCGCCGTGTGGAGTTCTGTGAAATAATGCAGGATTTGTGTAACCGCAATCTACGATTTATAGAACAAATTCTGTTTTCCGATGAGGCTACGTTTTGCCTAAATGGTTCAGTAAATCGTCAGAATTGCAGATATTGGAGTAGGGATAATCCTCACTGGATGATGGACGGGCATACTCAATACCCTCAGAAAGTCAATGTTTGGGCAGGAATAATAAACGACAGGATTATTGGCCCGTATTTTTTCGAAGGAAATCTCACAGGGGAGCGTTACTTGGAATTTTTAAGAAATAAACTCATACCTAGCCTTGCCGATATTTTTCCAAACGCCAACAATCCTAACGCACCAAATGGAAGTATTTGGTTGCAACAAGATGGTGCACCCCCGCACTATGCACGTGATGTTCGCGAGTTTTTGAATAACTGTTTTCCTAGGAGGTGGATTGGTAGACGCGGACCGACAGAGTGGCCCCTAAGATCTCCAGATCTTACGCCCCTGGATTTTTTCTTGTGAGGTTATTTGGAATCGAAGGTCTATCTAGATAGGTCGCAAAATCTACAAGAGTTGATAAATCGAATTAGGATCGAAATTAACAGAATTACTCCGGAAGTTATTCGCAATGTGCAAGAGAAATGTGTCCGTAGATTTGCTTATTGTCAAGAGACTGGTGGATGGCATTTCGAACATCTCATTTAACTGTTCTATTTTGTTGGATATAAGGTTATTCTCTCATTAAAATAAAATATTAATTTTTGTTCACCCTGTAAAAAAATATCTAATTAATTATTATCATTGAATGAAGTATTAAAAGGCCTTTCAGATGAGGTTTCACAAGACATCTATTCCAATTTAAAAAAATTACCGATTACGTCACCATGTCAAAACCAGTGACATAATCTCTTTAGAATATACATAAAAAAATCGGCATTTTAAAATAAAAATCGACCTACCTAATGAATGAGGTACGTTTAATTTTAAAATCACCTAGATATTTATGAAGTGTTTATTTTTTAGGTTGCTTAATATTTGCCTTGATATCTGGTATATTAATTGAATTTGAATGACATAGAAGATTTTGTATCTCAGCTTTTGATTAAAATACCCGATAATAAAACGAATAAATCAAGATTATTTGTGATAATCGAAACTTATATGCCATTGTATAGGAAATATTTTGCATGTCGTCCAGATAATTTCGAAACTTGCCGCTTTTTCTCCAAATATTCAAATGGGGAAGGTTGCAGGCAAGTAGTGGGAATACACCAGTTTGGCAAAATGCCTCAAATTGTTGCAAAATTTTTGTTTCCGTCGGTCCTCTGCGACAATTTTGGTTAATGCTGGGGCAAATTTAATTGCTTTAAAGAGGCATGGGAATGGAAATCCTCAACCGTTGTCGAAGGATATATATATAGAAGAATCTCTTACAAATAGAATAGACATAGCAGATACAATACTTAGAGCGGGAATTGTCAAAGATAAATCTGCTAATACTATTAGCATTATTGCCGAAGATGAAAACAGCAACTATTCAGGTAACATAACAGGTAAATTTAGAGGGGGAAGTGACAAAGAGAATGACTTTCCAGGTAGAGTTCAGCCTATGTTAAATAATTGTACAAACTGCAACATAACTATAAATATACAAAATAGTTATAATTAACGTTTCATATGTGTAATAAAATATTCAATAAATGTTCTCAATGTGAGTCGGTTGTTTGCGTGTATTTATTTACTGTCTAAAATTTATATAAAAAACTGGTAGGGACCGATATTGACGACCTAGGCCGGCAAAAATTTTCCCGGACCGTTTTCGGGAAAGTTCGTTGCCTAGCAACGGACTAAAATACTAGATTAGCGTATTTTGGGGCCTGAAGTTGGTCCGAGAAAGTAGGCATCCTTGAGCGATTTCAGAAAAAGGTATTTTTATTATTATATTGTTCTCAAATTTCTGGATATACTGAGACTATCGTCAGTTACGAGATACCGAATGAAAATAATGAACATTATTTTCTTATGATACAATCATTTTGCAAACACTCATATGATATAACTTCATTGACTTGAGTAAAATCATCAAAGAGTCACTGGTTTGGCGACTCAGTTTTACGTCAGTGAAATCATATCTTCGTGTGATGAAGTGTAATATTTCACATGTAAGATCTTTGCATATCGTGTAAGTTATGGAAATATTTACATTATACGTATTTCTCAAGTTACTTGCTAATTAGTTCAATGTTTTCTATTGTTTTCATAATCAAGTTCCGTATCTTGATTCAGAAAAATTATTATCGGGAAAGTTAAACGAACTTTCGTTATTGACATTGACATCAGGTCAGGAAGAAATAGAAATCAAGCAAGAAATTAAAAATTAACTGGTTCATAATATACAAAAAAGAAGATTAAAAAACCGAACCATGAAAAGAACAAGTTCAAAAAACAACTGCATTTTAACTGTCGAAATATAACCCTAATATTGATTACTCTCGTTTCGGACGTCCATCGTCTTAATGGATTCGAAAGGTTTTCTTGACGTCTCGAATTTTTGTATCTGCAATCGTCTTCAAGTGAATACAGTACTCACCTGAAGACGGTGATGAGAGTAGGAGATTTAAGCCGGTTCTGGATCTCACTAGTTCTGGACAACTAGGTTAATAATGGTCGATTTCGGTGTATGTTTGGCTGCATATATCACAATTATGCATAACTAGAGAAATTGAACGTTAATAGGGGTATGAACGATCTATTTCGTGTAGATTGAACAGACTCGTTAATACGAGGTCGCCGGAAAAATAATGAAATCCTTATCTCATATTTGTCGTAGACTTTTCAATTTCCAGAGAAATATTTTTTTATTAAATATTCAATTGGGAATACTTTTCAACAAGAAGTTATCTTGAACGGTGGAAGATAGTGACTAAAGTTTATCTTTCAGCTGGTTTTATGAACACCCCGTTTATATTTTCAAACAAATCAATCTTTAAAAAGGTATTCGATGCTGGCGCATATACAAATATCATTTATCCCAATATCATTATGAGGAGTAAGTGAAGAGCACCCCACGCTTCTTTACACAAAGAAAATTTTTATCAATAATTTCATTATTATTAATTTCAACTTTTTAGTCCATATAAGGTAACTCAACTTTGGCAAATGATGTTTTTTCGATACAAAAAAGAATAATAGCTGGAGTTTCCAGTTCACACTCCTGCAGGGACATATGACCCTCATGTCTGTTTATATTTTTGAATTGTCCATCTTTATTTTTAAGAATAGACAACAATTTTATTTAACTGGAGACTTCCACTCCGTAAATACACGCCAAAGAAATAAATACCACATTACTCTTACAAAATACAAGGTCTCTGGCAATTCACCTACAATTAGGGTCTTGTATGTATTCAATCATTTACCTGGAAGTTTGGAAGAAATCAAATTTTCAGTAGCTCCTTGAAACAATTCGTGATTGAAAAATGTTTCTATTCGGTGGGAGAATTTTTTAATAGTTAGATCCTATCAATATGTGTATTTAGGTGCATGTGCATGTTCATTTATGTATCGGAAACAATTTATCTGGGGTATAGACAGAAATCTACACGAGCAACGAGGAACGCAATGATATGATAATACCACATAAACAAGAGAGACGCACTGCTGTGCACCCCTCCTGTTACCCCACCCGACGCATCAACTGACCACGTGGCAATGCGACACAGCACACAGCGACTCAGCTCATTCGGGCCGAGCCGTGGTTGCGAAAACAGAAGACCTTGACAATTATTACCTTTTGAAACATGCCGCCTATTTACACAACCGCAGAGGAAGTACAGATCGTTAAGTGGTACTTTGGGGGTAATTCTGTACAAGATACTAGAAATCCATTCATAGTAGCTTTTGCAGATAGACCTGTACCTACGGAAGCGACTGTCCTTTCAATTATAAATAAATTTCTGAATTTTGGGTGTGTGGCAGCACATTGCAAAAAATGTTGTCTCACAAATCCACCACCGCATCCTAGACAAATACCCGAGGAACGGGAAATAAGAGAAACACAAGTGTGTGCTTTGGCAGAAACGACACCTTGTTCGAGTAGACAGATCGCCGACGAAGTGAATTTGAATGAAAGAACTGTAAGGAATATTTTGAAGAGAAACGGTTATCATTGTTTCAAAGTCAAGACCACACAAGAACTTTTGCCTGGAAACCATTTCAGACGTATGGAGTTTTATGAAACGATGGTCGAAAAATGCAATAGGGCATTTCGTGTAAATGAAGACTTTCTAAAAAAGGTGTTATTTACCGATGAATCGTCCTTCTCAATTCATCGAGAACACAACCCATCCATAGTACGTTATTGGTCTTGGGAAAATGAACATTTGAGTATTGCTGTGAGGACACAGTACCCAAGAAAATTAAATGTGTGGACGGGACTTTTAGGCGATCACGTCATAGGCCCATTTTTTATTGAAGGGAATTTAAATGCAGCAAAATATTTGCAACTTTTGCAAAATCAAATTATTCCTGCAGTTCGCGCTCTTCCGATTCACTTTAACGACGTGTGGTTTCAACAAGATGGTTGTCCTGTCCACAATGCAGGCACGGTGGTTACATTTTTGAATCAATTATTTCCCGATCGGTTAATTTGTACGCGAGGTACAATCAACTGGCCACCTCGATCACCAGATGTAGCACCTCTCGATTTTTATTTCTGGGGCATGCTAAAATCGAAGGTTTATCGGCATGAGTTCGAACGGGCCACCAATTTAGATGAACTGAGGGCAAAAATTATTCAGTTGTGTGCTCAGGTAACACCAGTTACCCTTGCGGCTACCAGAACCGAATTGTACAATAGATTCGGCTATTGTTTGGCCCAAAATGGTGGTTTGTTCGAACATTTAATAAAATAATTCCGTACACAAAATATTTAATTTGGTTTGTCTTTTCTTGTAAGTATTTTTTTCTCTCCATTCAAGAAATAATTGTTTTTCTGTTAGAAATAAGTTTTTTGTTTTTATTGTCTTACAGAAATATCGTTTGCTTTTGTTTATGTTTAAGAATTTTCGTTTGTTTTCGCGGCCACCACGGCACCAAAGAATTTTGATCTAGCTGTCGTCCGACATATTACATTGAATCAATGATTCAGTTTCAGTTGTTCAAATTATCTGATGTGAAATTATCGTCAATAATTCTTCTTCATTGCAGCGCACACATTCTCCCGACTGCTGCTGGTATGATACTGACGTCCTGAGCTGACCGCCCTGACTCTCCTATCTCTGTGTCGTTACGTCGATATCCCTTCCTCGAGCGAGTCGAGGAGAAATTGTAATGCTTTCTCAACATACAAGCTATTCTTTACGCTCTCATGAAACCACCATACCCAAGATAAATACTTTCCGATACTGTATATTGATCTTTATATTTTTATTTCCACTGACTATACTCTGCTTCAGTGCTCGAAATATATACTGACTATTCCTATACATTTTATATGTCTTATTGGAAAATAAATATTATTATTATATGCGTGTTTTTTAGTTTTTTCGAACTATAATTTAATTTTTCAGTAAGTACATATACAGAAGGCTATACAAGACTACGGGAGAAAAACTCTTCGATTGATTCATCCACATGAGATGGAAGTTATTAATAACTGAATTTTGGCGAATATGCTGTGAACCAGTGCATTAGTCATATCTTAGAATTGTTAGTTATACTGAGAACGGCCTGAGTGCATTCACCATATTTTACTAGTAGCTACTGAAGAGTTCCACAATCACCTCCTGGCTCCATATCAGATCAGCTCTAAGATACCAAATTATAGTATTATCATCTAAACTACATATACATACCAAGTTTCATTTCGATAGGACAATTAAAAGTAGGTTAAAATTGACCAATATTTAATTACATTTTTTGTTAGTTACAAGTGAAGCTAATAAAAGCATGTTAAAAAAGATACAGTGAAGTTAGTCGTACTAGTAGCTATCTCTTACATCAGCACAAGTGGTACAAAGTCTATCAAAAATAAGGATCTCCAACATTATCGAATTCGATAATAGAAACAACCAAAATTTTAAAAATATCAGCCCCCAATAAACCAATAAAATATGTGACACATAATCTGAGAGTAGAATCAGATCGCTTACTGAAACCATTGAAAGAAACATCATCCAGCAATAACACAAACCCTAATCAGATGGATAGTGGTCTAAAACAAGCAGGTGTTGATTAAAAATGGTAGAAAGACTTTAATTGTGCTATACGTAGAGTTTGCACTTCTTATGATTTGAAGAAAGTGGAAAATATACGAAAGGTTACTGGATGATCGGAAAAACCAAGCGCTTTGAATAAATTCTGTTAGATATCACGAAACATAACTTCATTATTGTCGTGGATTTTTCTATTTTCAGAAAAATCCTTCTATTCAATTGTCAATTGAGAATGTTTCCCATTTCGAAATGCCCATACGGTTTGCAAAAGATGTCTTAAGGTAACTGTGACCCTAAGGACAACTCGGGTTTTGTTTAGTTTTCGTTTCATCAATTCAGATCTCATGCGAATACTTGATAAATATTACTTAAACATTAAAAAACTAAATGGAGGGATTCATTGCACATTGTGTATTCTATCACTTTCTGGGATAGGCTACGAATCTTCCTCAACCATCTATCTTTGTGATCTCTTCGGACGTGGTTATCTTGTATTACTAAGAATTGAACTTCCTTAGGTCGCTTAATCTCTAATTAAAATTAAAACGATCTTGCACTCACCAGTGTGTCCATTATTTTTGAGCTGTACGTTATTCAGAGGCTTATCGAAATTCTCGAAAATCATTGGTGGAAATTTCACTGCAACCACATTATTTTCTTCGATATCTATGGGACTTTGGAGTTTGCCTTCACCACAATGTTGGTACCTTCCACCCCAGAAACTTGGACCTGGAATTTAATATTTTTCAGTACGACCAAATTGCAAATATTTATAATGCGTTCTCCAAAATCAACTGCTGATATCGATCATACAGATCATCACAAATTCATTACTATTTTTAAGGGATTTTCTCCCTGGAAGTAGAAAATGCTGCTAATCTGCACAAGAAGGATGAATTGCTGAATTCATTTCAATAAGTAATTGCTTTTTGGTATTCTGGACTTGAAAATGATAAAAAATGCTAGTAACATATCCTTCGGGAAATGATTTGCCTAAAATATAGAACAATAAAAAAATATATTGAAAATTATTAATACCAAATATTCAGTCGATGGCGTTTCGACAACCACTTCTGTTCGCTTTCTCAAATTGAAGTTTATCCAAGTTTGAAATCACACTAATATTATGAATCTGAAAAGTAACTCTGTATGTCTGCCTGTTTGTTACCTTTCCACCACTAACCCTCTGAACCGATCGTAATGAAAATTGGCCCTGAATATAAATGAGGAAAAAGAATGGAGAAAGGTTTTTGTCAATGGAGTCGAAAAAAAAATGCTTCTGCGCGAGCTCCGACTAAACCGTTTGATATACAGGGTGACCCATTTGAATGCGGGCCACCTCTCTAGAACTGTTATTTATTATCTGATTCAGAAGTTTGTTTTTTCAGTAGATAGAGCATCAATAGTTCTAGTTGAATGCCATAAATTAGAAATAAAAATAAAAATTTCACAGCCTACTTCAAATTTTTTTCTAGGTCAAAAATCCAAATAACATACTAGCGATTTTTTTTAATAAAATTTAACGACGCCACTGCATTTGTGATGCTTTCAAATGGGTGTGACCAAAATTTTACGATGAAATTATCTTTTTCAACAGAAATATGGCATAAGTAAAATTCATATCAGTTTATCAAAATATTTTGAATAGTCGTCATATAAATCACAATCTTGTTAAAAATATCGTTAAAAATGCTCTTTCAGGTCGTTAGCAGTCGAGTTTGTAAACAGCAGTTATTCAAAATGGCGTCGAATTATGTTTCTTCCAAACGTAACTCCATAGTATAGGAGATAGTTATGTCCATCAGAACACTGCAGTTTTTTGTCCAAGAAATTAAATGTTCATCTTTACATCAAATAGTAATCAATATTAAATAATCAATAATAACCAATATTGATAACATACATGAACTACAACAAAATGATGGATTGAAATGAGAGTGCCTACACATTAATTTTCGTACTTTTCAACCAAATCCCGATTTAATTCGATACATTCATTCTACCATTTTCTAATGCTAACTGACCATAAGATTCGATCAGCATTCCATCATTGGTTTGGGGTAATATCTGTGCAAGCCTGTCTTATTCTTTCACGCAGTTCATCTTCGGTGGATGACAGTTATTCCAAATATCAATCTTGGTTTCATATGCTTGGATACCACATTTCAAAAATATTATTTTTATTAAGAGGCTTTGTAACTTTAGTTTCAATAGAGATGACAAGTCATCAGAAAAATAGACGAAAAGACACAAATTTGTCAGTGTTAATAGTGAAGTTTATAACTCCTCAAGTACCTACACTTATAAAGAAGTATGGCTGATAATTTGACTTTGCAGGAGAAAATTTGATTAGTGAGACTTCGTGGTAACAACGACAGATCCGAAAGGGAAGTATGTAGAATTTTCAATAAAATGCATCCGGAACGTCGAAATATTAGCAGAGCTATAATTGGCCGAATAAAACAAATTTTGAATCAGTATGGAGCTGTTTGTGAACATATTCTGAAGGATAGTAATATTGTACAAAGACAGAGACGGAATAATTCTGAACGAATTAGAAATTATTCTAATAATAATCCGAAAACAAGTGTGAGAATTACAAGTTTGGACATAAACTTACCGCGTGAAACAATAAGGAGAAATCTTAGGAAATATAATAAGATGAAGTTCATACATAGCTCTTTAAACCAAAGTTTCTTCACACTTTAGGAGAAGGTCATAATGAAAAGAGGATGGAGTATAGTTTATGGGCTCAAGGAGAATATCTAAATAACAGGAATTTTCTGAAAAAAATTTTGTTCAGTGACGAGGCAACATTCACAACCAATGGGACAGTTAATTCTCAAAATACAAGGTACTGGACGGAAGAAAATCCACATTGGATAATAAATTGCAGAAGACAGTACTCACAAAAAATAAATGTTTGGTGTGGAATATTGCATACCAAAATAATTGGCCCCTTTTTTTGAAAGCAATTTGAATGGTCAAAATGTTTTGAATTTTTTTAAAAAGGAATTTTTCAACGCTATGTATGAACTTTCACTGCCAGAAGAGGCTCATCTTCTATTTCAATTAGATGGCTGTTCCATCCACAATAGCAGGATTGTGAGAGATTGGTTGGAAAAAAAATTTCCTAATCGGTGAATAGGGCGAAATAGTGCATTGATCGAGTTTTCCCCCAGATCCTCCATTGGATTTTTTTTTATGGGGCTTCGTTAAAGAAAAAGTTTACAAAACTCGCCCATCGGGCAAAGAGGAGCTGCGTGAAAGAATAGGACAGGCTTGCAGAGATATCACCCCGAAACAATTATCGAATGCTATGGTTAACATTTGGAAACGATACGATAAATGTATCGAATTAAATGGAGATTTGGTTGAACAGTCCGAAATTTGATGTGTAGGCACTGTCATGTCAATACATTCTTCTGTAGTAGTTCATTTATGTAATTAATATTGGTAATTATATTATTGGATGTAAAGATTTCTATTCTTTGACAACAAACTGCAGTGTTCTAAGAGACATAACATATCCCACATAGACTTGTTATGTTCTGAAGGAGTATTTTAAATCATATTAGTTACAAAATTGTGATTTATATGACAACTATTTGAATTATTTCGATATTGATATGAATATTTTACTTATGCTATATTTCTGTTAAAAAAAAATTCATCGTGAAATTTTGGTTACACCCATTTGAAAGCATCACAAATCCAGTGGCGTCGTCAACTTTTATTAAAAAAAATCGCTAGTATGTTTTTTGGATTTTTGACCTTGAAAAATATTCGAAGTAAACCGTGAAATTTTTATTTCGAATTTATGGCATATATTTCGGACCATTGATTCTCTATCTACTAGGAAAAAACTTCTGAATCGGATAATAAATAAAAGTTTTAGAGAGGTGGCCCGCTTTCAAATGTGTCACTCTGTAGGTATGTTGAAAATATATAAAAATGAATGTTTGTTGGGAATCCGTTCCTATACCATTGATCCGATTGCGATAAATTAGTACAACCATTTTACAATAGGTGACGCGCGAGTTGTTTCAATGAATGAGCGTATTTCATATAGTTTAGCGGCAGTTCGTGTGCTTTCGGTGTATGAATGCGCACGCTTGACAGAATTGAATTGAATCAAATAAAAATTAGTACATCCATTTCAAAATAGAAGCATTTTCTGTTCTAAGCCTATACAAACATCATTGTCTCAAATCCATGATGTTTTTTTATATTGGGAACATTATTTCCAAAATGACTGTAAAAGAGCCTCTTTTAACATCAACATCATTTATACCCTATAATACTCTCCAGCACAGCTGTCGAGGTCGATGATTGTTTCTTTGGGTGAGGAAGTACGTGATTATTGACATAAGTCACATGATTCAACCACATTTTTTATATCACTTGACATTCTTGGCCAATATACAGTTTGTCTAGCTCTTCCCTCTTCGATTCTTTGATATGGAGTAAGAAGTCTATCCAATATACCTTCTTGGGTATGAGAATCTCACAACCTTTCACTAAACCGTCTTCATAACTCAATTGATACATTATTATCTGACTAATGAGCATTTCCTCATGTTCTTTCACAAAATTGGCCAGCTTATTCAACAATGAATCCTGTAATTCAGCATATTTGATCTAATTTGCCAACAGGAAGGAAGGATCATAAACCAAGAGAGAATTTAGCATATTAATTGTTATCAACAGTTGATATTTTCTCTATGGTGATCTTCTGCCAATAATTTTTCTTCTTCTGAATTGTGATCGATATTGAATAGAAAGATTTTTCTGTGAATTGAAAAATCCACGATAAAAATGTAGTTCAATGTCCAGCGTGGCTTTAGCCGGGGAAGTAGTTGTTTTCTGTTAGACAATCACAAAAAATAACTTCAGTTTTATCGAAGATTTTTGAATTCACAGAAAAATATTTATATTCAATTGAGAATGTTTCCCTTTTCAACATGAATACCCCACAAGAGGTTATCTTGAACGATGGAAGATAGTGACTGAAGTTTATCTTTCAGTCGCAGATGATTCCACATCTGATTTTATGAACATCCTGTTCATATTTTCGAACAAATCAATGTAATCGGTAATTATGTATTCTGGACCTTGGCACTCAACCAGGTGAGTTACTCTGCATTCACCTAATAAGTGATAGTATTAGATAGAACGGTTAAATTTTTTTGAGAATATTTGACAATAACACCCCCATGAATCGATACCACTTGAAAGCATTCCTGAAGAGCTTGCAATGATGTATCATACAGAGGAGGTTGCCATTTGAACTTTTGAAGTGGGGAATTTCGACTGCAGTGATTGTTTATGGTAGAGGTGGCATTCAGCTATGAATTTCTCTTCATTTGATTTTTTTTTTGTTCAATCAAACGTTACTTTGACGTGATTTTTCCAGTTTCTATGAGTCGCATCACAAAGTGAAAAACTTCATCAAGCAAATTAAGAACAGAGTAATCGAATCTCTGATGAAACTTTCCTTAAAAAAACTTGAATATCCTTCTCAATATTTTTGTAGACAATTCATATCCACCAATTAAAAGTATTTTGCCCAACACAATATCCTCTTTAGAATCACCCAACACTGTAAATAATATTAGCAATCCACCCATTAACGTGAATGAATCTAATACCACCCCTATTCTGCCAGTATTCACCTCACTTCCGTACATTGAGGAGATCATACCCAAACTCACTATACTTTTTCGCTCTTTATGCACGTTCAAAATTGCCAATAAAACAATACTAAAAATAAGGTCAATTCTTTGCAATGTTATAGTTGATACACCAATTACCTCGAAGTCTAAAATCATTCATAGTATTCCGTGTCAAGATTGTAATAGAAATTATATCGGCCATACTTCAAGAACATTAAGCAGTCGAATCACCTCGCATAAAAGGATTGCAGACTACATCCAGAGAGATGTGCCATAGCACTTCATGTTAATTCACATGATCATCAGATGGACTATGATTCAGCGAGTCACGGTTGGTTAAAAGGGTCTTTCTAGAAATGGCTTTTCCTCTCCCAAGATAATAACTGCATCAATAAAAAAACGGATATTAATAATTTTAGTGAAATCTACTGTCACTAGATAACAATCTAACCAGTATAAACAATACCATATTTACCTTATAACATAATTATTTTCCAAATTATTCTAAATTAAATAATATAAACTCGTAAATATTAAACTTAAAGAAAACTCAACTTTAACTAACATAATTATTTTTCAAATCATTCTAAATTAAATAATATAAACTCGTAAATATTAAACTTAAGGAAAACCCAACCTTAACTAACATATTTATTTTCCAAATTATTCTAAATTAAATAATATAAACTCGTAAATATCAAACTTGAGGAAAACCCAACCTTAACCTATGTCAAATGAACCAGTTGGTCAGGTGTCGCCACTGGTTATCCTACATAAAACATGACATGCGTCATTGTCCCTGTTAAGTACAGCTGTTTCTGAAGTTTTATCTCTAACCTGTCAGTTCATTCCAACTACATGGTTGACGACATATAAGCTAATTTTAATGTATAATTTTTTAACGTATAAGTGTTGTAATGAACAGTAGATGTCCCCTGTTTATACTAGTATTACACAACTACCATTTTCTTAATGTATTACCATAATGTCACCAAACAATTTTTCCTTACACCGAGTCAACCAATCTCACCTAAGTTGTAAGTATTAATAAATCACTGATTGATAATCTCTCACGTTTAAATTTCCAATTGAAGTTCCCTGATGATGGAATAAAATTAATTCCGAAAACTTTGACAAACTCACAAGAGTTTTCCTTTTGATATTGCTGCATTCCCCACTATCAACTAGTTCAAATATATATATATATATATATATATATCTATATATATATATTTATATATATATATATATATATATATTGTTATGATGAGGTGATTGGGGTTTGTTTTTATTTTATTATTTATCTATTCATTTTCACAATCAGACATCATAACAAAAAATATTTTTTGTTTTACTAATTTTTATACTATTTTCTAAATCTTTTTAACTATTCCCTTTGAATGTAATTCAATATGTTTAAATAAATACCCATTTAAATATTTCAAATGTCCGGCTATGTATTTTACCGTTTTCCCATTGATTCTTTTACCTTATTCTCTTTACCTCAGCTAACTCAATCGGTACGCCTATGGAATCTCAAGAGTCAGTTCTACTGTGGAGCTCTCTGGTAGTTCCTGATGTCAGTTTTAGAAAATGGCACATTGTTATTGCTTTAACATTGAAAATAATGCAGAAATTCATCAAAATAATAATTTCCTTCATTCAGGAAGACTTACTGTTACCTATTCTGCGAAAATTAACTTAAATCAGTGCTTCATAGCAAAATATACATGAAAAGTGACGTTTTGTGATAATAAAAAGTGAAATGTAACCTATTTACATTCACAGAATGTTCTAACTTTAACATTTTGTTGTCTGCTTGTGCCCAACAATATATTAGTAAATTTTGATTTCTATAATTTTATAAATTATGCCAATAGCTTGTAATGTTGAAAACATGTTTATTTCAAACATAGGTATCGACTAATATTATATAAAGTTTCGGAAAAAACAGTAGAATCTTCAGAAAAACTGTAAAATTACATAGCATGAATTACTAAATATGTTTTTTTTTTATTAATGTGCTTTTTCAATTTTTAATTTTCATTTTAACCCTTTGAACATTTAAAACGTACTTCTAAACATAAAATATATATATATATATATATATATATATATATATATATATAATGTGACTTTCTGGTGATTCATATTTTCATGTTACTTCCGAAATAGACCAGTATGTCTACTGTCATTATCAAAGACCTTGATTTCAACCCTTCCAATCTATTTCGAAAAGGAAATTTGTTATTGAGAAATAGTAGAAGACCAAATACAAAACTTTGGGAAATACCACAAGTTATGTCTCTCATCGAGTCACATTAATCTTCGAAGCACCCAAATTGTTTCTCGATTGCATACCCAACTTCTGAACTATTTCAATATGATTCTCATTCGAAACGATTGCAGGGTATTCGACAAATAAAACGAAAATACGTCTTCGCTAAGAGACCATCAGATGAAATCATCAAGGTTCTGCACAATGACCAACTAGTCCTTTACAATAAAAATAAAATGAGAAGAATCCTTCCAAAATTCAAAGAGTAACAAATTTCAATCAAAAATCTTTTATATTTATATTTTTTTCAAAGAACAAGCTCGAGTGAATGATAATATTTTCTCACTCAATATTCACTATTAGATGAATGTTGTTTTCTTAATAATTTAATAATCGTACTCAGGGTAAGAACCCTTACCAGACGTACAAAAGGTTGATTATATAATTTCCCATCATTATTGTTTTTTTATTAGGTTATGGTAAGTTTGGTGATCCACAGATATGTTCTTCAAACGGTTTGGTTGGGATTATTGAAGAAAAACTATTGCTTTCTGGCCAACGTTTCGAACTTTAATAAATTCATCATCAGGGCTCTGTAACAATGAGTTTTGCTTTACAATTCTTTTTGAGGAAGTTTTAGTATGGTAAAATAATAGAAAAAATATAATAAGAAAAATGCCCACACAATATTGAAACAAAAATCAGTTTTTCCGAGTATATACTATAAACATATATAAATAAGAAACAGACATTTTAGATACGTGAATAACGAACATTTACGGCACAAGAGATTCCATATTCAGTTCGAGATAAATTAAAACCGAGTCAAAATCCCGAGAGAGAATCTATGATATTCTTTTCACATTGTTAGAAAAAAAAACAAAAAATAGTGGGTGGTCAAAAAACCTATACTGATAACGAATCATTTCGGTAGCTGACTTATCAGGTTGAAATATGCCGTGTTCAATACTTCTTTATCTCTTCTGGTATTTACACTATCTTGATGGAGAATTTGTATCATTTCGCTTATTAGTCTTTTAGACAAAGAATGGTGAGATTTATAAAATCAAAAGAATGCCCATTTTCCCTAGTGTGTTCAACTAAGGCTGTAGGATTATTTACATTCAGTTTTCTTGTGTCCCTGTTGTGTTCAGATATACGTTTTTCCAAATAACGTCCTGTCTGTCCCACATAGCCTTTTGTGCAATTGTTACAGTTAATTTTGTAATCAACATTTGATTGTAGATCAGTGGGAGTTTTTTCTTTTTGACGTGAAAAGAATCTTTTTCCAACATCATTTTCGTTTGAGAATACAATTTTAGATCGTTCATCATTCAAAAGTCTTTCAGAGAGATTTCTTGCATATGGTATTTTATTATATTTTATATTTGATTTTTAGTTTTGTTAGATGGTTTATTATTACCTTGAGGAATTTTTTAGTAAAATGGTGGTATTTAAAATTTCTTTAATAGTTTTATTTTTTGATTTTATGATATTTATTTTTTGTTGGAAATTGTGTTGTGAGTGATAATTGAGAATTCTCTGAAAAAGTTGGTTTATGTACAATCTACTTTCAAGACGTTGTTTGGGGTTTTAATGACTTTTGTGTCTAGAAAGGCTAAAGTTTGGTTGTTTTCTTCTTCTAAAGGAAATTTCAGTTTTGAGTGAAAACTATGGAAGACCTCAAGAATTTCAAATTTTTTGTCTTTAGGAATCGCAGTAAAAATATCTTTTGAAGAAAGGGACTGAAAAGGATAGTTTGTTTGGCATTGCTTTCGTAATTCTGACAGAAATAGACCGGCGCAAATTGGTGACATACAATTGCCATACCTAAACCATATACTTGTTTATAGAAAACTCCTTTATTGAAATAACTGGAATCAATACAAAATTCAAATGTTTTGATGAAAGTGTCTAAGGGTAATGTTTAAATTCAGAAATTTTGCTCCAACTTTTTTTATTATTTCCACTGTGGTCAACGGGAATGTTAGTGAATAGAGATATAACGTCTAGTGAAATGAGAATATAATTATCCGGAATTGTTTTTTCCTGAATGAAATTGGAGAATTCAAAATAATCACTGGCATGGTGTTCGTCCTTTTCAAAGCCTAGTTTTGATATTTCACTAACCAATTTAGATAGTTTAAAAATTGGGGAGCCCATAAAACTGACGATAGGTCTCAAAGGAATATTTTCCTTGTGTATTTTCGGTAAAAAATACATTTTGGATAACACGTCATTCTCAGTTCTGAGATATTTTGCACATTTTTTGTCAATATAGTTGTTTTCGAAAAGTTCATCCACCAACTTGTTGTTTTGGTTTTGTATTTTAGTGGTAGGGTCTTTGTTTAGCATGTGATAAGTATTGTTATCACTCAACATTCTATTGACTTTTTCAATGTTTTTTTTTTGTCAAGAGCAACTGTGATGTTATTTTTGTCCTCCCTCGTTATTATTAGTTCTGTGTTTTATTTGAGAATTTTGTGTAATCTTTATGTCATCAAAAACTTTTTTATGCATTTTTCTATTGTTTTTGGGTTTAGTGGAATTTGTGAAATTTGTTAAAGTATTGACAACTTTGTTTCTTTTTTCAATTTTTCATCGTTAGTTTTTGAATTGTTAATGATGTGTTCCACGTCATTTATTATTTCTGTTAGAGGAAAGTTATTTTCATTGTAAGGTAAGCTAAACATTTCTCCCAAACTCAGTAGTTTTTGAACATTTTCGTGTATTTTATATGTAGATTTATTAATAAACCATTTTTTTTCCGCAGTTATAGTGAAGGGGTTTTGTTGTTTTTTTGTATCAAGAGTTTAAGCTTCTTGATGTGAGATTTTTATTGAAAATAGTATTTAATATTTTTTTTTGTTTGAGTCAATGGTTTTTACTTACCAATAGGTCCATCGTATCCGAAGTCCTGACAAAAACCTGCAAATAATGAATAGTATTTATTACACATGTGCCAAAAACGCTGAGGAATGTGAGGCGCGTGAACCATAATAGTTTTTTATCAGGGTCTAAATCGGAAATAATGTTATTATCATGACTCTTAAAAGTTAATTCTGGAGATGATCATCACCATCAATAGTTGTAATCCTGCCCTGGAGACAGAATATATTTCAACTGACATATAAATAAAAGAATGTATTTTATATGTGAATAAATTAATTTCTTAATAACGAATATTAATGTTGGTGATTCCGAAACGATCGAATTCGATTTTCAAATTTCAATTCATTACAAAGACGTTAGATTGAACACATGGCAATGTGTCTGACATTGAACTGAATCTCTTTAAAAAAAATATGAATCTTCAATTAATGTTCTCTTTCATGTGATAATCAGATATCCACACCTTGAATAATTTTCATCATTGTCATATTCGACATTGACCATGAACCCTACAAGATTTTTCCAGTGGAGGCGGTATTAATTGGTCGAGTCATAGTTTATCATTCCTTCAATTACATAATTCATGGAGCTATTAATTAGTTGGTATTGATATATCACTCCCAACATTTTTTTCTGGAAGGTCAAAGGACGGAGTCTGCTAAGGAATAATGGGAACTTAATAAAAATAAATACAATGCAATTCCTGGAACCTTAATTCGGAAAAACTATATTTTAATAATAATAATAATATAATAATAAATAGGTTTAATCACCAATTTTTATAAATAAAATTTAAAAAATACACAGTAATAGTATAGATACGATTAGTGAATAAACAGGGACAAATCACTGAAGCAGTCATTACGCTGCTTGTGCGTGACATTCAAAACTAAAATATACAAGACTATGAATGAAACTAAAATACTAAAGAATAGAATATGATGATGATGGTGCAAAGGTAGACAAGTTCGGCTGAGCTGAGCAAGGTACAAAAACTTGCCTGCCTCAGTATAACGGGGGCTATGAAAACAACAACAGCAGCCATGGATGCACTACTGGACCTTCCACCGATTGACATAACAATCATGGGGGAGGCAAGAATGGGTCTTCTAAGGCTACAAAACACGAGCAACAGTTTGGATCACAACAAGATAAAGGAAATCGTGGGAGGCAATATTCTTGAAATGAAACCAACGGACCACACAACTCCCAGATACTTCTTTAACACGAACTTCTAGGCGATCATAAAAAACCGAAGGGAAGAGATAGACGACACTATCAAGGGAAAATCTGGAGAGAGGATCTGGTACACAGACGGATCCAAGACCAAGGGAACTGGTGCTGGTATATACAGTGAGGGAAGAAACTCCCAAATGAGCACCTCACTGGAAACAAATACTTCTATATTCCAAGCGGAAATGTACGCAATCTTACACTGCGTGAGAGAAAACAACACGAGGGAAGTGCGCAACATACGCACAGACAGCGCCAGGCATCACTGAGGCTCTCACGAACCCAAAAGTGACATCAAGACTGTTATGGGAATGCCGAGAAGACCTCAGTGTCCTCGCAGAACACAACAAAATAACTTGTAAGTTCCAGCATACTGTGGCATCGAGGGCAACAAAAGGGGTGATGAACTAGCCAGGAGGGGCTCATCAACTCCATATATTGGCCCAGAACCTGCACTCGTAGCGACAAAATCTGCCATCCGAGGCTGCGTACGGGACTGGATCAAACGAAAACAATGGGAGCGCTGGAAGTAAGCCCCTCTCATGCACTTCGGAAAAACATATTTTGAAGAACCGTCGAAACAAAGAACTGAAGAACTACTCAAGATGAGTAGGAACCAAGTCAGAACAATAACGGGCCTTCTCACTGGTCACAGCCTGATGACAGGGCACCTGCACAAAATGGGGCTGTACAACGGAGAACTTTCCTGCAGACAATGTGACAAGGGGACAGAAACGGCCAAACATATATTGTCATAATGCGTGGTGCTAGACCGCAAAAGACAAGGGATATTCAGACAGCCAAGGCTAACCCCCGGAGAATACAGTAGCCAACCGGTGATGAACCTGTACAGACTGATACAGGGTGCTGTAAAACAAAAACCGAAAGGCACAAAAAGCACAAGAGGCTGAGGTGCAGCTGGCGATGAGACCAGCAGCCGAGGAAAAAAAGCGAAGGAAAATTACTAATCACAGTCACCGATCTACCGCAAACGCAGGTGTTTCAGATCAGCCGCTGATCAAAATTACTGGTCATGATAATTCTCATTGTATTGCTCCATATCTAACAGAACATCCTAGGCTTCACGAGGAAATTGTAAACAAAATGAGAAGAAATGCAGAAGAAACGAATGTTGACTATAATAGTACAAACAACGTTAACTCTATTAACAATATGATAGCTACAAGTACAGCTACCAATACCGAAGTGTCGACAAAAACAGGTCCACGCGTTAGTTTTGGAAACTGTACCTTCAACTGTAAGGAATTAAACTGAATTTATTTTCCTTTTTAGTGTTCACGTGGTTAGTTTTTTAGTCTAATTTCTGCGAATTACTTCAAATTAAGATTATGACAAACATTTTCTGCTATATATTTCAAATAGATATATTGTCCTAAATATAATTCGTAGCATGAGTAATAACCTATAATTTTTTCGAATATCAATTAATTGGCCATCCCAATTCAAAAAAAAATTATGACTCGTCCTGTGAACTCGTTGTATTTTAAGCTCTGGGATTGCAATTCATCAATATTCCAAAATATTATCGATAATAATCATACCACTTATTATTACCCGTGAAAATAAACATTGACATGTCCGAGCATTCATCAATTTTAATTTCATTTACTTTCCACAAAGAGTACTGAAAACTGGAACGTAATATATTGTTCAACATCAACTCATGAAATGGAAATCATTTTTATTGAATCAATTCGGTCCATGAGAGAACGCTGTTAATTTTGTTCCGTTACTGACTATACAGGTAGTTGGAAGGACTTCGTTCCATAATATGATATCATCTGATGAATTTTCTATAACCCTTAGTTCTTCATAGTCATCCCATTTTCCATAATAATAACAAATCATTATCAATGACATTCAGTTTAACTCTGCAAAATACCTATTGTAATTTCGTAAACCCTATCCAATGTATGAATTTCCATGATAATGGCGTCTATTCATTTTGTTGCAATGTCTTTGATGGTTAACCGATTACAAAGAGTATATCTATAGAGAATATACATGGTTATGCAATTCCATTGTGATTTTTATAATCGTCCAATTTTCCCATCAAAATACGTATTATCCTACTCGAAAAAAGATCTTTATCTCGATTCGACCTACAAAATATTCATGAATAAATTAAGTTCTATTCAAGGTGGAATCAACATGCAACGGACATTTTCTCAATTTTTTTTCTTCAACCTCAAGAGTTCTTGCAAGTTACTTTATTCATATAATAATGCTAATGAGCGTCTGATAAATTCAAGATAGAAATGAGTGGGTACTACACATGGAGAGCAATATTTCCAAAACAAAAACAATTGATAAAGTTCAATAAAGTGTCTGGATGAATCCGCCATCTGAATTTTTCCATGAATCGTGAAGCATCGACCACCAAAAAATATGGAGAACTTAATAATGAATATATCCACTCCATTTAGTATTTTTGCTAACTTGGGAGAAGAATCAGCCCTTTTCTTGGATGTAAGAATAAGTTGTGTGGGCAGCACTGCAGTAATTCCAATATTGCTTGGATCGGGTCAGTCCTTTGGTGTGAAGCTGGTTATCCTACTCGAGTTTCTTTCTGATGATGCTGAGTAATTCCACTATGGGGACATTGATGTAAAGGCTCTCCACGTCGAAGCTGATGAAACGATCTTCTGGTGTATTTGATGGTATCCACTTAGTGGCTGGAATTATCAAAGTATTATCTGATATTTCCTTGTAAGTGTGGTGATGTTGATAGGAGATATTTCGATAAGTTGTAGGTTAGTGAGTCCTGGGAGCTGGTGATCGGTCTCAGTGGCCTGCCTGTTATTTTCCGAAGCCCGTAGAGATGGGGTGGTTTGCTGTGGTGTGGCTGGTGGTGTGACAGTTCGTTGTCTGGAAGAAAGTTTTATATTTCCTCAAGGTGCTGTAAATCTTCCTTCCTATAGTGGGTGTTAGATCCTTCTATAAGAGTTTATAGTTCCGTTTGTGGAGTATCGACCCCGAATATGATAACCGTGGCATTTACTTTGTCGGCTGGAAGAATCTTCATAGATGAATCCTCCTGTAGGATTTTAGGGCCATCTGTTCTTGAGCACTTTTCAAGTGTTTCTTTCACTTTCCATCTGGATTCTTTCGCCTGGATGGGATTCATTCTGCTAGTGGTTAACTCTACAGAGCTTACGATGTCCAGTATGGGGATTGTTTATTACTATCTACTTCTGGCCAGGGTTGAAAAAAATCATGATCAAGATTTTTTTTTTTTCTATTTTCATTTTTTTTTTCTACGAATAAGACAAGTTGCTATTTCAAACACGTTTTTGATTTTTTCCCACCCTTCTTCAAATTTCAATGAAGATAGTTCCTGTCGAAAAATGCTCAGTCCTGCAAGTTCCTGTCAGAACAAGTTATAAAACCCTCCACTGTTTATATAAGATTATATTCGCGGTGACTTCAATGTGAATTTAAGATCAAATTCCTCTCAACGTGAAGAACTTATTTGTATGATGAATTCATTTAATATCAACATAACTATTTATGAGGATACACGTGTTACATCTCATTCTTCATCTTATATAGACAACATTTTGACAAATCTTGAAAACGATAATTTTAAAACGGGAGTGTTGGAGCCCTGCTTATCTGATCATTACGGACAATACATGATCATAAATGCTAAATGTAGTAATACACCTTCAACAGTATGGAGGAAACAAATTAATGAAAAAAATATTTTAAAGCTGAAACTTTTATTGGAAAATGTTTCTTGGAATAAACTCACCATAAATAATCGTGACACAAATGATTTTGCCAACAAATTTCTAGACATTTTGAGTAACTACGGAAAGAAATATTTTCCAAAGAAAAAAGTTCTCGAACGAATTAAACCTCCAGTTAAGTGGTTCAATGACTTTCTGAGAGAAATGAGGAAAAATATCTCTTGTTTAAAAGCTATTTGTGACTGTACGAAAAATGAGGATGATTACGCTGCATACAAGGCTTATCGTAACCACTACAGATATCATTTAAATGCCGTTAAAAAAACAGCATATAATAAGTACATTTTTGAATCAGAGTACAAGCCTAGGAGTAGCTGGCAATTGATTAATCATGAACTAAATAAAAAACCTAAAACACAGGTTATATCTGAAGTTCCAATTCAAAGCTTCAGTAATTTTTTTGCCAACGTCGCTGAAAATATAATATCTGGTTTGCCTCACACGGACAAAACTTCGGTTGATCTACTCAGTTCCACTTCCGCATCATGTAACTCCTTTTTTCTTAAACCCATTTTGCCGTGTGAAATTATCGAGGCAGTAAAGTCATTAAAAAAATCAAAATGTCTGGATTGCTATGACTTATCTAGTGAAATAATAATAGGGATCATTGATGTAATCATTGAACCACTTACTACACTTTTCAACTCGTGCATAATTACAGGGTGTTTTCCTACCTGTTTCAAGTATGTAAAAGTTTTGCCATTATGGAAAAAGGGTGATAAATCTGTAATCGACAACTATCGTCCCATTTCAATAATTCCGGTTCTGGGCAAAATTCTTGTAATTATCCTGAAAAACAGGTTGGTTCATTTTTTTGTAATAAATAATTTCTTCAGCAAATACCAGTATGGCTTTAGAGCTGGAAAGTCCACAACTGATGCTTTGTTGAAGGTTGTGAATTACATTGTGGAAGGTCTTGAGAATGGTGATCGTGGCCATTACACTGTGTGACCTCTCCAAGGCATTCGACTGTGTTTCCCATGTTTCTCTTTTTGACAAGCTGGAATACTATGGAGTGAGAGGGCTACCCTTCAAATTGTTCAAATCCTATTTGACGGATGGAACTCAGTCAGTGTGTATGAATGACACGTTTTCTGGTGTTGAAAATGTCTCACACGGGGTTCCCTAAGGCTCTGTTTTAGGACCCTTGTTATTTTTGATTTATGTCAATGACTTTAGCAATTTCATGTTCCCGAACAGGAGTGTTCTCTTCGCAGATGATACCTCTTTAGTGTCAAACGGCGAAAACTTGGAAATGTTATCCGTAAATACGGATAAAGCATTGAAACTGGCTACAGATTGGTTCACAGTAAACCAAGTGAAACTGAATGAAGAGAAGACCAAGGAAATTATATTTTCTTCAAACAACAGTAACAATAGCGTTAAAAGTGGAAAACTATTGGGAATAACTCTCGATGGAAACTTATCATGGTCAACCCACATACATGAGTTGAATGTAAAGCTTTCTAAGAGCATTTTTGCTCTAAGACAACTAAAAAAAATTGTGGACCTTCATGCTTTGAAAACTGCCTATTTTGTCATGTTTCATTCACACATAAATTACGGCATAATTTTATGGGGTGATTCCTCCCAATCCATTAAAATTTTCATACAACAATAAAAGGCCATAAGAATTATTATGAACGCGGAGTACAGAGACCATTGCAAACCACTTTTCAAAAACTCTTTACATCTATAACACCGTTCTTGAAATCCATAAAAATAAACATTTATTCTCGAAACATCAGGATGTTCATCAGTATCATACAAGAAATGCTGAACTGCTCATAATACCCTACTTTAGACTAACAAAGTCCCAGAAAAACTCCCCAAATATAAACCTTACAACATATCGAATATTTTGTCACCTTGCCAAACTAACCAATCATTAAACTTAAAATTAAGTCATTCATGTTGGAAAACTGTTTTTATAGCAGTGAGGAGTATTTGAATGCAACTTTTTTGTTTTGAGTAAATACATTTTTGTCACCTTGCCAAGGTCAATTCATTTTTTCGTACACGTGCTTGTTATAGATGTTTTTTTTCAAATTTTGTCATAATTAATTTGGGATTTTATATCAGAATATTTATTATGTGAATCGTTTGAATCGTTTTTATATTGTATATATATATATATATATATATATATATATATGTTTATATCGTATTTTTTAAGGCTTTTATATGTATATCTTGTACAATTCTTGTAACTCTTGACTTGCAGCAAACATTTAGTGTAAAGTTGTGAAATAAATCTATCTATCTATCTATCTATGAACCTGCGTCCGCCCTGAATGGCATTATTTGATAATTGGCCGTCTAATAAGCAGTGCGACGCGTGATTTCTGTCTTAAATTTCTAAAGGTTACCTGAAAATCTGCAAATAGTGTAACAATGTCAACTCTGGAAGGAAAAAAGACCCTATATAGATGTGGCGGCTGCTCTACATACAGGGCGTTATTCACTAATACACCAAGCCGCCACCCAAATGTGAATGCTATACAGGGTGTTATTTATTTCAAAAACCACACAATTTCTGATAGTATTTTTACGAGAAAAACACTTTTTTCTATATTTTCATTCTTATTTTTCTGTAAATTAACCTCGACAACTGATATTAAATGTCGCGGCTGCTGGGACGTTGGGGATCAGTAGATATCTTAATCGTACAGAGAGTTGTTAATCAAAGAAAACTTCGATTAACGTAGAAGAAGTACTAAGAGCGGCATTAGCCATCTTCACTTCCCTGAGAGATTGTTGAGCGTGGGTTGTTCATTTGTTATTGAAATTTACAGACCTCATTCCTTTTCGAATCCACAAGAAATAATGCACTGGATGGTGTAATGAAGAATGATTATAATTAAACAAATCTCTAAATATAGACATGATTTTACAAACGAAAGTCAATCAAAATAAAATAAAGTATGATTACCAACAACAAGATTAGAGAGGATGATAGTCTGTCAAGTTTGGTCGTCAATAAGGTATTTATTGGTATTATTCTTACTCTGTATTTTTAAGCTTTATACTTTCGGCAAAGGTACAATGCATACCCCTGTATAAGATAATGACAAATATATTTATGAATAATGCTCTAGGAGTGTCAACCTTCCAAACATAACTATGAAATGTACTTACTCAATACTCAAGGAACCACTTGCACACAGTTTAAAAATCATTCGCGTAGACATTTTTTATTTAGCTCTCGGTTTTCAAGAAGACGGTTTATCCCGTTCATATCATTTACTTTCGCACCTCGCATTTCTCTTGGTTCTTCTCGCCGGAATTGAAATAGATTTAATGAAATTGGCGTAGGGAATATGCGTGAATTATAATAGCACTAAAAGATGGATAATAAAACTGTTATCACCATATTTGTAGAAATGGCTTGATATCATTATTTACTGCATGAAAATTTAGATTATTTTGCACTGAGAGGGAGATCAATGGTGCATCCATTTTAGCTACATTATGCACTAACTTGAGTTACTTGTATATTTTACTTCACTTATTTCAACATTGAATATATAGGTATAGGTAAGAACTCTTTCAAAATCATAGACGTAGGTGCTCGCGGAACTGGATTCAAGTATATCTGAAGACTATCTGATCTTTTTTCTCGGTTCAACTTTCTTTATATATATCGTCTACTCTCTTTTGAGTTGAAAAGCCGCCACGCTATTAAAGTAATGGGTCATTAATTTTATTCTTGATTTTATGTAATCCCGTTAATTTTTATTCTCCTAGCCGCATAAGAAGGCTTCAAAGAGACCGCCCTGTTGTTGATAGACTGAGAGGTTTTACTTTCAGTCGGCTTAATACTTTCCTTTGAGATGTCGGCACACTTACGATCTGATTCATTACGAGGGGAACAATTCCTCATGTGTGACACTTGCCGCTTAGGGGGATTCAGTCGTTAAACATATTAGGTCATTAATTAGAATTGTCTGAGAATGTGATTATGAATTCTTCCGAGAATTGACGGTGCAAGTGATAGAAGCTTGATTATTGTTATTTCTTTTTATGAAATATTTTATTAGGCATAAGTATGACATGGATACATTTTATAGAAAAATCTAATAAAACTGGATGAAGGAAAATCTGGGAAGAGAGCTATATGCAAACAATGTAGACATGAAATGCAGTGAATCAGTTGTAAGTGCACGAACAGCATATTATAATAGTAATAGTAAATAAGTTTGTTTCTTTAAATTCTATTTTTATTATAATTTTCCAAATATATGGAGATTTTTAAGTTGACCCTTTTTTCCCAACATAGAATTTAAGAAAATGAGTCAATTTGCCGAATACACTTGTCCGGAAATTCACCTTTTTTGAGATACAAGGTGTTGAATTTGAAATTTTATTCTCGATTTTTTCAAATAACTTTTACTAAAAATTAAGATTTTCCATTTCGCTTGGACTTTAAATTTAAATATTGTCTTTTTTGAAGTTTGAGGGTACTTCTGGCGAGAATGCGCCACAAAACTCACAAGAACCAAGTACTTCACAACCTTTACAGTCACTTTTTAGTCTTTCCACTCCAGATTGTAGGAAAAGAAAGGTCAGCAAATTCTAGTTCTGGATCTTTGTCACCTTTTGTCGTGCACACTAGCAAATCTACCAAAGACACTACGCTACAAACAGTTTCAAGTGTATGGAGCAACCTGGATACATACCACCCGCTCGATATGATGTTTCTAATAAATTGTTCGATGAAATTTATAACGAAGAAAAAATCAAATGCTTTGAAAACTTGTCGGGAACATTTGTGTGTCTGTCACCTGACGGATGGTCCAATGTGCATAATGAACCGATAATCTGTGCAACGGTTACAACAGAAAATGGATCTTCTTTCTTAGTAGATACTCTAGATACTTCTGGGAATCCACATACTCCTGTGAATCCACATACTCCTGTTATTTAACAGAAATCGCAACAGCACACATAAATAAGCTTGAAACCGAATATGACTACAGTTTCTAGTTTTGTCAAGGATAATGCAGCTAAATGGCTGCAATGCGACATCAAATAAAAACCCTGATATTGAACCTTATTACATATGGTTGTACTGCACATATTTTAAATTTACTATGTAAGGATTTGAAAATTGCTAAAATTGAAGAAAATGTTTTTATTTCCAAATACTTCCGTAAAAATCATTTTGCCTCTGCAGCATATGCCGAAGAAGAGGCAAAAACTAGTGTTGCCAAATGATGTCAGATGGAATTCGCTGGCCGACTGTGTAGGAAGTTTCGTTGAGGCATGGCCAATACTTTTCACAATTGCAGAGGAGAACAAAAACAAAATTGGCAATATTATAAAAGGATAAATTTCAAACATTCACTTAAAAAGATTAATCGAATATTACCTAACAATACTTAAGCTTATCTCTACCGCAAGAGATAAACTATAACAACTTTTCAACAAAAAATTAAACCGACGAAATACGGAACTGAAAAGTGGAAAATAAAATAAACCTTCTCAGTCTCAATAACTAAGCTCCTACACTAATGTAAGTAACTAATTTTGAGTTGGCGACAAACAAACTAGCAAATGAATTAGGTAAGGCGTAAAATGATGGCATCGACACAGTCAAAAAATGCGCAATAAATCTCGGAAAACGAAACATTTGCGGACAAAAGTTATATAGCAAACTGTCATTATTTTTTCATGCAGAATCACCCCCTGAAGTTTGTCGCATTTATTCACTAACACCCGGTATATAGAAAAGCGGTCATTCAATATTCACTTATTCAAACCTGTGCATAGTGTCTAAGTGCAATTATGTATCAGCTGCATGTGTTCTCTCAAATAAACTAGTACCCCAACACCCTCAAGCTACCATTTGACGTATTTATGAGAACGAAACTTGAATAGTCCTCAATTGTTTGATGTCCTGGCTATAAAGTGAAATGTAGTTATCAATCACTCCTGATTTGAAGTATTTTACTCCTCTCTATTATCAATGGGTATAGATAATCATAATATGTCTTACATTAATCATTTGACTTCTTAGTCATGCTTTGATAATTTTGTTATTCGAGAGTTCATTATTTTCATATTAAGTATGGATATCAAATACAGCAAACAAACATTTTCATAGGAGATAATGTTAACAGAGTAGTATGGCTATCACAGAAATCGAGCTTTCCCTATCCCAATCTATTCTAGACTAACTAATGACTAAATAATGATCAGTCGGATGAAAAATGGCAATTTTTTACTGATCAAAAGTGATTGGAATAGGTACATGAGAAAATAATCCAAAACGAAGAATTTCGAAGGTCAAAATGACACGCCAAATACGTTACCTACCATAACGTTCGTATATTTTTTACCATTTATATTAGTTAGCTTCCGTTGTTTGTCTTGCAATCGATTTTGAACTAACTTCCCGATAAGCTAGAGACTTGAAACTTCAGACATAGCTTAGAACTGGACGACAATGCAATACTATCTCGATTTCTTGTTTGTCTGTTTGTTCGTTTGTATATAATAATATTAAGGATCAATCAATTTCAAACTAACTTTCCGATGAGGTAGAGACTTGAATTTTTAAACTCGCTTTCTTGTCTGTTTGTTGGACTCTACTTATAATAGTAGGGAACAATCGATTCTAAACTAATTTTCAGAGACTTGAAACTTCGGATATAGATCAGAACTGGATGACAATGCAATATTAACCCGTTTTCTGTCTGTCGTCGATTTCAAACTAACTACCCGATGAGCTTTAAACATAGACATTCATGTCGAATATGGAATCTCTCGTCTTTGAAGTCGATAAAAACGGAAAGTTCACGAAATTAATCCAAATTGAATCTACCAGAAACCCTTCTTGAAGAAACTATGTATATTTTCATTGGAATTTGGTCGTTTTATGAATAATTCTTCTCCGAATAACTATTTTCTTATATTCCAATTATAATATACCACTGTTCGTGAATTCTTTATTGTTATTTCATGTGCTTTATATTCAGGGTGCTAATTAAGTACGTTGTCAAAATTCGGGAGGTGATTCTTTGGAAGATTTCAGGACGAGAAGTTCATATTAACATATGTCCCAAACGGCTTGGTTTTCGAGGTATAGGGTGGTCAAAATACATTTTTTTCAAGAGTTTTTGGGGTTTTCTTCGACATTTTTGACAATAATCAATTCAAATTGGGCAAATACAATCCATTCAACAGTGCGCACAATACAAAATAATTCATTTCTCAAATAATTCACAGAGTCCTCCTTTTTTCAGAGTCAAGCCTTGTTCAACCCTCCAGAAATATTTTTTCTTGCCGCCATTCACATATTATGAGAGATGAATATTCAATGTTGTTTCATTTTTAACATATTTTTGTTCTCTTGGATTTTTTCATCAACTTGTACAGTTCAGAAGCTATAATTAAAATATGAATGCAAACATTTTCCAGTATCGCATCGAGAGATGATTCTTTGAAAGATTTCACATAAACATATGTCCCAAACGGCTTGGTTTTCGAGGTACAGGGTGATCAAAATAATTTTTTTTCGAGAGGTTTTTGGAGTTTACTCCGGCCATAATAATCAACTTTGTGCAATACATATTCACCCTGAGGTCTGACGAAAAATATAAGGGTGCTCCATAACATTACATTCTCTCTACACGAGCAGAAAAATTCCATAACGTTATGCGATACTGGAAATATATTTGCAGTAATTTTTTCATTATAGCTTTCAAACCGTACAAATAAATGAAAAACTTCAAGAGAACAAAAATATGTTAAATGAAACAACATTTAATATAACTTCCCCATAATCTATCAGTGGCGGCGGAAAAAATATTATGAAGTGTTGAACAAGGCTTGACTCTGAAACAAGGAGGACCCTGTGAATTATTTGAGAAATGAATTATTTTGCATCATGCGCACTGTATGGATTGTACTTGCCTAATTTGAATTGATTATTGTAGAAAATGTCGAAGTAAACTCAAAAAAAAAAAAAAATATCACCCTGTACCTCGAAAACCAAGCCGTTTGGGACATATGTTTATATGAACTTTTCGTCCTGGAATCTTCCAAAGGATCACCTTCCGAAGTTTGTCAACGTACTCAATTAACACCATGTATGTAGTGTTCACCTAATATATATTCCTAGTCCTGAAGGAGACATAAAATGAATCACGAAACGTCGGATTTTTTCCTGAAATTCAGGCCACTTTCATTGTCCTTGTTCCCGCTTAATCGAAAGAAGTGAACGCTACATAATGTTTAAAATATAATGCGCCTTCCAGAAACATTCAAAACGAACAATTAGTTGGTATTTTATTAATATCGGGGACGTTCAGAAGGTATTTTGAGATAGTTGAGATGAACTTTTGAGCATTTAAAAAAATCGAAGCTATGAAAGTCAACTCCTCACAGAATAAATTATTCATGCAAGATAGTTTATATGAATCAGTTTATATTCGATACATAAATTTTGAGATATTGTTAAATATAGTTACAGAAATACAGACAAACAGATACCGCGGTAAGAGCACTTGTGTTTCATTTCATTAATCAACTAATAAGGTCTATTTCAAATAATAATATTGCTGATTCCTTTCTTACTCTTGCAATTGTCGTAAAATAATTAATTTAAGAAAGTATCCATACAAAAGTTCACGACTCCAGAATGTACATGCATCGAATTTCCTAAAAACCAAAACCGAACTCACCTACATAAAAGTTACTACAGAGACACAACACGACAAATGCACATTCCAAATTCATCTTTTCGAGGTCAATTTTCAATTTCTAAACACAATGAAAGTCACTTTTGCAATGAGAGAATATTTGATAGTTAGCTGAACTAGTCGAGAACATCGGAGGTGGAGCCGCAATAAGTTTGGGAGGGTTTTTGAGAGATTGATTAGATTTACAGGGTGATCCTCGGAGAGTTCCTTTTGGCTCGTATCCACAATGTATTGTTGTGGAGGGGTTATCTACACTAATTCAGCTACCATTAAAATCCTGATCCTGTTAGTGAATGAGTGAGACAAACTCCAGGGTGTGATTCTGCATGAAAAACTAATGACAGTTTGCTCTATAACTTTTGTCCGCAAATGCCTCGTTTTCCGAGATACAGGGTGTTAAAGTTTTTCTTAAAAAAATAGTTATTGCGCATTTTTTACATGCAATTAAGAATTTTATGTTCATCATTGGCACGCATACGGGTAATGATCTCAATTTTTTTTAAGAAAAAAATGGTACGCCACTGAGATATTCCCAATTAAAAATCATTTTTGGATTTCTCGTTCAATTTGTGACGAAAAATTTCTCTTGCCTTTTTTTCGAATGAGGCGCAGTTTTTATGCAAAAAAATAAAACAGCTTGCCGCGAATTTTTCATTTCTTTAATACATTATCAAGAACTATCTAATAAAATAACGTTAAACCAGAACAATAACAGAAAATAACACTAATAAATAAATAGGCGCAAAGCTACAACAAATGTTCAAAATGACCTCCCTCAGACGTGATACAAGATTCAACCCTTCGCCTCATTGATGGTCGTATTCGCGCAATTATTACTGGTGTATTTCTTATTGTCTCACAGCCGGCTATAATTCGATTCCTCAGGTCTTCAACATTTTCGACGGGAGTAGAATAAACTAATGACTTAAGAAAACCCCAAATGCAAAAATCTAGACGATTTGAATCCGGAGATCGAGCAGGCCAATGTTCCGTACCTCCCCTACCTATCCAACGATTTGGATATACTGTATCTAAGTAAATACATACATGCAATAATTCTAAAATGGACTGATGCACCATCATGCATGAACCAGAAGTGTTGCCTCAGCTGTAGAGAAATTTATTCAAGAAGAACAGGTAACTCTTCCTGTAGGAAATTGAGGTAAGAGTCGCCAGTTAGTCGTTGTGGGAGGAAATATGGACCGATTGAATGATCATCAAGTACCCCAAGCCATACATTTACTCGAAACTGATGCTGAAAATGAGCTTCAAAGATTCCATGTGGATTTTCCTCAGCCCAGAGGTGATTGTTATGGAAATTTCGTATACACTGTCGTCCAAAATTATCCTCGTCAGTAAACAAAACGCCATTTAAAAGATTAGGAATTTGAGCGATTTGATGAAGAATCCAATGGCAAAAAACTAGGATGGAAAAATATCTCTGGGTAGTAGAGTTTGCACACGTTGAATATGAAACGGATACAATTGCTGTTCTTTAAGAATTTTAAATACAGTAAAGTTGCTTGCATTCAGTATGTTCGCAATTTTTCGAGTACTTGTTTCAGGTGACTCCGCAATTAACTCGAGAACTGCTTCTTCTAATTGCACAGTTCGTATTTCTCGAGGGCGCTCGCAGTCAGCCGTTTGTTTCTTAAATGTACCATTTTCGCGCAAAAGTTGGTGAAGGCGAGCAAATATTGTGAGATGGGGTACCCTACGTCCTGAATACAACTCGGCATACAATCGGCTTGCCGACCATTTCCATTACTTCGACCATAGACAAAATGCATGTCTGAGAATTCCGCATTTGTATAATTTTCCATACTTATCGATAAAAGAAAAATTAATTACTTATTATCATTAATGTTATACCAAACTAAAAGCTTAAAAATGAAGAAACGCCAATTTGACATTTTGTTGAAATATTTGTACTTAACAGAATGTTGACAGTAGCCTACTGACATCGCTACTAGATAATGTATTAAAGTAATGACAAACAGGCGTTAAGAAGTTTTATTTTTTTGCATAAAAACGGCGCCCCATACGAAAAAAGGCAGAAAAGATTTTTGTCACAAATTGAACGAGAAATTCAAAAACGATATTTAATTCGGAATATCTCAGTGGCGTACTATTTTTTTCTTTAAAAAAATTGAGAATGATCCCGTATGCGCGCCAATGATGAACATAAAATTCTTAATTGCATGTCAAAAAATGCGCAATAATGACCTCTTGAAACTCATCAGATTTCATCTGCATATCTCGACCGGTTTCAGAGCAATAAATAAATAGCCAGTTTTTAAGAAAAACTTCAACACCCCGTATTTCGGAAAACCAAACATTTGCGGACAAAAGTTATAAAGCAAACTGTCATTAGTTTCTCATGCAGAATCACCCTCTTGTCGCACTTATTCACTAACACCCTGTATATGAAGATTCTAGGAAAGCATTCGAATCACCTGACCATTCCCTACATTGGAATATCCTGTATAGTGTGGGACTGAAAAATATCCACGATGGGACTACAATTGAGGTATGCAGTGGAACAGACTATACATAGTCAATCTTTTCTTTTACAGGATGATTCATCGAATCGTCTACTCTTTGCTCTTTCTGTAGATTATATTGAAGAATTTTTCCATCAACACGAAGTCTCAGGCCTTAATGTTGATGGAAAAATGACAAGATAATATCATATTAATTTCTTTAAAATCCATGTTACTATCAGACCAAAAAATGTATTTTGTTATATATTCAGTTCATGCATTTTTTAATAGCCGCTGAACCTCCAGATGATTTAAAAACTAATTGTGGTCCAGATTTGTGAATGTAAAAGTTGTTGATAGGTGACGTTTTGAAATATACGGAAATCGAACAACACACTTTGAAGCACTTAAAAAATCACAATTTTTTAAAAATCAACTCCAAGACACAAACATTATTTTATTAAAAATAAGTTCAAAAACTAAAACCCGACTACTGATAAATAACGCTTTGGAAAGTATGAAACAAGAAAATATTCTCACCTGAAATTGTTATGTACAAACTATTCAATATTTATCGTCTATCAAATAAACAACTGAGACGTAATACATTTTAATGTAGTTTTTCTACGTTCATGCAGAAAACAAAACTTTATTGAACTATATTTAGTGGAAAAAGTGGTTCTTTATTGCACTGTGCAATAAAATGTTTATTGCACTCATCTGTCATTCTACATCTGTCATGTGTGATCATGACAAACATAAACGTCAAATCGACGCAGTTTTTAGTACGCTTTTTATTTTCCTACACTTAGTGCCATCTGAATAAAACATTTTTTGGTTTTTGCATGAAGGTTGGAAAAACACTCGTGCAAAAAGTGTTTATTGCACTCGACGTGTGCAATAAACTTCACATCGAGTGCAATAAACACTTACTTTTTGCACTTGTTGCATAAATAACTATAATACATATTCATAGTGATGTTCAGAGGATATCAGTGATCATATGCCACCTACCCTAACAAAACAATACATTGTAACAGTATTGAGGGATCATAAGCTTTAGGGCAAAGTGGCATATGTCCACGGCTATCCACTGAACATCACGATAAATATTGAATAGTTTTTACATAACAATTTCAGATGAGAAAATTTTCTTGTTTCATACTTTTCAGAGCGTGATTTTTCGATAGTCGGGTTTTAGTTTTTGAACTTTTTTTAATTTCATACTTTTTAGAGCGGGATTTTCCAGTAGTCAGGTTTACTTTTTTTTTATTTAAATTATTTTGGGGTTATAATTTTTAAATTATTTTGGGGTTATAATTTCGTGATAAAGTATTTGCAGAGCCGCTTTACATCTTTTTTTGTTTAGGTTTTGTTGTAATATACCGCGTGGGGGTACTTCCAGCTCGTCATTTAATTATTTTATTTATTATTTCATTTAGACATAATACATCCAGAGCTCAATTACACGAGCATAAAATGATAACAATTTGAGTAGTAGGTGGGAGTGATCAGATCAGTAGAAAAGAAAGGCGAGAAAAGAAATGGATAATACAATAAAAAATAAAAAATGTGAAGTACATAGAGCTAATTTGGTATAAGAGTGTACAGATGTTTTTGAAATGTTTTAAGTTTGAAAAAAATACATCCACTGACGGAACATTATTTAGACTTCTGCATATAGATAATATCGGACTATTGAAGTGATGTTGAGAATTTGGCACATCGATTCGAAAAAGCGGGTTAGACCTAGCCGATATACGAGGTACATTGAAATTTAGTGTAGACAGAAGGGACGCCTGAATCTATGTGATTATTGATCAATTTGTATGCAAGTATCATGTCTGCAATTTCTCTTCGTTTTCTCAATCTGACAAATGCAAAAGAGTGAATCGTAACCGTGTAGAGCCGTTCAAGATAGATATTGTATTTCTTGAAAAAATAATGAGGATTTTTATTAATTGTTTTTAGAGCTGAAGTATGTTTGAGTTGACTTGGGTTCCAAACTGACTGCTACGTACTATGCAGAAAGAAACAGATTGGATTGCTCTGTTGGCATTGGTTGTGATTTTTTCAATATGCAGAATAAATATTAATATGACTCCCAAATCCTTGCAATCGCTCACCCGATGTAGATTACCATTATCAATCTCATGAATAAATAAAAGGGTAGATACTTTTTTGGAATAGCTCATGATATTGCATTTCTCAACATTCAATGGTAACTTATTTTCAGAACACCATTCAGAAAGATGATTCAAATCGTCTTATAAACGAAAACAATCTTCAATATTTCGGATTTCTGTAACGATTTTCATATCATCTGCAGAAATAAGTTTGCTTGACTTGACTGAAGTGCAAATATCATTGATAAAAAAAAGAAATAAAAGAGGCCCCAGATTAGATCCTTGAGGTACTCCTGAATAAGCTATGAAGTTGAATGATTGTCGACAAATAGATTTCTGACATTGAGGTAGGATTTCAATAATAATTGGATGTTAGTCGGTATACCAAAATTTCCGAATTTTTGTAAAATTGATTATGTAAAACTTTGTCACAGGCTTTGCTGAACTCAGTATATACAACATCCACTTGATGACGATGGTCGAGTGAATTTGAGATATACTGATTGCATAGGTTTGACACTGTGCTTCTAGATTTCATGAAGCCATGCTGGAACTCTGATAAAGAGTTACCAACATGAGAGTAAATGAGATCAAAAAGAATAATCGAGTTTGGAGAATACTGATATTAGCGCTATAGGTCTGTAGTTACGAATGTCTCCAATTTTTCCAGATTTAAATACAGGACAAATTTGGGATATTTTCCAGATAGGGAATGTTTCAGTTCTAAAAATTAAAGGAGAGGTTGACAAAATACTTTCGCGTGGGATTTAACTAGTGTAACGGGAATATTATCTGGTCCGCATGGAGCGCATGTCAGTTTCTTCTTCAACTCCTTCGCTGCTGCAAGAATAAGGTTTTCAGAAATATCCGTAATATGCAGAGTATGATTCGAGCTGATGGTATGTTTTAAAGTGCTAACATTCAGAGAATTCGTATGATAAATGAAATGATTTGCAGACGCATTGACAATAGATTGGGGCGATGTTAGTTGAACGTCGTCTATGAACATATGCCAGGAAAAGTTTATTTTATATTTAAAAAATCACCAGAATCCGCGAGGATTTTTTGTTGAATGTTGTGGAGAGGAAATATATTTGGCTCACATCTGAGACGTAATTTTAGAAATTATTCCCAATTATCGTTTTTTTTTTGCTCTTGACTTTATGTCCTCTAGAGGGCGCCATATTCAATTGAATGTGACGTCACATAGCCTATACCAGCGGACGATCAAGACGCTTCCAACGATACCTCATTTGTCAAATTGTGATGGGTAGTTTAGAAGTTATGTGGGAACAGTCCGTAGTCGGGTAAAAATAATATCGATGGCCATTGTGACTTAGGCCCGGTTGTTCAATGCGAGTTTAAACCGTTGATTATCTAAACTCGGATTATTAATTAACTATGGATTAGAACGTTATGCATTTTTCAATGAAAAACTAATCCTGGATTCCTTAACTCATTGTTTTCATGTGTTGGCAACACATTTTTCCGCTTGTACCTACATTCGGACCGTTCAGAAACATCAACATTGAATCAAACTTAACCTAAGAATTCGTAGTTTTGTCAAAAGTGTACAGAAAAATTGATCGAAAACAGCCAACTGTATTATATAAATTGTTAGGCGTCTCTTAAGAAAAAAATTACTCATAATTTCACTCGTAAAAAAATTCCAAGATATTGTAGAATGTAAAAAACGGACGCAGTTACTAATTCGCAAAAATTGAAGTTTGGGCTATAATAAGTAATGAATACAATACCATCTGCGGAGGTCCCAAAAAAAAGGAATAGCATCTTAACAATAAAGGACAAAATTTTTACTTGGGCTTTGTCCAAAGCAGATTTTGTAGATTTACAAAAACGATCATTCGAAGAACACAAGTTGAAATTAATACACATGAAAGAAAAACACCAACTTTTCTTGAAACTACAAAGGGAGGAGTAGAATCTAGAGAAAACCCATATGATTGAGATATATAAACAAACATTATCTTTGAAACATAACTCATCAATAAATCAACATTTGCTTTAGATTCCTGAGAACAGATCATGTAGTTTTTCATTTTGCATTTGTGATTATTTAATTTTATGTCAAACGTTTTTGGTATGAAAAATCAAGATTTGATTTTTATTTGGAAGTTTATTTTTTGTTACGATTTTGCCTTTGTAGTGAGGGGTGATTATTTGCATTTCTGTTAGTTGCGGACGATTTCTTTAGGCAAGCGAAATCTATTCAAAAATTATTCTTCTGTCCATTCTTCCAAATGCTAGGTACCGTAATTTCAGGTGACTTTGGCTTACTTGATTTCAAAGAATGTCTACGATTAATTTGTAAAAAGAAATTGGTATTATATACCAAAATATTGATCCATGACCACTCTTTCAAATTGAGACTGGAATAGAAAATCAATAAAAATAATAACTATCTGAATAAAAATGCAAATTTTCAATTTCAGATTTTTTCTTTTGAGTTAGGGTCCATCCAGAATATCTATCAGATGTAGTCAATGTCCAGCGTGGCTTTAGCCGGGGAAGTAGTTGTTTTCTGTTAGACATTCACAAAAAATAACTTAATTTTTATCGTGGATTTTTCAATTCACAGAAAAATATTTCTATTCAATATTTAATTGAGAATGTTTCCACTTTTAGCTATTAATGTGATTAAGACTTTGTATGTGGATATTTAAAAAAACATGGTGTGCAAAGTCACCCGCATATTGAGGGCTGGCTTTGACCCATGTCTTAAATTTTGGGTGATTTAAAAGTAATCCGACGGATAAAATAAGCAAAATAAATTTGCCCATAAAAACGTTATTTCATTTTTAATCATCATAAATGAGTAAAAAAATATTGCTAGTTGCAGACAAATTTTATGCAAGTTGAATTTGGTTGCAAATGACTCCTAAATCGAATACAGTGTTACAGGTATGTATACAATAGAATGACGAAAAATCAATTGATAAAAAAAACAGGCTTACATTTTTTATAATTAATAATGTCTATTTCTGAAAATGAGCCAAAGTCACCCGAAATTACGGTACATTGTCTAAATACGGGTATCTTTCTTCTTGGGGCAATAATATCAAAAATTTCAAAAAAATCGTCTGTTATATCTACGAACATCTTTGCAGTCGGGTATAAAACAAAAATATTCAACACAATAATAATTTTCAGAATAGTCAATGTCTATTGAAATGTCAAACAATCAAATAGGTTAGAATCGGCAAATTATCTCCTTAAACCGCCGAATTAATGAGATTAACTTAAACCATGGTTAAACTAGGTTCATCTCATAAACCCGTATTGAACAACTGAAACAAAATTGGTAATCCTGGTTTAAGCCAAATCACTTGGTCATCCTCGATTGAACAACCGGGCCTTAGTGATCCAGAATAACAGTGTTACCATGTAGTGCTTTCAAGATTCTGGTACGCAATCCTTGTTAGAAATCAGAAAGCTATCAGATTCGACTACCGTTTTCTGTTTGGCTGGTGCTATTCTACTAAGAAATAAAACAATACTTTGAAAAAAGTGTGAAAGAATTTCATGTAATCCTTCTTGATCTAGAACAGATAAAAACTATTAATCCCAACTTCCAAGAGGGAGAAGAACAAAAAAATACAGGATATTGTTTTCGAATATTGAAATACGTTTGCTTTTCATAGAGATAAAGTATCGCTGATTTCTGGCAATATACCTCTCCATTTTGTGCGAAAAATATTACTTGAAAAAAACTTTCTTGCAAAAACTTTGTAATACTTTCCATATCACCTAATACACCTGGATATTTGCAAACCATTTAGTCGTAGTTGTTTACCGCTATAAAATGAAAGCTATCTTTCAAGTGGTATAATAAATAACGGCGGCATGTATGTTCCTAAATTTCTTTTGACTTGTTAATAATATGAAACTGAATGGTGAAAGTTTATTTGTCAATCAAATCTCAAAATTAGAAGCTTCTTTTCATTATCTATAATAATACTATTTATTCATCAAGAAGAAATGGATTATTCAGTTACGTTTCGACATAAAATGATGGCGTTACAATACACTATGAATAATATGATGTAAGGAGAACAAATACAATATTTAACATGATTACAGTATGTTCTCAACCTTAATAAACATAAAAGGTGTCCAGTAAAACCTGATTTGGTTTGTACGTGGATTTTGTGATCAATTTTTAGCAAAATTATTCTCATACGAGAGTTATATTTTGCCAAAATGGTACCTGCGATTTTGTATCTCTCGTGGCTCGTATTCCCTTATTCGTAACAAACACATCAAATACCAATTTTTATGACCCCCTAACTTATAAACGAATGGAACCCCCATACAAATTATCACCCCTATTTTACCCCTTTAGGGGTTGAATTTCTAAAAAAACTGAGACACGTATTTTCTCATTTATAACAAAGTACCTAAATACCAATTTTCATGACCATAACTTAAAAACATACGGAACCCCTTACAAACTTCCAATCCCCACTTATCCTCCATTTCACACCCCTTTATGGGTTGAATTTTCAAAAACACTGGATCACGTTTTTTTCTTTTGTGTAACGAAAACCTCTAATTATGACCTCAACTTGGAAATTAAAGGTACTTTCACTTTCACAGCCCCTTCTCACCACCCTTTTCACCCCTTTAGAGATAGAATACCAAAAAATGTATGTCATCATACGAATAATACGTTGTAAAAATTTCAGCTCTCTGGACCAGTGGTTTGGTCTGGGCGTTGATTCTCAGTCAGACAAGATATATAATTATTACACGCTTTATATTAGCTTCACTTGTTTGTTTGTTTGTAACCGACTCCTTTGGGCGCTTCCAGACGTCCGAATGATTTGAAATTTGGCAGGTGTACACAATTCCGGTGACAATGCATTTAGAAATTTTTGTGTGGAAAAAAACACAATATGGCGGCTCTAATATGGCGTACGCGTTTTGTGATTATGGTCCGATTCGCTTCAAAATTTGTATCTGAGGGTTTTCGTGGTCGAAGATTATGATTCTTTAGTCAAAATTGAAAAATTCAAGATGGCGGCTCCAAAATGGTGGACGAGTTTTGTGATTATGGTCTGATTCTATTCAAATTGGTATGTGGGGGTTTTTTGGGTCGAATATTATGATTCTTTCGTGAAAATTGAAAAGTTCAAGATGGCGGCTTTATAATGGTGGCCGAATTTGTGATTATGGTCTGATTCTATTCAAAATTGGTACGAGGGAGTTTTTGGGGTCGGAATTATGATTACCTAATTTGATAAGATCATTCCATTTCTTAATTTGCGAAAAAATAATCAAAATAATAATTTAAGAAAAACTAAAAAAACACGCTTTCATAAATAAACCACACTAAAAAGTAGGAAATAAATAATAGTTTAAAAAAACTAAGAAACACGCTTTTGAAGAAAACCAGACTAAAAAAATTTAAAATAAGAAAAAGAATTATTTTATTTAAAAAAAAGCGTGGGGTGCATGATATCAATAATTATATAGTATATTACACACCTAGGGTAGTCTAAGATCACAGGTAATTGTTGGCCAATGCGCTTTTTTTTTTAAATATAATAAATTTTTCTTATTTTCTATTTTTCCAGTTTGGTTTTCTATAAAAGCGTGTTTTTCAGTTTTCTGAACTATTATGTATATATGTATATATTATGATTGATATTGAAAAATCGAAAAATCTACGACAAAAAATTATGATAAGTCAGTGAAGAGCACACCACGCTTTTTCACATAAAAATATTTTTTTACACGCTTTATATCAGCTTCACTTGTATGTTTGTTTGTTTGTTTGTAACCGACTCCTTTGGGCAAGATTTTGACCCACTTCCAGACGTCCGAATGATTTGAAATTTGGCAGGTGTACATAATTCCGGTGACAATGCATTGAGGAATTTTTGTGTGGAAAAAAACAAAATGGCGGTTTCAATATGGCGTACGAGTTTTGTGATTATGGTCCGATTCGCGTCAAAATTGGTATCTGAGGGTTTTCGTGGTCGGAGAAAAAGATTCTTTTGTCAAAATTGAAAAATTCAAAATGGAGGACGAGTGTTGTGATTATGGTCTGATTCTATTCAAAATTGGTATGTGGGGGTTTTTGGGGTCAAATATTATGATTCCTCTGTGAAAATTGGAAAATTCAGGATGGCGGCTTTAAAATGGCAGCCGAGTTTTGTGATTATGGTCCAATTTTATTCAAAATTGGTATGTGGGGGTTTCTGGGGTCGAATATTATGATTCTTTTGTGAAAATTGAAGAATTCAAGATGGCGGCCTCAAAATGGCGGCCGAGTTTTGTAATTATGGTCTGATTCCATTCAAAATTAGTATGTGGGGGTTTTTGGGCTCGGAGATTATGATTACCTGATCTGACAAGATTATTCCATTTTTCCATTTGCAAAAAAATAATAAAAATAATAGTCTAAAAAAAACTAAAAAAACACGCTTTTATAAATAAACCACACTAAAAAGTAGGAAATAAATAATAGTTTAAAAAACACGCTTTTATAGAAAACCAGACTAAAAGAATAGAAAATAAGAAAAAAAATTATTTTATTTAAAAAAAAGCGTGGGGTGCATGGTATCAATAATTATATAGTACATTACACACCTAGGGCAGTAAAGTAAGAAATGTCTCAGATCACAGGTAATTGTTGGCCGAGGCGATACCATGCACCCCACGCTTTTTTTTAAATAAAATACATTTTTTTCTTATTTTCAATTTTTTTAGTCTGGTTTTCTATAAAAGCGTGTTTTTAGTTTTTTAAACTATTATTTATTGTCAATGAATTTATTCTCATTATTTTCAACTGTTCAGTCCTTATTGCCATATATTCGTGTTTTTTGGTTTTTTCTAACCATTATTTTATTTTTAACTTCTTAGTCCATATTGCTACAGAAGACTATAAAAGACTACGGGAGAAAAACTCTTCGATTGATTCATCCACATGAGATGGAAGTTATTAATAACTGAATTTTGGCGAATATGCTGAGAACCAGTGCATTCGCCATATCTTTGAATTGCAACTTATGCTGAGAACGGCCTCTGTGCATTCACCATATTTTACTAGTAGCCACTGAAGAGTTAGATACCAAATTATAGTATTGTTATCCAAACTACATATCAAGTTTCATTTCGATAAGACAATTAGAAGTAGATTAAAATTGATTTCCAAGATTTCATTACATTGTTTGTTTTTTATCTAACAGAAAACAACTACTTTCCCGACTGAAGCCACGCTGGACATTGAACTACATCTGAGAGATAATGTGAAAAGACCCTAACTCAAAAGAAAAATTCCGAAAGTAGAAATTTATTAAACATCCTGTTTATAATATCAAACAAATCATTTTTAATATATTTCCTAGAGCCTAAAAGAATAAAGTGTCAATTGCTCTACAACATTTTGTTCCAAAGTCATAAAAGTAATTTGAATAATTCTTCAACAAGTTTGAGATAATTTCATTCATATAATGTCATCCTCAAAGTATGCACCATATGGGAAAGTTTTCGCATCCCCCAAAACTGAACATGTACCAACAAAATATAGTAAAACACACGTAATATAGCCTTCAAAAATTTCATTTTGAGACAGGAGTAAAGAACCCTTATTTTGAAAAAAGTCGGGAAATCTTATCTAGAAAATTTGTTCAGCATCGAAAAATACATCTAGATTTGAAGTCATGGCCATCTAAGTGGAGTTAAATTTTTTAATCCGTTTCTTTTAATTTGCTAAAACGATAAATAGATAACATCCTGTATACGCGCTTTATTTAAGAAGCCTGTAATATAACAAATTACACAACTATTGTGTTAACCACGGTCAATTTTTTTGAAGAGTAAAATAATTTTCAAAGTTATTTTTTTTTTTGTTAACACCGAAAATTGCTCAAAATTATACAGTACTGTAACAAGGGGCCTTCGGCCCCTTTCAGTTGAAGTACGTAGTTTTTATGTGATATCAGGTTAGTATTGAGCTCGGATCATATTTACGAGGATATGAAAGCATATTAGAGTTTAGCATTGTTCCTAAAAGGTGTGTGTTGGGACTATGGCATATACCATGAGCATGTTATTACTTTGAAACTATCATTGAGCACCAAAGATGTCTTTACGACGATATATAAGTAGAGAGATGTACTGCGACCAAATATGTGTATTTTATTTCGCTCTTCGTTCACTTTGGTTTTTCGTAGGAAAAATGGAAAGCTATAATATTTATTTTTTATATTATTGCAATATTTTGAATGGATTCGGGAAAATATGGAAATGTATTTTTTCTCTTTTGATTTTTGATTTTATCTTCCTTACTATTCGATTTGAGGGAAAAGTCAACCTAGATTTATTGTAGGAATAGATAAGAGGAATCATTTTGCTCCTTCTCATTTTTTTGATATGTCCAATAGTTTTTGAAAAATATGAATTTTATTAATAAAAATTTTCATATATATTTTTTTTTCAACTTTGAATTATTAAAAAAATATGGTTCTGATGTTTCAATGGAACTTATGAAACTCTATGAATAAAATATTTCAACTTTTCATTTTTTCCAATATAAAGCTCAAATATTCATGTTTACCGTTTTTCAGCTATATCTCCCGTACTATTCGATTCAGAGAAAGAGTATCGGGAGGTTTTTTGTATGAAAATGTCAACAGCAACATATTTGCTCTCATAAAAATTTTCGAAATTCCCAGTCGTTTTCGAGAAAAATCAAGTTGTTTTAATTTCCAGATTCAATTTTCAGGTTTTCAATTTTTTTTGATTTTCCGGTGGAGTGAGAGAAAAATGTATCGAGAATATCTTGTGGCACCATTCAAGAGGTATACACTGCATTCCGTAGATTTCCATATTTTCCGTTAGTTTGCGAGATTTTTGAATTTAAGTCGGACCATGTATTTCGGAAAATTCCCCTGAAAAATCCATTTGGAATCTTTCGATCACGCCTAGTTTCGATAGGCTTTCTGTTCGGTTGTCGAACTATTCTGGGACAGAATGGGAAATCAAAAGGATCACTCATCCGACCTGTAGTCGAACCACAAGGAATTTTCAGAAAAATCCCGGAAAAACCATCTTGGAATTTTCCGATTCCCTTCAAATTTCAATGACAGCATTCCTTTTTTTTATGTGGAACATGATGACCAAGTTTCAAGACGATACTTCGAAGGGTTCCGGAGATATTTTATTTTATGTTTGGTACAGTGTACAGACACACAGACCACATACAAAAACCAAAGTTGCTCTAATTTCGATGGGGATCATTTTCTCCAAAGCAACTTTACCTCTATCTCGCTTAGTGTCCGAGCTCTCCACTAGAGACCGTAGTTATACTCCTCTATAGTATATCGTCGTATAACAAGAACTCAATATTCAATAATATCAAATCACAAAACACCAAAATAAACTAATTACATTTATTTTGTGGAGTTTTTCTTGTCCAAAATAATTGTTTTAAGTTGACTTTGAAAACAAACAAATGTTTGAAATTAAGTACTTTACATATTTACTAAATATTTATTACGTAGTTATTGTTATTGCTCATTTTGTTAACGTTTGATAATAAGTACTATTTAAATAATATTAAGATGCTTATAAAAGAAAAAAAAGTTGAAATTATATTGTTGTGTGAGGAAAATACTCCAAGTAGACATTTTTAATGCCAGGCATCCTAATCGCAATGTAAAGCACACTACATAACCCGTATTTCAAATGAATTTAAAGAAACAGGCAGTATTAATAACAATTTCAAAAAACCTCACACGGCCTCAAAAGTATCTATAAAAGTGGAAGAGGAAGTGTGTTTGAAAGTTATCGAAAATGGTAAGACATCAAATGAACAAATATCGACATATCTTGATGTACCTTCTACTACTGTACAAATTTTTTAAGAAAAACTAAATTCAAAGCTTTCAAACCAAAATTTATAAATACTTCAAAAGAAAGGGATTTCATTCCAAGATTTGAGTTTTCCGCATGGTATCAGGAAGAATATGAAGAAAACACACGGTTCCCAGTAAATATTTTATGGACTCACAACTAATGGAACAGTAAGTTCATAGAACCGTTGGTGGGCTACACAAAACCCTCATTTCACTATAGAGTGCAAGGACCAATACTCATTTAAGGTGAATGTCTTATGTGGACTGTTAAACAATACTGTGATTGGTTCCTTCTTCATTGATGGAAACCTTGATGCCAATCGATATTTGCAATTTTTACAATAAGATTTATTACCAATTTTAAATCAAATGCCGCGTAGACAAAGAGACAGAAATTGGTATCAGTTAGATGGAGCTAGTGTTCACTGTAGTGTAGCAATACGACAATTTCTAAATGAAACATTTAATCGAAAATGGATAGGACGTTACTCAGAGTATTCAATGCCAGCGCGCTCACCAGATTTAACTTCAATGGATTGCTCCTTTTGTGGTTGAAGAACGAAGTTTACAAACATCGTCCTTTCAGGGATAGAGGACATTTAAAAACTGAGATTACTAATTGTGTAAGGGCCATACAACCGAAGCACATTACGAATGCCGTCAACGATTGTGTAGGAAGGTCAGAACTGTGCATGTCGCGGGATGGACATCGTACTGAGATGTAGGATACTTCTTTCGGATACATGCTTTCTCAAAGCGAATATAAGAATTATTTTGGACAAGAAAATCTCCAGAAAATCAATTAGTTTGTGCTGAAATACATAACTTTGCACCAAAAACTTTGAAAATTATTCAACTCTTCAAAAAACTTGACCGTGGTTAACACAATAGTTGTGTAGACACGTGGTGTTCCCAAGCAGTCACCCATCTAAGTATTAACCACGCCCGACCTTACTTGGCTTCAGAGATCAATCAATCAATCATAAGTTTATTCATTTTTCAATATTGGACAATGTCATTCCTAACTAACTTAATAATATCTACATATTTACAAAATATATACAAAGAAATTCCCAATTCGGAGGAACAGAACCATCCCTCCGGAGTGCTGTTTCCAACCCTCCAGACGGACACCCCTGTCCCAAGGCGGACTGCAACCCCCGAGAGTACGAGGGACTGGACCCCGCCGCAGCAATCTTTATGCTTCAGAGAAATTTCAGATATGGTTTCTATATACGTTTATATATGCCAAATAAATGAACATCAATCATCTTATTGTTACATAAATGATGAAAAACTTCCTTCAGATAGGAAGGAAAACCGAGAACCGATTCATGCAAATTTTTCATAAATGGAAACAAAAACCGATAATAAAAAACAACAACAAGTGGTGTTCCCAAGCGGTCACCCATCTAAGTACTAACCACGCCCGACGTCGCTTGGCTTCAGAGATCGGACGAGTTCTGGCACTTTTCAACGTGGTATGGTCGTTGCTTGAAATTTTCTATTGACTTTGGGAGATTTCAATCATGGTTTCTATATACGTTTATATATATATATATATATATATATATATATATATATATATATATATATATATATATATATATATATATATATATATATATATATATATATATATATATATATATATAAAAAAAAGTATATCGAGGGGACTGTTAAAAACAAAATGGACAGAAATTTAATGGACAAAGCCCTCAAAGCGAAGTGTCAACTGTAGACACGTGTTTCGGGCTTTCGGCCCTCATCAGTACGGTGAAGAAGTGCAAGGTGTCCAAATTTTGTCCATTTTGTTTTAACAGTCCCCTCGATATTCCTCTCTTATCTTTATAATCCTGGACTCGGATGTCACGCAGGTAGCTATAGCTGACTCGTGGTGACGTTGGTTGTTCCCTGGAATGCAGGGTCTACTAACCGAAACGACAAATGCGCGGCTGGCTTCTGTTTGTTGACTCCGTTGATTTGTCGTTTACTACCAAGTGTTGTTCCATCCTTGCACTTCTTCATCGTACTGATGAGGGCCGAAAGACCGAAACACGTGTCTACGGTTAACACCTCGCTTTGAGGGCTATGTCCATTAAATTATATATATATATATATATATATATATATATATATATATATATATATATATATATATATATATATATATATATATATTTTTAAAATTTAAAATTCAAAAGTTTGCTTGTAAATAACTTTTAAAATTCAATGTATTTTATGAGCCTAGGTATGATATGGATAGATAAAAATGTCAAAGTACGATAAAACAGTCAATTATATACACTATCAAAATTATTATAACTAATAATTGCTCAAAAGACAACTAAAAGTCAAGATTTACAAAATTATCATGAATAAAAAGTAATCAACACATTCATAAACTTGAAACCCTCTGTACATGAAATTGTAGCAAACCAAAAGTAGCCAATGAGAGAACAGCAAACATCTTTATGAAAGATAGCCAATCAGAGAAGAGATGATCATATGTAAAGTTGGAAATTGTGAGAGAATGGCAAAGAGAAGGTATCATAAGCAATTATCATTCAAACTTGTAAATAATGATAAGAATGGGAAATTAACTGTGTGTATAAATTGTGCAACAAAAATATAAACAGTGCAAAGTGACAATTTAGTGCGCGAATTCAAGATTTCAAATAGAACAACAACAGGAGCAAGATGTTTCTAAGCGACAGAAAACAAAGCTTCAAGGGAGATCGAAAATATTTTCCAAAGTGGAAGCACGCACAAAATTTCACTAAAAGGAAAATGGAATAATTCCATCATTAGCTTAACAGAACAAGATTACCTTGATGATATCGTATATCCACGATTCAAAAGCTGAGTCCCGCATCGATACGTTCCTGACACATAGTTTTGCAGTCCTAACGAAGGCTGGAGAGAGGAGACTTCCTGTTTTTATGGTATAGTTGTGAACACCAATAGTTCCAACCAGGTATAAAACCTTTAATAGTGCTTTCCCGGTCCTGAACTATTTCACAAACAACATTTTTCACATTCGATGAACTCTATATCACCTTTTATGAACAATAACAGAAAATTACTCTCACAGAGTCAAATTCCTTTGAACCGACTATATGAGATAAGGGCGTACCAACTGTTGTTAGCTGTGGCGAAGAAAATAATAATTGTTGGTAGCGTGACAAGAGAACAGTGATGTTCGCTGACAATTATTATTACAGGGTCAGAAATATCTATTTACATCATATCAAATTTGGCTCTCAAAGAATACCAAAAATCTTTAGCAATCTCAATATATAAAAGCAAATTTAGATTTTTCAATTCATCAAAACATATCAATATGTAATATATATATATATATATATATATATATATATATATATATATATATATTTCGTACTTTTCGCTTCGAAATCAATAGGCCAAAAATGCTATCAATTTTTAGCACCAAAGGTATTTAATCTCCTTCCCGAAACACTTATAAAACAATCGCCTCGTCATTATATACGGTCAATAATTGAAAATTGAAACTAATTTTAGATATTCATAATGTTATCCTAAATGCACTTAGTACTTGTACATTTGTATATTTTAGTATTCTGAAATTTTAAACTTCTTAATATTTATATTTTATATTTCGATATTTATTATTTTACATTTTACATGTTTACACTTTTGAATTAAAAAAAAAAAAAAAAAATATATATATATATATATATATATTATATATTATTAAAAATTATTTAGTTATTGTAATGTATGGTAGTCTGTATTAATAATTATACTCATCTTGCTCTCACAATAATTGTATACTTCATTTTTATTTTTAATAACTTTAGTATAGTATTTTCGAATAATTTGTTTGTATATACTCATGGTATATACGCCCACACATAAGCAGTACCTACTGCTTCCGTGGAATATTTTTGTTTATTCACAATAATGCTGCATTTATTAAATTATACTCTGTAATTATTTTTTCTTGTGTGACTAAATTATTATTATTATTATATATATATATATATATATATATATATATATATATATAGCCAAGTTAATGAACATCAATCATCCAATTGTAACAGAAATGATGAAAAACTTCCTTCAAAAAGGAAGGAAAACCGATTTTGCTTAATTTTCGAGTGAAATAATGTTATGTATCCAAATAAAAGACTCTCACATTATGAACATCCAGTATATATATTGTTATGATAGGAAATGTTCATCAAATAATGAAACTGATATTTTATTATTATTGTTAGATATTTATGTTATCGTGGTTTTATGCTATGTTTGTTTTACAATTTTTCTATGCATTTTACAGTTCTGGAATCTTGTACCATGTTCTAGTCAACGCATATATCTCAAAAAGTCAGCATTGAAGTATCTCTATTGTCATAGGTATGTTACCAACAATACATTCAATTTGCACAACCAATAAAATAATATAGAAATCAAAATTCATGAAAACTTTGGATCTCAAGTAGACAAAATGGTATTCAGTTGGAACATCCTGTTTGGTAAATCATATCAGAAGGAAACCCAACAGCGAGATGTCAAAACAATTTGAGGGAAATAGTAGAATATAATAAAAATTAAAAATAAAAAGTGTCAAATAAGAATTTTAACAAACTTTGAAAATAAAAAATAAGATAAAGAATTACATATTGTGATTAAAAACAATAGAATAATTAAGAAAAAAAAAAAATGATAAAGAAAATGAGAAAAATCATTAAATACAGAAAAATAAAGCAGAAAATACAAGGAAAAAACCAAGCAAATTAATAAGCAACTTTATAAAACGCATCCAGAGAGGTCCTGTCCGTGACGTTGCCAGTGACAAAAGACGCCTCCTACAGTGGAGCTGTACTTTTCTATATATCAAGAACACTTCTAACTTTCAGGAGAACACTCAAGAGGAAAAATAGCAGATATTTTTAAACCAGAACTATATAAAGTGAACATTTTAGTGCCAGACATTTCTATTGGTCATTTGTGTCTCTTGTGTGCATTCATTCGAACATTATTGGTCTTTTCAACGTGGTATGGTCGTTGCATGAAATTTTCCATTGACTTTGGGAAATTTTAGTCATGGTTTCTATATACGTTTATATATGCCGAATTAATGAACATCAATCATCCAATTGTAACAGAAGTGATGAAAAACTCCCTCCAGAATGGAAGGAAAACCGATTTTGCTCAATTTTCATGAAGAGAAATAGATACAATAAAAAATTGCCATAAACTGATGAACATTGAAACAGAAATGAAGAAAATCTTCCTTCTAAAGAAAAAAAACGAGAACCGATTCATGTCAATTTTTACAAAATGGACAGAAAAAAAACGACTTGTGGTGTTCCCAAGCGGTCACCCATCTAAGTACTAACCACGCCCGACCTTACTTGGCTTCAGAGATCAATCAATCAATCATAAGTTTATTCATTTTTCAATATTGGACAATGTCATTCCTAACTAACTTAATAATATCTACATATTTACAAAATATATACAAAGAAATTCCCAATTCGGAGGAACAGAACCATCCCTCCGGAGTGCTGTTTCCAACCCTCCAGACGGACACCCCTGTCCCAAGGCGGACTGCAACCCCCGAGAGTACGAGGGACTGGACCCCGCCGCAGCAATCTTTATGCTTCAGAGAAATTTCAGATATGGTTTCTATATACGTTTATATATGCCAAATAAATGAACATCAATCATCTTATTGTTACATAAATGATGAAAAACTTCCTTCAGATAGGAAGGAAAACCGAGAACCGATTCATGCAAATTTTTCATAAATGGAAACAAAAACCGATAATAAAAAACAACAACAAGTGGTGTTCCCAAGCGGTCACCCATCTAAGTACTAACCACGCCCGACGTCGCTTGGCTTCAGAGATCGGACGAGTTCTGGCACTTTTCAACGTGGTATGGTCGTTGCTTGAAATTTTCTATTGACTTTGGGAGATTTCAATCATGGTTTCTATATACGTTTATATATATATATATATATATATATATATATATATATATATATATATATATATATATATATATATATATATATATATATATATATATATATATATATATATATATATATATATATATATATATATATATATATATATATGTATATCAAAAGAGGAATATCTAGAGAACTGTTAACAAAATGGACAAAATTTAATGGACATAGCCCTCAAAGCGAAGTGTCAACTGTAGACACGTGTTTCGGGCTTTCGGCCCTCATCAGTACGGTGAAGAAGTGCAAGGTGTCCATTAAATTTTGTCCATTTTGTTTTTTAACAGTCCCCTCGATATTCCTCTCTTTATCTTTATAATCCTGGACTCGGATGTCACGCAGGTAGCTATAGCTGACTCCGTGGTGACGTTGGTTGTTGCCCTGGAATGCAGGGTCTGCTAACCGAAACGACAAATGCGCGGCTGGCTTCTGTTTGTTGACTCCGTTGATTTGTCGTTTACTACCAAGTGTTGTTCCATCCTTGCACTTCTTCATCGTACTGATGAGGGCCGAAAGACCGAAACACGTGTCTACGGTTAACACTTCGCTTTGAGGGCTATGTCCATTAAATTATATATATATATATATATATATATATATATATATATATATATATATATATATATATATATATATTGTTATGTTATGCCAGTTGAAAATTTTAGAAGACTAAAAAGCCACAAAAAGAATAAATAATAAATAATTATCAATTTCAAGAGTTTGCTTGTAAATAACTTTTAAAATTCAATGTATTTTATGAGCCTAGGTATGATATGGATAGATAAAAATGTCAAAGTACGATAAAACAGTCAATTATATACACTATCAAAATTATTATAACTAATAATTGCTCAAAAGACAACTAAAAGTCAAGATTTACAAAATTATCATGAATAAAAAGTAATCAACACATTCATAAACTTGAAACCCTCTGTACATGAAATTGTAGCAAACCAAAAGTAGCCAATGAGAGAACAGCAAACATCTTTATGAAAGATAGCCAATCAGAGAAGAGATGATCATATGTAAAGTTGGAAATTGTGAGAGAATGGCAAAGAGAAGGTATCATAAGCAATTATCATTCAAACTTGTAAATAATGATAAGAATGGGAAATTAACTGTGTGTATAAATTGTGCAACAAAAATATAAACAGTGCAAAGTGACAATTTAGTGCGCGAATTCAAGATTTCAAATAGAACAACAACAGGAGCAAGATGTTTCTAAGCGACAGAAAACAAAGCTTCAAGGGAGATCGAAAATATTTTCCAAAGTGGAAGCACGCACAAAATTTCACTAAAAGGAAAATGGAATAATTCCATCATTAGCTTAACAGAACAAGATTACCTTGATGATATCGTATATCCACGATTCAAAAGCTGAGTCCCGCATCGATACGTTCCTGACACATAGTTTTGCAGTCCTAACGAAGGCTGGAGAGAGGAGACTTCCTGTTTTTATGGTATAGTTGTGAACACCAATAGTTCCAACCAGGTATAAAACCTTTAATAGTGCTTTCCCGGTCCTGAACTATTTCACAAACAACATTTTTCACATTCGATGAACTCTATATCACCTTTTATGAACAATAACAGAAAATTACTCTCACAGAGTCAAATTCCTTTGAACCGACTATATGAGATAAGGGCGTACCAACTGTTGTTAGCTGTGGCGAAGAAAATAATAATTGTTGGTAGCGTGACAAGAGAACAGTGATGTTCGCTGACAATTATTATTACAGGGTCAGAAATATCTATTTACATCATATCAAATTTGGCTCTCAAAGAATACCAAAAATCTTTAGCAATCTCAATATATAAAAGCAAATTTAGATTTTTCAATTCATCAAAACATATCAATATGTATATTTATATATATATATATATATATATATATATATATATATATATATTTCGTACTTTTCGCTTCGAAATCAATAGGCCAAAAATGCTATCAATTTTTAGCACCAAAGGTATTTAATCTCCTTCCCGAAACACTTATAAAACAATCGCCTCGTCATTATATACGGTCAATAATTGAAAATTAAACTAATTTTAGATATTCATAATGTTATCCTAAATGCACTTAGTACTTGTACATTTGTATATTTTAGTATTCTGAAATTTTAAACTTCTTAATATTTATATTTTATATTTCGATATTTATTATTTTACATTTTACATGTTTACACTTTTGAATTAAAAAAAAAAAAAAAAAAATATATATATATATACAGTACCTAAATTCGTAATTATATTACCTGCGATTATTTAATGTGTACAAGCGTACATGTGATATGAGCGTGTGTATTTGTGTAAATATTGTATGGTAGTCTGTATTAATAATTATACTCATCTTGCTCTCACAATAATTGTATACTTCATTTTTATTTTTAATAACTTTAGTATAGTATTTTCGAATAATTTGTTTGTATATACTCATGGTATATACGCCCACACATAAGCAGTACCTACTGCTTCCGTGGAATATTTTTTTTATTCACAATAATGCTGCATTTATTAAATTATACTCTGTAATTATTTTTTCTTGTGTGACTAAATTATTATTATTATTATATATATATATATATATATATATATATATATATATATATGCCAAGTTAATGAACATCAATCATCCAATTGTAACAGAAATGATGAAAAACTTCCTTCAAAAAGGAAGGAAAACCGATTTTGCTTAATTTTCAGTGAAATAATGTTATGTATCCAAATAAAAGACTCTCACATTATGAACATCCAGTATATATATTGTTATGATAGGAAATGTTCATCAAATAATGAAACTGATATTTTATTATTATTGTTAGATATTTATGTTATCGTGGTTTTATGCTATGTTTGTTTTACAATTTTTCTATGCATTTTACAGTTCTGGAATCTTGTACCATGTTCTAGTCAACGCATATATCTCAAAAAGTCAGCATTGAAGTATCTCTATTGTCATAGGTATGTTACCAACAATACATTCAATTTGCACAACCAATAAAATAATATAGAAATCAAAATTCATGAAAAACTTTGGATCTCAAGTAGACAAAATGGTATTCAAGTTGGAACATCCTGTTTGGTAAATCATATCAGAAGGAAACCCAACAGCGAGATGTCAAAAACAATTTGAGTGAAATAGTAGAATATAATAAAAATTAAAACTGAAAAGTGTCAAATAAGAATTTTAACAAACTTTGAAAAAAAAATTAGAATAATTTAGAATAACAAAAAGTGATACAGAAAGTGGGAAAAATCATTAAATTCGGGAGAATAAACAAAAAGTGTGGGATGCCAAGAGAAAAAAAAACAACAACCTTGGAGAGATGAGAAATTTATGAGAAAAGGAAATCACGTATAAATTTGAGTAATAATAAAGCAGAAAATACAAGGAAAAAACCAAGCAAATTAATAAGCAACTTTATAAAACGCATCCAGAGAGGTCCTGTCCGTGACGTTGCCAGTGACAAAAGACGCCTCCTACAGTGGAGCTGTACTTTTCTATATATCAAGAACACTTCTAACTTTCAGGAGAACACTCAAGAGGAAAAATAGCAGATATTTTTAAACCAGAACTATATAAAGTGAACATTTTAGTGCCAGACATTTCTATTGGTCATTTGTGTCTCTTGTGTGCATTCATTCGAACATTATTGGTCTTTTCAACGTGGTATGGTCGTTGCATGAAATTTTCCATTGACTTTGGGAAATTTTAGTCATGGTTTCTATATACGTTTATATATGCCGAATTAATGAACATCAATCATCCAATTGTAACAGAAGTGATGAAAAACTCCCTCCAGAATGGAAGGAAAACCGATTTTGCTCAATTTTCATGAAGAGAAATAGATACAATAAAAAATTGCCATAAACTGATGAACATTGAAACAGAAATGAAGAAAATCTTCCTTCTAAAGAAAAAAAACGAGAACCGATTCATGTCAATTTTTACAAAATGGACAGAAAAAAAACGACTTGTGGTGTTCCCAAGCGGTCACCCATCTAAGTACTAACCACGCCCAACGTTACTTGGCTCCAGAGATCGGACGAGTTCTGGCACTTTTCAACGTGGTTGCATAAAATTTTCTATTGACTTTGGGAAATTTCAGTCATGGTTTCTATATACGTTTATATATGCCAAATTAATGAACATCAATCATCCAATTGTAACAGAAATGATGAAAAACTTCCTTCAGAATGGAAGGAAAACCGATTTTCCGACTTTTCAACGTGGTATGGTCGTTGCATGAATTTTTTCATTGACTTTGGCAAATTTCAGTCATGGTTTCTAAGATAAGTGATCCTAAATCAGACAGTGTCCCCAAATCAGACACTTTCTGAGTTATTTGCATTTACTAAGGAAACTGTTATTCTAAATTGCGTCAATTCTTGCAAAGAGTCATCTAGGAATATTCTGAAAAAGTATATTTCTACAGGAAATGATATTACCCACATCCTCCATATTCAATATAACCTCAAAGTGTATGTGGTTTGACTCGTCAATACAATCATTCAATAGTGATTGATTTCTTATAAGGTACGTACAAAAGGCAAATCTTTGAAGAATTGTTAAATTGCGAATTTTCATTAGAATGTTGAAACAAATGTATATTCTGATGTTAAAGGACGAAAATTATCCATATAACATGTTTTTGTTGAGTTGAATTCCTATTTATTCGAAAATCGAGGGGTGTCGAATTTTGGTACATCACATTGAGCCATTGTCCAAATTTCGTCACCCAAGTGTCGAATATATGTACGCAAGAAATCACAAGGAAATATCTCATCCTTTTTCAGAATATATTTCGAATAATTAGATATCCAAGACATTGGTCTTTGTTTTATAAGTTTCATGTGATCATAAATTCGACACAGGTGTCGAAGTTATGGACAGTTTATGATCGATCTGGTAATGACAAGGAATGTCTTACTGTTCTCATAACATAACATATTGTAATGGAGGTACCAAGTGGCTGGAGAATCGGAAAGTCCGAAAAAGAATGGATGACCGCCGAAACATTTTTTGAGTACATCACTAATATATTTCATCCCTGGTTAATCCGTGAACAGATTGAATTCCCAATTCTGCTTTACGTTGATGGCCACAAGTCTCACGTAACATCACTACTCAGTGATTTTTGCCGAGAAAAAGGGATTATTCTGATCAGTTTATTGCCAAACTCAACCCATATTCTCCAACCTCTAGATGTGGGGCTATTTAGATCTTCAAAAAATAGCTGGAAGAAAAGGGTGAGAAAGTTCAGAACTGAGGAGGGTCAGAAAGCTTTGAATAGAGAAAATTTTGCACCAGTTCTAAAAGACGCACTGAATGAATTACATAACATAGAAAATATATTCTGCAATGCTTTCAGAACTTGTGGACTCCATTCAATGTGATGAATGTTGATTTTAGTAAGATTTTATTAGGAAGCAAATCAATCCAACAAGGAAGTGATCTAAACACGGTTGACGAGACCATTGTAGCTCATTTGCGATTTTTTAAAAATGCAATGGAACCAGACATTGTTCGTGAATTTCATGCACAAAAGGACATCGAGTGGTCCGTAGATCTTGAATAAGCAACTTTATTACACATGGTACAAAATTTTCAAAATGTCAGGATTGGAATTCGGCAATGAGAAGACTAATGAAGTCATAGGAAATGAAACATCAGAAGTTGTAGAAAATGTTGTTATCGAGATAGAAAAAGGATTACATTTAGAAGAAGGGTGGGAGAACATGTTGCTTCATAATATTGATATGACTGAAAATAGATCTCTAGAATTGTATAATATAACCGAAGATATATTTGTGAAATCAGAAAATAATGAATTGATTTATCAGTTGACAGAGAAACTGTAAGAAAAAAAACCAGTCAGGAGAAATTCACAGAACTATGGAATTTGAAAAAGTAAGTAACTGGCAAAGTGTCAAACTGTACTTCTAATGGATTTGTATTTTCAGCAAACAGACCAAAACCACTTAGCACCTGAATTCGAAAGTTTGTCTGGAAACATAATCGATAAAGTACCTGAAGTAAATGTAGAGGCATCAGCAATACAAACCAAGTTAGAAAACAGAACAACCTCACAATCACAACAAGAATACCTAAATGAAACAACACCTGAAAAAACGGACAAAGATGTAACTACTGAAAATGCAGGTATTGACAGAAATACCATTGAGGCTCTAAATGAAAACAACAAATATCAAAAAGTTCTTCCAAGAGTTGTTGTTCCATCACCATTCAAAACTGCTCTGTTTTGGTCAGAGCCGACCGCATCAAAAAAATTTAAACTGAAGAAGGAAAAGATACTGTCCGTGACGACATCAGATTCCTGGAAAGCATACTATTTAAAGAAATACGACGAAAAAAAGAAAATAGAAGATGTGAAAAGGAGCAACGAAGGCGCAAGAGGGAGAGAAACGGAACAATGGCTGAAGAAAATGCTGTCAAAAGAAAAAAGCGATCAAATAAGAACAATGAAAAAAATAAGGAAAATTAAAGCAGTGATACTAAGGGAGAAATGAACGTTGGAAATGGAGTTAGTCAGGAGTCTGAACTAGCCGATATTCAACAACCAAATGAACCTGTGATACCTAAAACCAAAGTGAACGATTAAATAGTGATAACCTATGGACAAGAACTGTACCCGGGCATTATTACGGAAATCAAACACACCGGCTTAAAAGTGAAGACAATGTGCAAGAGTCGACCCAATCACTGGAAATGGCCAAAATATGATGACGAAATCTGGTACAGTTTCGAAGAAATTGTAAGAAAAAATTGGTCCACCGGAGCAAGTTAATAGAAGAAACGTTTTTGAAGTTAAAGAACTCAACAAGAACATTGCTTGAAATTGGAAATCCCAATTCTAAAATTCTTCATTTTTTAAGTTGATACCTAGGTTGAATAATTACCATTTTTTACTAGATTCATATTCTTTCTCATGAATAGACTAAACATTAATGTTTTATTTTCAGAGGAATAATAGAGCTCAGTTCTTGATATGTTATATCACACTAATTGTTCTTCACATTGTTGAATCATCAGATGAATATCCAATAAATGAAATGTCTGAATCAGGTACATGTTTTTTGTCGGATTCAGGAACACTGTCGAATATTGACTCAAATGTCGTCGAACTTATGGCCAATCTGCTCCGATGGGTGTCGATGGTACTATCATCAAAAACGCGATTTTCTGCATATCTGAACATTCTGGATGTTTCATTAAAGGAGATCTATGTTAAATATATATATATATATATATATATATAGAGAGAGAGAGAGAGAGCTACATAAGCGTTTTCAACTTCCAAAGCTATTTCAATATTTTTTCTGCCTTAAACTGTCTGAATTAGGGTCACTTACCTTACATACGTTTATATATGCCAATTTAATGAACATCAATCATCCAATTGTAACAGAAATGATGAAAAACTTTCTTCAGAATGGAAGGAAAACCGATTTGACTCAATTTTCATGAAGAGAAATAGATACAATAAAAAAAGGCAATAAACTGATGAACATTGAAACAGAAATGAAGAAAATCTTCCTTCTAAAAAACACAAGAACCGATTCATGTCAATTTTTCGAAAATGGAAAGAAAAACCAATAAAAAAAACAACGACACGTGGTGTTCCCAAACGGTCACCCATCTAAGTACTAACCACGCCCGACGTTACTTGGCTTCAGAGATCGGACGAGTTCTGGCACTTTTCAACGTGGTATGGTCGTTGCATGAAATTTCCCATTGACTTTGGGAAATTTCAGTCATGGTTTCTATATACGTTTATATATGCCAGATTAATGAACATCAATTATCCAATTGTAACAAAAGTGATGAGAACCTCCCTTAAGAGTGGAAGAAAAACCCGATTTTGCTCAATTTTCATGAAGAGAAATAGATACAACAAAAAAAGGCCATAAACTGATGAACATTAAAACAGAAATGAAGAAAATATTTCTTCAAAAAATAAAAACGAGAACCGATTCATGTCAATTTTTCGAAAATGGAAAGAAAAACCAAGAAAAAAAAAACGACACGTAGTGTTCCCAAGCGGTCACCCATCTAAGTACCAACCACGCCCGACGTTACTTGGCTTCAGAGATCGGACGAGTTCTGGCACTTTTCAACGTGGTATGATCGTTGCATGAAATTTCCCATAGACTTTGGGAAATCTCAGTCATGGTTTCTATATACGTTTATATATGCCAAATTAATGAACATCAATTATCCAATTGTAACAAAAGTGATGAAAACCTCCCTTCAGAGTGGAAGAAAAACCGATTTTGCTCAATATCCATGCGGAGAAATAGATACAATAAAAAAAAGACATAAACTGATGAACATTAAAACAGAAATGAAGAAAATATTTCTTCTAAAAATAAAAACGAGAACCGATTTATGTCAATTTTTCGAAAATGGAAAGAAAAACCAAGAAAAAAAAAACAACGACACGTGGTGTTCCCAAGCGGTCACCCATCTAAGTACTAACACCACGCCCGACGTTACTTGGCTTCAGAGATCGGACGAGTTCTGGCACTTTTCAACGTGGTATGGTCGTTGCATGAAATTTCCCATTGACTTTGGGAAATTTCAGTCATGGTTTCTATATACGTTTATATATGCTAAATTAATGAACATCAATTATCCAATTGTAACAAAAGTGATGAAAACCTCCCTTCAGAGTGGAAGAAAAACCGATTTTGCTCAATTTCCATGAGGAGAAATAGATACAATGAAAAAAAGACATAAACTGATGAATATTAAAACAGAAATGAAGGAAATATTTCTTCTAAAGATAAAAACGAGAACCGATTCATGTCAATTTCTCGAAAATGGAAAGAAAAACCAAGAAAAAAAAAACAACGACACGTGGTGTTCCCAAGCGGTCACCCATCTAAGTACTAACCACGCCCGACGTTACTTGGCTTCAGAGATCGGACGAGTTCTGGCACTTTTCCACGTGGTATGGTCGTTGCATGAAATTTCCCATTGACTTTGGGAAATTTCAGTCATGGTTTCTATATACGTTTATATATGCCAGATTAATGAACATCAATTATCCAATTGTAACAAAAGTGATGAGAACCTCCCTTAAGAGTGGAAGAAAAACCGATTTTGCTCAATTTTCATGAAGAGAAATAGATACAATAAAAAAGGCCATAAACTGATGAACATTAAAACAGAAATGAAGAAAATATTTCTTCTAAAAATAAAAACGAGAACCGATTCATGTCAATTTTTCGAAAATGGAAAGAAAAACCAAGAAAAAAAAACAACGACACGTGGTGTTCCCAAGCGGTCACCCATCTAAGTACTAACCACGCCCGACGTTACTTGGCTTCAGAGATCGGACGAGTTCTGGCACTTTTCAACGTGGTATGGTCGTTGCATGAAATTATTCATTGACTTTGGGAAGTTGCAGTCATAGTTTCTATATACGTTTATATATGCCGAATTAATGAACATCAATCATTTAATTGTAACAGAAATGATGAAAATCTTCCTTCAGAATGGACGAAAAACTGATTTTGCTCAATTTTCATGAAGGGAAATAGATACAATAAAAAAAAGCCATAAACTGATGAACAATGAAACAGAAATGAAGAAAATCTACCTTCTAAATAAAAAAAACGAGAACCGATTCATGTCAATTTTTACAAACTGGACAGAAAAACCAATAAAAAAACAACGACACGTGGTGTTCCCAAGCGGTCACCGATCTAAGTACTAACCACGCCCTACGTTACTTGGCTTCAGAGATCGGACTAGTTCTGGCACTTTTCAACGTGGTAACGTCGTTGCATGAAAGTTTCCATTGACTTTGGGAAATTTCTGTCATGGTTAATATATATCATTGAAAGTTAATTGCTAGCTATCGATATGTTATTACAGACTCCTGTCTCTTATTGTTAATATAGTGCGGCTTTCAATAGTTCCTCCACCCTGTTAACTTGTGAACGGTTCGACGTAGAACAATGAGAAAAAATTATTGAATGATATCACCGATACTACTTTTTGAAATGAAAGACTTTGTGATTGCCTGATAGATAACGCGGGGTGGGGGCCACATCAACTTAAAAACTTCAAATAGCATGGGAAGTCAAGTGGCACATCGTTGAGAAGATAATTCAATTCTCTTTTCAACCATCCATTTTTTTATGACTTTCAAACGTTTTTTCACAATATGCATTTGAAATTTTGTTATGCATGACAATTTCAAATGCATCTTGTGAAAAAACGTATTAACGAAATTGAAAAAAACTAAATTGTTGGAAAGTGAATTGAGTTTACTTTTCAACGATGTGCCACTTGACACTCCATACTATTTGAAATTTTTAAGTTGATGTGCTCCCCCGCGCCATCTATCGGGCACTCACAATGTCTTTCATTTCAAAAAGTAGTATCGGTGATTTCATTCAACACCTTTTTTTTAATTGTTCTACGTCGAACCGTTCAAAAGTTAACAGGGGGTGGAGGCTATTAAAAGCCGCACTGTATATACGTCTATAAATGCCAATTTAATGGACATCAATCATCCAATTGTAAGAGAAATGATGGCAAACTTTCTTCAGAAAGGGAGAAAACCTAGATACGATTTAAAAAAAGGTCATGAACTGAACAGAAATGAAGAAAATCTTCGAAAGAAAAAAAACGAGAACCGATTCATGACAATTTTTTATAAATGGAAACAAAAACCAATAAAAAAACAACAACACGTGGTGTTCCCAAGCGGTCACCCATCTAAGTACTAATCACGCCCGACGTTGCTTGGCTTCAGAGATCGGACGAGTTCTGGCACTTTTCAACGTGGTATGGTCGTTACATGAAATTTTCTATTGATTTTGGGAAATTTCAATCATGGTTTCTATATACGTTTATATATGCCAAATCAATTCCTAAATGAACCATCGTTATACAATTTACTGCTATTTCATTAGGTATCCATTGAGTAAACCAAATTAACTAGGGACGTAGTCCTGGCATTTAATAGACACATTAATGGAAAGTACAGCCATACAGTTTGCTGGGACACAAAAGTGAGTTTCCGACGTCGCTCAACACAGTTTCAGTTAGTCACGACTCGTTCAATTTATGTCTCCAGCACTCTAGCTCGATACAAGAAAGTGTAATTTCACAACTCTCAAACAAACAGTTCTTTCCGACTTCGCTTTGCCTAAGTAGGAAGGACTCAGGTATGATAATCAATACGCAATCAGCATATTCCATCAACATCAACTGAAGTGCCCGACTCTGCCACAAAAGTAATAGTTACCCACGAAAATATACTTCAGATGCTATCAATTCCAGAAATGCTGTAAGACTGTGCATCTGTTCATATTTGTTCAGTCGAGATTCTTTGATGTCAAGCAGAGGTTGATTGGGAATAGATGTCATTGTATTTTCGATCCAAAATTGGGCTGGTGTCAGTGGTTCAAAATCGGCTGGGTCTGACGATAAGGGCGTCAAGGGTCTTGAATTAATTAAGCACTAAATCTGAGTTATTACTGCGACAAGGTCTTCATAAGGCATTTGCAAATCACCGACAACCAACCTTAAATGATATTTTATTCCAGCAGGTATAAAATTTCATGATATATTGTCTTTGGGCAAAGTATTCGTTATTGCAATCCTTCAACTCTGTATTAACTCATATGAATTTAGAGCCATTATCTGGAAAGAGCTGTCTAAGTTTATCTCTTCTAGCTATAAGACGTCTAAGTATTGCCAAAAATGCTTCTGAAGATAAACCGCCAACAAGATCTATACCTATGTATTGCCTCAGTGGACATATATATATATATATATATAATATATATATATAAATAGCACTAAACTGGATCATGAATTATCTAAGCAATAGACAGCAAAGGTTGCAACTAGATGAAGTTTATTCAGATAAAATGCAAAATAATATAAAAGTACCCCAAGGGTCTATTTTGGGACCATTGTTATTCTTAATTTATCTGAATGACATTGTAACCATAGCAGAAGAATGTAAAATTCACTTATTTGCCGACGACACCCTACTCTACTTTAGTAGTAAAGATGTACATGAGTGTGTTGATACTATGAACGCTAGTCTTGAAAGGGTGTATAGATATTGCTGTGCAAATCTGCTAAAGGTGAACGTAAATAAAACAATGTGGATGTTATTAGGGAAACATAAAGAGCATAATAATGAAAACCTACTTCTACGATTGAATGACAGTGATATAGAAAAGGTAAACAAATTCGTGTACTTGGGAGTAACTATTGACAGTAAATTAAAATTCAAGGAACATGCTAATCAGATTATCAAAACAGTAGCTTACAAAATCAACTATTCAAGAAGATGTTTTCCATATCTCAGCCAGTGGTCTAAATTATTAGTATACAACTCCATAATCCTTCCACATTTAAATTATTGTTCTACCATTCTATTTTTTCTCAATCAAAATGAAATAAACAGACTACAAAAGATGCAGAATCGTGCTATGCGAATAATCTTACAATGTTCGAGGATGACACCGATAGCAAATATGTTGCAAACCCTTCAATGGCTACCAGTGAAGAAACTCTTCGAGTACCTAACACTAATCTTTATTTTTAAAATCAAAATTTGATATTCACCTGTATATCTACAGAATAAATTAACTTATGTGGCTGACATACATGAGTATAACACAAGAATCAGAAACAACATAAAGGTTGAAAAATATAAAAAAAATAGTACACATAATTGATTATTTTATAAAGGAGTAGATTGTTTTAATGACCTCCCACAAGAAATCAAAGAGAGGGTTCGATAAATACATTCAATGGACGATTGAAGGATTACTTAATGAAAAATTAGTATATTATTGTGTATGACCTTTTTATATAACTTTTTATCTATATGTATGTATTTTTAATCAGGCTGTTTGTATTTTTTCATGTTAATTTAATTTCATTCATAATGTGACAATGTATTTACTATTGTAAATGAATTAGTTTTTCAATAAATAAAGAGATATATATATATATATATATCTATATATATATATATATATATATTATATATATATATATATATACATATTTATATATATATACATATTTATATATATATATATATACATATATGAGCTTTTATCATCCTTACTCCTCTTAACTTCCGTTCTTTAATTAAAATGGGACCACCGTAGTCGATAACTACACCAGAAAAAGGGTAATTGAATAGTACTCAGATTCTTCAAATCGATCACTAATTTACTGGCCTATTCGTTAGCCATTTCTGTAAATGGAAACCAGCTGAAGACAGAATAACAAAACATCTCTTCGAATTGAAATTATCTCATCAACTGAGTCAGAACTAGTCAATAAATCATCCATATAGAAATCGTTTTCAATCAACCATGCCGCGCTAGAGAATTGTGATTTATTTTCTTCTGTCAACTGAAACTATGTTCTGATAACCAAATATGGTGCTAAAACAGTACCATATCTAACTATATTGAGTTCATAGCATTTCATAGGTTCAGAAGAATCTTCCCTCCATGAAATTCGTTGTAATTTTTGCTGGTCTTTATTAATGAGTATTTGTTAATACATTTTTTTAATGTCTGCATTGCTGGCAAGTAAATGCTGTCTGAATCTGAGTAAAATTGAAAATAGATGTGACTGAATTGTAGGGCCATTGAATTGCAAAAATGATCCTTACCTTCGTAGTTGAACTTTCCTCAACAATAGCATGACGTGGAAGATAATAAATAGTTTCATTGGAATATTCTTCAATTCCCCATATTCCCACATAAAGAAAACATATTTCACCCTCAATACTTCATTTTTACTGAGTTTTCGTTCAATTGCCAAAAATCTATCCAAAGCAATCTTTCGTGAATCACCCAGTCTGCAGTATGAAGGACTACCGTGTCGTCAGCAAAACCCACAATGGTACTATTCGAAGCTGAGGAAAATAAATTGTTTACATAAATAGTATTGGGCAGAGGACACTACCTTGAGGGACACCGTATTAAATTGTGAGGTTGTCGCTGTTTTTGGTTTTGTATTCTAACAATTTGAGTACTATTTTCTAGATAGCTTTCGAAAATATTGCATCCTATTCCACGAATGCCAACATCTTCTTAAACTGTTTAATAGTAATCTGTGACTCACTGTCTCAAACGCCTTTGATAGGTCAATAAAAATTCCCAATCATGGTATTACAATCTCCCCTGTAATTCCTAATCATTAATCAATGTAGAAAATTACTCCAGAATACGAGATTAACTACTGCAATAATTGAGGAATGGCCAGAACTCACCGGGATTATTTGCCAAGTTTTCAGATTTTTCAATGAATTCTGAGTATGCCAGAGCTATAAATATTTTTTACTGTAATTTGATAATGCGATTCATTTCCAATTTGTCCCTCCATAAATATGTATGTTTCTTGAGATGAATAAACGTTATTATTATTATTATATTTTGTTCAACAATTCGTCGCATATGGTAGAAGTAGTTCATACTACTCAAAGTGGAGTGTGTAGACAAATACAATCATTGGGAAGTAACTCCAAGTCAATCTCCATGAGAACAATATTCATGTATGTATGTTTACATTATTTCAAATGTGTATGCATTTCGAAAATTTATACTTCCATGATCAGCTCGACTACAAAGAGTCTAGAATGTAAATGTTAGAAAATTACAATTCACGCTCCACCCGGACTAACACGCTCAACCAACTTCTTCTACATACCTCACTACAGAACTAATATCGCTGGAAATTATTTTATCACAAGAGCATCCACACTAGCAAACACCACCTCCTTGGACTTTTTTGTGGGCCCCGCACAGTTCAAGTCTACCCTCAGTCAAGTCTTCTCTCAGTAAAGGTGCTTTAAAATGTTTTAATAAAGCACTTGGCATTGTGTATTTTTCTTCTCTTTTCTTTCTTCTCTACTTCTGTAACAGGAATTTTACACTGTATACTCAAATGTACCTACTGCAAGTATTTTTGAGATTTTATTTTTAAGTTCAAGTTTTATGTTTCATTTTTACTTTCATGTTTACTTTCAGATTTAGATTATGTTGTCCTAGATTTAATAGTTTTATTAATTTTAATCTTACATAGGCATCTTATCATTTGTCAACAATACCTGTAATACTCAATGAGCATACGCTCGTAAAAAAGGAAACGTTGAAAAAACACTCAAGAAAAAATAAACAAATGAACGAAGGAAAAATTTGAAAATACGATAAAATATATAATTTTTCATCATTGTTAAATGTATGAAATTACAATTGCCAATATATTTTTACTGGTTTTCTGTAGTTCTTAAAAAATTTAATTGGATCTTTTTCTTATCAATTTCATCAAATTCTGAAAGTGATTCTAAAACCAACAGTACTACCTACCTCAAAAAATTTTTTGAAAGCAAGTAAAGGTTGATTACCTCTATCCTCTATATGCAGTTTTTCATCACAAATTGGAAGACATTATTTGTTTGTGCGAAAAAAAGTGCACAGGAAGGAAATAAACTTTTTTGCATCTATTGAAAATATATTGGAGGGGAAAAAATAGCTCTTTTATCAAAATAAACGTTTAATAACCATAAATATGTATTCAATTTACATAATATAAATAACTATATCTCATAATGAATGTTATATTGAAAATATGATAAGTAATAGGAAAATATATTGAACGCTTCTAAAACACAAATGTAAAATCATTTTTGGTATACATTTTCAGTTATCCAATATTATATATTCATTATTACTCAACTTCGATGAAAAAAAATGGAGTAATGAGGGGAATGTAACTGAGGATTCCTTGGAGTGTCTGAAATATCTCATGTTCCAAAAATATTACTCATTGCCTTCATACACACAACGGCAAAGCTTTAATCATTAGAAAATATTTATGCCATACCGTAAAATGGTGGAGATTTGGAGACAAGATCATTTTGACATCTATATGCAATTGCTGATTTGTATCTACAGTAAATTACGATGTATCATTTCTATTTGTTCCTATCCTAACTTTTGGATGAGAGAAAAAATTAACTGAACTGTCTCTAAGACCTATAGTCTAAGAGGTGTCTGCCGAAAACCTGCATAATCGAGTAATAGAATGAAATGTTTTTAAAATGTTAGTACTCAGAGCAAACATAAGAAAAATCATTTAGTGCCTGTTTTCTATGTCCTTTTTTCGGAAAAAGCATCCATACCAATGGAGTAACGCTTGGAATTACTTTGAAGATTTATTATCTACACAGTTGGCCGAGCGGTCTAACGCGCCAAATTTAAGCTCTGGATCTGGAAAGAGGGCTGACTTTTTTGCATTGTTTTGGGACAAATATTCGTCGCAAAACAAAACAACAAAATGGTAAAAAATTATTTTTTTTAATAGTAAACTTGTCTATTTGTTTATAATAATTCATTTACAAATGACATAAAAAAAATTACCCACGTTACTTAATGCCATTGTTAGAGGCGAAAACGGCAATAATATAACATTTGTTTAAAAAAATATATTTTAATATAATTTTTTGAATTTTTCATTAATTACTAACTTTAAACAATTATAATAAACAAAATAAAATACTTTTATAAACTTTCATCACGTGATCTTCTTAAGGAATAAAGGCTTCGAAAAGCAAAAAATGTATAAGTCAATTATTTGAACCTCCATGTCGCCATTTGTAAAAACGGAGGTCAGAAAAAAACTTCTTTGTTAACAATTGTATAACTTTTTGAAAAATCAACATAAGAATTTCTTTCCCCCGGAACTTTATTCTTTCAAGTGCTAAGATGACGGCATAATGTTTTCAAAAGTTCAAATTGATATTTAATACTATAATAAAATTCTATTTTCAGTGCCACGCGGAGCCCAATTTTCAGCGTTAATTAAAATTATAAATAATAGAGATAGTTCTGAGAGTTGACTCATTTATTGAAAATTCCTCTTCTTTGAAATCCTTTTTTTTATTTCTTAATTAGCAATAGTTTTTGAATTATTACCGAAAAACAAATGCCTTTTTTCCCTCTCAATTTGTTAATTGTAAATTGCAGTTTTTTATTGCTGTAAAATCATCGAAATACATTTTTCTACTGTCATTTGAATCCGATGAGCTATCGCTCATATTTTTAGGAACCATCAATAATTAACACCATTTTGAACTTGTTGATCAGACTAGAAGCCGGAATAAAAAACATTGACCAATGTATGAAGTGAGATCATTTTCCAATTAAGAAACATAATGGTGTTATGTTGGTGTTGTCCTATTCTATAGAAACAAATATTATTGTTACATAATCTGAACAACTCGGCAATTTCAGCTTAGAATCACTCAATGTTCGATTTGTTTTTTTACAAACTAATATGTCTGTGGTTAGGAACAAGTTGACCGACCAATCGATCTTCTACCGATCCTAAAATAATTCGACTATTTTCAAGACTATCAACACAAATACCGTATTATAACACAACTCCGATCTGGATGTCGAAGATTTACCAGGAGAGTTCATATACACGACCCTATCAAAGAGAGGTTGAGTAGGTCTGAAGTTATGCTCCAGTTTTCCATCTGGTCCGTATAAATGTCGAAACTCTTGTATCTGAAAAACAAAATAATATACATTTTCTATTCAAACATTGCAAAGTACAGAGGCTGGGTATCATTTTTCATGGAAGCACCGTAAATGTTGACGTGGAATTATGTTCCTAAAAATAGGGTGTTACTTCGGTATTCAGACTAACAAATGAAAAATATCGGAAAAAACTTCAATATTTATGAGTATCAAATTGAATTTGTAGAAATTTACAACAGCTGGGAACACCGCCTGGGTGATTGTTTGCGACGAATTTATAGTCAGACTTCAATAGATATCTTGGTGCTCTCAGAGAGCGAGATGATATGCGGTACGTAAATGTCCTTGACATTGGTATCTCAGATCACCTCACAGTCACCTGCATAATACAATCATTGAAGATAACACCTGAATACAAGACAGTTTCCTATAGATATTTCAGAAACTTCAACCAAGAAGATTTACTTGTCGATCTTCAAGCTACCAATTGGGATGAAATCTTGAATCTTGAGACAACTAATGAAATGACTGAGTTCCTTAATTCAAGCATCTTGAATCTTTCCAATATCCATGCTCCAACGAGGTGTATAAGAACCAAACCACCCGCTCCTTGGCTTACTTTTAATATCAAAGAAATGATTAAACTACGTAATAGAGTCATTGGAAGACAACCTTCAAATCGCAAAGTAACTCTAGTACCCGGAATCCTAGACACTAGTCAGTTGGCTTCACACGAAGCTCCATGTACAATTCGATCAAACACTATAATTCTCTCCCTAATGATTTTAAGCACTATACTATTCGCAACTTTAAAAAAAGTTGAAAGAATATCTGGGATCTGCTGGTTAGTTCTAATACTGTCATGCTTTAACTACCTGATTTCTTGTTCACCAAGTTAATGTTGCATTATGATATATTATATTTCATGCTGCTTCCTGAATGTTGTGATTGAATAGTTAGTTTCTACTTTCACTTTTCGTAGGTTGAGTTGTAAAACAGCGTAAGCTGAACTCCGCCTGTTCATCGATCTAATTACTTTCTGTTATATGTATACATTTTTACTTATATATCGATGAGTAAAGCCCATTTATTATTATTATTATAATTAATTCCGTCATATTTGGTTATCAGCCTTATCATTTAATTAATTAGGTTCATTATTAAGAATAGTTTCTCCTGTAGAGCGTGTTATTTGGGAAAATATCTGCTCCTAGTGTATGAAGCAATGTTAAAGAGCCATAAACCGTCTTTTCACTATTGGATCATCTGCAACAATATCCAAAATGTTTTTCAGCACTGATTGATGTTTGACCGGTACCTACACTGATTGGCATTCCTTTTTATTCATCTCAAAAATCTGTTATAAAGTTTTTCCCACCAGACATGCGACTATTGGCAGCACTATCAACATACCACTTTTGGTTCCTGTCACCTCCACCTAGATCACCATATGCTGTAAAAAGAACTTTTTTCTCTTTTTTATTGCGATAAGACGAACTGTCTTTCTCTTCCTCCTTTACACGTTCCTGTGAAGATTCAGACATCTGTCTGGACAATCACAGCGAAGATGCGAGTCCTTTTTGCAAATCCAACATTTGAGCTTAGTCCTATGTTTATTCGAGGATGATATCTTTGATTTGTGATAAGACATCAGGACGGAAATTTCAAAGGAACTTGAAATTCTTTTGGATAAATTCCACTTGTCGTCCGACAACAACTCCATCTTGATAAAATCAGATGAAATATCAGCCGATGAACTTTCAATGGCCATCGAAAAGAGACCTTGTAATAAAATCACCCCAATAAATTCATCATCAATGGGTTTACCCATCGCCGCGAGCTGCTGGGTCAAATCCATCACTTCGTTTATGTAGTCCTCCATTTTCCCAAATTTTCAAAGTTTCAGGGAAAATAACTTACGAAGCAATCCCAGGCGACGATTTAGTCCCTTATCCTCAAATGCTTTTTCAAGAGCTGTTCAAGCTCCATTTGCATTTTCGACATTTATCACGTATGGAAAAACAGATTTATCAACCATCAGGTTAATCTTACACAGCGCCTTCTCATTCCGACGGGCTTTCACATCCGCTGGAGTTTTATCCTCTACCGGATATCCATTAATACTGCTCCAAAGATTATCCGTCTCGCAAACAATTCATCAATTGAAATTTCCAATCCAGGTAATTCGACCTCATTTTCAACTTTTCGAAGTTGGGAAGTCCACCAGTTCCGTTTGAAGAGTCAGCCTTTTTTTAATATGCAGTTCCGTTTTTCTAAAGTTCGAATAAACAATTCAACGCGCATACAAAATACTTTTCTACGACAAAAACGTCTTCTGGGCCCATAACCTGTTAGATTATTCAATTCTTATAATGAATACTCACAATAAAGTTAATGGAGCAAAGAATATACAGTGCTGTTCTTTAATGTCCCCCCCCCTTTATTTTTTGAACGGGTCCCCTCAAAAAATTGAAACTTGGGATAATGAAATTGATGCATGAATACTATATTTTGGAGTAAAATTGACAGATGAAACTTCCAAGATGGCGACTGGGCGCCCCCTGGGAAAAAAAATTAAATTGAAAGGGGTGTCCTGTGACACATCCTTTTGAAGCTCCTAACGAATACCTCACAACCCTAGAATATAAAGTCAATATCTTCACCTACTACAAAATGAAGGAACATTTAGTAATTGCCTGAATACATCGACGTTTAACTTCATAATTTGAGGAAAGAAGTTGAGTTCAGTTCAGAAGATGCTCGATATGGTTGCCTTGAACTGCTTGACATAAGAACAGCCTATCCGATATTTCACGCCGAACATTTTCGAACACAGTAACGTCGATATTTCTACAAATATTTATTATTCTCTGCCGTATATCCAATATTGAAGCAGGTTCAGTTTCGTACACCTTTTGCTTCAAATAGCCCCATAAAAAAAAGTCTACAGGTGTCAAATCTGGCGAGCGGACTGGCCATTCCGTAGGACATCGACGGCCAATTTATCGACCGGGAAAAGTATTATCCAAATAGTTTCTTACTTGTCCGTAGTAATGTGGTGGTGCTCCATCTTGTTGGAATACAGTATCCATATCGAATTCATTAGGATTCGCTTCGACGATTTCGGTGATTAGAGGGTCAACAGTATTTTCCAGCATATTCAAATACAGTTCCCCTGTTAAATTTTGTTCAATGAATAGAGGTCCTACAATATGGTTTCCTGATATTCCTGTCCAGGCGTTAATTTTTTCTGGATATTGAGTATGAGTTTCCCGGAAAATGTGAGGGTTGGTGTCACAATTTTGTCTGTGAACCTTGCCGTTGAGATAAAATGTAGATTCGTCACTGAAACAAATATTGTAGAGTAGAGTAGAGTAGAGTTTATTTGGTGCAGCTGATTATAAAAATCTTTACACAAGTCATTGAAAAAAAATATACATGTCTAAGACTCAGAATCATATGTCCATACAGGTCAATGTGAACACATACACTCACATACACATACTAGAAAACACAAAAAAAAAGATGTACACAATAATATATAACACAATGAGGTTTGAATAAATATATGAAAATATAATAACACAAATAGTTAAAATCTATGTGTGGAAAAGGGAGTTTGGTAAACTGAAGTAATCGTAGATTATATATAGTATTTGTGGAAAGTACTTTGTTGATTATTTTCTTGAATTTATAAATTGAGAGGTTTCTGGTTTCCTCTGGCAGTTTATTATGAAGTTTTATGTCCAAGCTATTTTTAGCTGAAATTTCCAATCTATATAATTTATCAACAAAGTTGTTGGCGTTTCTTGTTTGATAACAATGAATATCTCTGTGAGTCTGAAATTGTTGATTCTTTTTGTGTATTTCTACAAGAGACTGATAGATGTACACGGCAGGAAGAGTCATAATATGTAGGCTTGAAAATAGGGGTCTACAAGAGTCCCTATAATTTGCATTTGCAATTATCCTAATTGCCCGTTTCTGCATCAGGAAAACCCGATTTGAGGAAGGGGAGTTGCCCCATAGATATGTACCATATGATAGGTGAGTATGTGGAGATAGGTAGGATGCCTTGCGATAGTTTCCGTCATAATTTCTCAGAATTATGTTCTTCGATCAGGGTCATCTTCAGTTAACTGATGTACCATTTTGATTTTGTATGGATGATACTTATTCCTCTTCATAAGTCTCCACACAGTAGAAGGACACACTTCCCAAACATTTGCGACGGAGGAAGTAGACTGTTGAGGATTTACTATTATCTCACCAATTATTTGGACTTGCTGTTCTTCCGGAATGGACGCATGACCTGGGGGCTTTTTGTTCTGTACACTACCGGTAGTTGTAAATTTGGTTACAAGTTCCCTTAAATATTTTCTACAGATATGACGATTCGGGAAACGATCATTAAAAATTCTTTCGGTTTCGTGAAAGTTACGCGTCGCACCGTAAATAAAAATCGCTTCGATTTTTTCTTCCGATGGACGAGAATTGACCATTTCAGAGATAGTTCACGTGGTACATATTTACTAGTAAAACCGAAAACTAAATTAGAATATTTTAACTGAACAATGATGTTCGTTGTCGTACTGACATTTCTTTCCATTTTTTGTTCAAACAAAAAATAACCTATCAAACCTTATCGGGTTGTTGGGATTGCCCATGGCAGAGAAAAACAAATATTTCTAGATGTATCGATATTAATGTGTTTGTATTCAGGTAATTACAAAATGTTCCGCCATTTTGTAGTAGGTGAAGATATTGACTTTATATTCTAGGATTGTGAAGTATTCGTGAGGAGCTTCAAAAAGATGTGTCACAAGACCTTCTTTCAATTTAATTTTTTATTCCCAGGTGGAGCCCAGTCGCCATCTTGAAAGTTTCATCTGTCAATTTTACTCCAAAATATAGTATTCATGCATCAATTTCATTATCCCAAGTGTCAATTTTTTTTGTTGACCCGTTCAAAAAATAAAAGGGGGGACATTGAAGAAAAGCACTTTATAATATATACGATGACAGACATCTAATATTATTTATAATATGACATACAACAACACATCGTAACAGAGTTTGGGATATTACCACAGACCTCATGAAAGAAGTAGATGTGGTAGAGATCAAAATGGAACCCTATAGGGCGCCGCCATTAGACTCCCATATCAGAGTTGGTCTCTCTTTAATTTTGACCCATCATTCATTTTCATTTATATTCATCATTCAATCTCCATTTTTCTTTTTGCTTCTCGTAAATGTATGACCCTGAGTACGATACATTGTGAATATCTAGCAGTTTAGTGCTTCTAAATAATAAACTCGCACATCAATGAAAAATGGAAAACGTGTCCTGAACTCTGAATGGCATTCAAATTTCTCAAATCTCTTATCTCGTTTCATTCCTTTCATTAGAAAGGAACTGACAATTAAAAATCAGGGGTACCAACTTAAAGTGGAGTCTAATGTCAGTCATGACAGAGGCTATTTTTTTATCATTGGAAGAGCGGCCATGTTATATCTACTTCATTTATGAGGTCTGTGGATATTACACAATTATTTCAAGACATTTATCGATATAAAAAAGCGAGAGAACATTTATCACTATAAAACTGATTTAACTGGATATCTGAGAAATTTTAGGCCATTTGATTGTTTAGAAATAAAGGAGGAAATAGACGGAAGAATTCTCCACGAGTTGTATTATGTACGGAAATTTCCTCAACTCACCTGACTATGTGATAAAGGTATAGTATTGACGAATTCTATCCAAGTCACAACTTCCGAACATGGAGGAGTGGTCAGGGATCCCTTATAAGTGAAATAAGTATTTCTGTCGGTGGTGGTAAAGTTATCTAGAGAACCAAAATCGACCATCTGGACATCTGAGGCTATTTTCTTTATTGCCAGTAATTTATCTTCGAATGTTGCGTAATTGAGGTTATCTTCGTCACTTTTCTGAAAAAACAAAAACAATTGGCTCTAACTGTATTTGCATTTTGCGAAAAAAAGCTTTTCTACTCATGATTGTTGGATGTATACAACCAATACTCACAATATAGGGTAAAATTTCCTAACGAATACCGAATGATATGCAAAATTATATATACAAAAATCTGACAACGGAATTTCCCACTTTTTTCACTCTTTTTTCGTTTTGAACATTCCAAAGCGCATTTCCTTTTCTTGTCAAAATTGGTTAATATCAATCTTTGATCCGATAAATCATGTGAATTGCAGGAAACAATCACAAAGAAATAAATTAATCCACATCGAAAAATATTATATCGTATCGAAATTAGCTGACTAAAAACGAAAACAATTGATTTAAAAAAAAACTTTTTATTGAATAAAGGATTTTCTGTCGATGTTTTCTTCGAACGACACAAGCGATCTGGGTACACAATGAAATCCAATAATCACGAGCAAAATAAAATAATATTTCAGTTTATGAATACGATTGCAACAAATTATTTATAAGAGACCTGTGCGCATTCCATATCAGGACAAAGATTGCAAATTCTGTTAACGTTGACTTTGGCTTTGTTTTTCTCCAACTAGAATATATTGTTATGCGAGTAAATTAATATCCACCCAAAACACGAAATTAGGGAGGAGGCTTTTGCGACTGGACGCATCTGATCGTCCATCCGCACATGAGATTTCAAAGAGTCACTTATAATCGGTAATGAGTTAAATGCTACAGAGTAGGCGATACAATAGGCACAACAAATCCAATATTGGCAAAAAATACTCAGGATTATCGTCAGTACTATTAAATTCATTGCTGAACGCGGATTAGCCTTCCGAGTTGATTGTGAAATTATTGGTCCACCGAGAAATGGAAATTTCCTTGGTATCCTGGAATTATAATAATAATATAATAATAATCTTTATTTATCCTTCAAGATCATACATGATATAGGACAAGTCATAAAATGTATATACACAGACATATATAGGTACATATATATATATATATACATATATATATATATATATATATACATATACAGTAAACAAATAACTATATTACAGTAAACATATCGTCTATACAAACAAGCAAACAATCAAATTTAAAAAAATTATGAATTAGCAAAATATTCACTCACTCACTCACTATGTCATAAAACTAGGATTCCACTAAATATTTTTTCAATCTTATTTTGAATTTATTAATATTTTTTTCGTTTTTGATATCACTGGGGAGATGATTGAAAAATCGTATTCCATTATACTTAGGACTGTTTTCGTAAAGTGAAGTACGGTGCTTTGTACTTCTAAATAAATCACCATGCCTCGTAGCATAGTCATGAGAGTCAGAATTTTTTGAGAAGCTCTTGATATTGACTTTAACATATGTTACAGTTTTATAAATGTTAATCGATGGTACCGTCAGTAATTTAAACTTTTTAAAATGATTCCTACACGTCATTCGGTAATCTAAGTCAAAGATTAGGCGAATTAGTCTTTTTTGACTGATTAAAAACTCTGTGAGCATTGGCGGTACTTCCCCAAAGGACAATGTTATAAGAAATATGTGAATATGAGAGAGCATAGTACACATTTATTAATTGCTCTAGTGTGAATATATTTTTCAGCTGCAAAATTGCATAATAACTACTATTGAGTCTTTTACACACCTTATCAACATGTGTATTCCACTTAAAATTTTCATCTAAATATGTGCCCAGAAATTTTATTGAATCCGAAAAATATATATTTTTGTTGTTTACGCGAACAAAATAATCATTTGAGATTTTTGTACAAGAATAAAACTGTAGACATACTGTTTTGTCAGGATTTACAATTAAGGAGTTGTTACTACACCAATCAGTAAATTATTTCGACAAATTATTCATTTTCTGCACAAGTTCTTCTGGGGTTTCAGCATCAGTGGCGATTGTCGTATCATCTGCATACAAAATAATGTGTTCAGTGCTCAAATAATTTGGTAAATCATTGACGTACAGAAGGAAAATCAAGGGACCTAAAACTGATCCTTGGAGAACTCCTAAATCAACATCAAAAAGTTGAGATCTACAATCATCCACTTTTACGCAAATTTTCCGATACTCAAGATAAGATGCCCCGAAAACCCAGTCCAGATAATTTGCTCAGAGCAACATTATTATTGATAGAGTCAAATGCTTTAGGAAGGTCAAAGAAGAGTACCCCAACAAACCTTTCGCGGTCCAATGCAGTATGGACGTAATCGAGAAAAGCCACCGAGGCACTCTCCGTCGATCTTCCAGGGCGAAATCCATGTTGATGCCTGCTTATAACATTATGTTTATCAAGAAAACCAAGCATCCTGGTATGTATACATCTCTCAAAAATCTTACATATGACAGTTGGTACAGTAATCGGCCTAAAATTTTCCAACAATGTTCGTCTAATTTTTTTATATAATGGAGTGACAATACCAGTCTTTAAATCTATAGGAAATTCGCCATATTCAACACTCATGTTAATCAAATCTGAAAGAGGACTTGCAATAATGAGTCCTATAGTTTTTATAATTTTTGTTGAGAGACAGTCAATGCCCACAGATGTAACGTTCTTTAAAGAACGAATCACATCTGACACTTCATGACCATCCACAGGGGCAAAGTAAAATGTATTGTCAATGTTCATAGAAGTAAAGTTATTGAAATAAGTGCTGTTAAAATGCGAGATTACGGCATTTTTTGCTGCAGATGAAAAAAATTCAGCAAATGCGTCAGTTATATTCTGCTTATTGTTAATAATATTTCCTTGAACTGCAATCTCATTTATCGAGCTAATTGTCGTTTTACCTGTTTTTTCTCTGACTGTTCTCCAAATATATTTCTGTTTTTGTTGAAAATTTTTATTCTCAAGATTATTTTGATAATAAGTTTTTTTCGCTTCAGCTATTCTGCCTATATAATTTTTCTTTAAACTTTTATATATCACGAAAAGTTCATCATGCGATGAATTGTTCTTCAACCAGAACAGATTTTTCAGTTCAACTCCCATCTTGATAATGTCATTACTGATCCATCCCGGGGTGGATACATTATTTAGTTTTTTCTTTGTTAGAGGACAAGTCAAATCTACATAATATATTATAGTACCAATAAACATATTAAACGCCACATCAACATCGTCACTGCTAAAAACACACTGAAAGTCTTACCTAGCCAATGTTGTAAGTTAAACAAATTTTGTTCAGATAAGTTCCTAAAATTAACATCATTTTCAATACTAGAATTCAAGACATTTATTTTAATATTCCTCAAAACAATATCCAGACCCAAATGGTCACCAAGAACCAAGTCTATTACATTATCTGTATAATCTGTAGAATAATTTGTTAGAAAATAATCCAGTTTGGATTTTGTCACTTTTCCATTCTTATCTCTAAAAATTCGAGTAGGTTCAAAGTTTTGACATTTCAACCCAAAACTATCCATGAAGTCAGTTAACGAAGATTTATCAGTCGAGTCAGTTAAAAAATCAATATTGAGATCGCCACTAAGAATAACATAGTCAAAACGATTTGTGCAATAGTTCATTATTGTAAACAATTCCTTCATAAATAACTTCAAATCGCCATCAGGTGATCTATACATATTTAGAAGACGATATTTATTTTGTTGTGGTACAAACGAAATACAACAGCACTCAAAATCTAGTTCTTCATTTAATCCATTCGCAAAGGATGGAATCTTAAAATACAAGGTATTCTTAACAAGAATCATCACTCCTCCATGAATCTTAATAGATCTATCAAAACAAGAAGTGATTTTGTAGCCATCAAAACAAATAGCACCAATACTGGATTCGTTACACCAAGTTTCAGATAAGCATAAAATGTCCGGATTTTTATATTTGAGTATCAATTCAATACGGTTCGTCTTATTGGTTATCGATTGAGTGTTAACAATCATGATCCTAGTACCTATTGGAGAATAGGTTATTGCTGAATTGCCCTCTGAAATTCCAGTTATTTGACGGTCCCCTCTTGGATGAGCGAAAAAATTCAAATGTTTTAACCAGTACACCTTTAGGCCATAAAGAGTCTCTATACAAATCATCTTCTAGTTCTGGCGGAGCTCCCACTTTAAACGACGGATTACCATACTTTCTCAGTGATTCGACAATTATATTTTTTCCTGGAAATTTTTGTTCTGAATACCTTTTCACATTTTCAGCTCTCGCACCTGTTTTGCATCTATCTACATGTATCCATATTTTTCTTTCCTCTCCTTCAAAAAGTGCTTCATCTTTTTTGTCGACTAGTGTAGATGTACCGACAATGGACTGTTTATAATTCCGCTTTTTTGCAGTTATTTGGTGCTTGTTTGACGATGAATTCCTATGAGTTTTTTGTTCAACTTTTTTGACATGACCAACATTAGTTTTATCTTTTTCTACGATTGTTTCAGTTGACAAAATACTATCAATGGAATTATTCAGGAAATCATTTTCTATTAGTTCGAAAATATTGCAGGCATTTGAAGACCTATGTAATTTATCCATTAGTTCCACCAAATCAATATTGGATTCACGTAGAGTTTTCACTTCTGTTTCAAGACTATTTAATTTTTCTATCAACTCACTTGTTTTTTCATCCACTATTTGTTTGATCAATGTAGAGAATTTGTCACTCAATAAAAAGTCAATCACCAGTTTTCATCTGCGATCCTTCGCTCATTTTTTTTATTTTGAAATTAGAGAGCACTACTTGTACACGTCTTAACAGCTCAACAGCTCGACACACATTGCTAACCGAGTATGAACCAATTGGAAAGAGCATGCAAACAAAGGGACAGGTCATGTCAATTACCTTTTGTTTACGATTAGTGAGGAGCTGATCAGTTCCATGGGTGACGAAATGAAATAATAAGAAGAATAAAAAAATCTAAGTGTTATTCGGTTTCAGTGGACACCACGCCCGACGAATCTGATATCGAACGACTGACTATAGTTGTTCGATATATTGAAGAATCGATGCCAGAGGAGAGCAACCACTCTACTTAAATTTTTAGACGGCCATCAAATTGACATTCTCGATTGTCGCGGCCAATCATACGATTATGCTGCAAATATGAGTGGCAAATACATAGGGATGCAAGCTCTGATTTTGGAGAAAAATCGTTTATTGATGTTTCTACCATTTCTCTTAATTTAGTTGGAGAGACAGCTGCTAATTCTTGCGCAAAGGCTGTTCAATTTTTCGATTCCGTTCAGAATTTATATACATTTTTCACAGCAAGTACAGAACGATACCAAATTCTAACAGAAAAATAAAAAAAACAGACAGGTTATTCTGAATCAAAGAAGCTTTAACCAACATATCTTCTAAAGGCCAATATATTGGCCAATGTTTGTGGCCAAAACGTATGGCCAACATGTAGAAGGGGTGTTTGTGTCAAGTTGGTATTTATTGGAGCGTTGGCACACACGTTGGCGCGAGATCCGAGTGGTGTCGATTTTTCAACACAGATCAAGGGGTGTTGGTAGAATGATGGCAGCCGCGTCCACACGTTTGGTTTGCAACGAGCTCCCAGAGTGATCGCACGCGATTTCAGTACTCTTCACTCTGTTTCTGTACTTATATGCAGTATATAAATAAAACCTTAGCAGCTGCTAGCACCTCGATTAACATTTTAGCTTTGATGTCCGCACATTGGCCTGAACCTATGCAAACTGAAGGATCCAACGTGTAGACAACTTCACAAGTTTGTTGGCCAATATGTGTGCCACACCAATGGCCATTATATTGGCCAACGTGAAGAGAGGCCTTGATAAGGAACAGAAAGACATCGTGAGGAACGAGGCAACGCGTCTTTTGGAAAAGATGAGTGGTCTCGAAACAGCTCTATTCGCTATCTTTTGGAACGCCATTTTGGAGCGATTTAATGCTACAAACAAAATGCTGCTAAGGGAATATCAAATACCGACCAGTACTTACAATCACGCATCAGAACAAGAAATGTAAGGTTGAATCTGCTCCATAATATGAGAGCGCAAGACGCTAACCTGTCATCAAAACAGAAATTTAAAGTGTCAGGTTTTATCCCACTGATCGATCAGGTGTGTTTCTCTTACTGAAAGATTGCATGCGTACGAGATTTTGATTTCTCTTTCACTTGGAGGGTCACTGCAAGTTTGTATGCTGCAGCAGAAGAATTAGTAAAAGTTTACAAAAACCAATCTAAGGAGCTGTTCTACTATCAAATTCTTGAAAATCAAAATTTCGGAGCTACATTCTCAAACATTGGAATAACACTGAGGTTGTACTTGGTTTTGATGGTGTCGAATAGGCTTTTTCATTTGGATGACTAACTTTGTTTACCTGCCAGACCCAACGGCATTGACGGCGAATTTTTGTTTTTGAATGAAATCAACTATTTCCGAGTTTTCCTATGGATAGTTGACTTGAATTTACATGGAGAATAAAACTCACCATTAGAAAATATTTCATTTTTCTACGAATGTATGCAGGTGCATTTGTCATGAAGTTGACTGTTGACATAATGTGAAAATACCGCTAATTTTGAACTAAGCCAATCTCAAATTGTTATTTCAAAACTAACCAATGGCTATTCACTTTCCCAATAGCCAATCAATCTTTGGGTCTCAAAACGAGCGCATGCGCCTTAAAAAAACATCTAAATGAGAAGGCCTATTGCACTGGAGAGCGCTCATTTTCCAAAATGAAAATTCTAAAAAATAGGCTGCGAACTGCGATGGGACAAAGTCGCCTATCAAAGTTATCGCTTCTCAGCATTGAGAGTGATTTACTCCGGGTGCTGGATTTCACCGAAATCATCAATGATTTTTCGTCGAAGAAAGCTCGCAAGAATCCATTCGTTAACGCTGTAATTTAATTGGATGTATTTCTTTATTTAATATACCCACATTTGCAGTGTTGAAATAATTTGATTTGTTCCGCAATGAATTATTCAAACACTTGAAAGAAAAAAATGTTTTAAATTGTTTGAAAAATAATTAGGGGCCTCCACTCCTTTGTTGCCCCAGGGCCTCCATACCTTTTAATCCGGCCCTGGCTCTGGTGATGTTCATGTGAGTAATGAGTACTGTAAGCCTAGATATTTCATTTAAGAACATATTGAAAAATGTTGTTCTAAATTTTCCAGCAAAAGGACAAAAATCATCTGTATTTCCCATAGTTATTTTAGTGATTACGAAATATAGATTTTGATTCCCAGTGATTAATTTTTTTATAGGATTTTCTTCAAACTGAGTTGGAATAGCTGGAAATGAGAAAACCTTGTGTTCACTTATGAATAAAGCTTTCAGATTGATGGTGGTTGAATTTATGAGATTCATGATGCCAATCTGTGCCATTGAACAATGGAGAAGTCTTCATATCTAATATGCAATAGTGTCCTATAGCAAAACGAATAACTCATTTTTTTTTTCGAAGTGCATCGATAAATAACAGAAATATACTTCTGAATTTAACATTTCCGGACTAAAAACGCACTGTGTCGCGGAGTCGTAGCTAGGGCACCGGTTATTAACTGAATTCTTTAGCTCTAAACTGTGGCTAAACTGTGTCCAGACAAGCGGCTGCCAGGGGAGGACCTTTTTTACGTCTTTATTTGTTTTAATGTTTATACAAACATATGGCATAGCGAAGTTTAGCCATAATGGCTACTCTTACACCTAACCCTGCACATTGATAACACATAATTCATAAACATACGTTTCATTACCACTAATGAAAATAGCTTGGCATTTATTCTATAGTAATTGATTGAAATTAAATATAGTTATAATTTCAAATAGCATTTTGTTCAAGTAATAAATGTAATTTAAGGCGTTTTTTGAAAGAATACGTAACACTAATTTTGAAAGTGGAATCAATTGAATTATACAATTTCACAGCATTGTAGGAAAAGGATTTCTGGTACAAAGCTGATGAATGGCGCGGAATATACAATGAGTTGTTCACTCTTACATTCACATTGTGTTGCTGGTTACGGAATATTAATTTGTTTCTCAGATAGATTGGAATTGACGTTCTCAGCAAACGATGAACAAAAATAAGACAATGATATTTTCACAAATAATCAATATTCAACCATCTGAGTGCACGAAAACAGTGACTGATATAATCAAATTTTGTGAGACCATAGACGAAACGACAACAGGTAATTTGTATTCTTTGCAATCTTGTCTTAGTTACCATGTCTAAATAAGGATACAAAATTATAGGACAGTACTGTAAGTAGTATCGGCAAGACGATGGTTCCACATAGTTTTTTTCTCAATGAAAAATTTAAGATACTTTCATTTGCGAATAAGAGTTTCAGAGACAGATATGATTTTTTTACTAAATTATTTATTTGGCTCATAAACTTGAAGTCAATATCCAATATTAATACAAGATTCTTAGCCTCGGTAACCAGTGGTATGAGAACATTGTCAATATGAAGGATAATTTCAGGTCTAATTATTTTGTAAACGTTTTTCGCGCAAAACAGCATAGCTAGTGATTTCTTAGGATTCAGTTTCAGAGCATGTTTTCCACAATAGTTCAGGGGGCGCATTTAGCAGGCCAAACAACAAATGAACTCGAGTTGTATTGTTTCCCTTCCTACATAATAGTAAGAACAATGTTTATGCTTAAACCTAAATCAACTACCCCTTTCAAAGTTATTGGGTCGTATCTCTTCCTGTAAAATAAGTACTGGGGGCGCAAAAATAAGTATTGGGGGGCGCAAAATTCAAATCTTGCCAAAAGCACTCATGACCCTACTACGACTCTGCTGTGACGTCACACTCCACAAGTTGCCGAGCTGGGCACATATTGATAATAATAATATTAAATAGATTTTCTTCCCTCTAAGCTATTTTTTCGAATACTGACATTTTCTCTTGACTTTGATTATGTGACGAAGGGTGAGATATTGTAGTGAGAACTTGTTTTCCATATGAAGTCATACCAACTTCGGTGAGGTATGAGGAATTCTGTCGAATTTAAGTATGCCGAAAAAAAAATTTGGACGAGAATTCTGGACTTAATGTATTCTATTCAAATCTGTGGAATCTAGACAGGGAAGAAAACCGGTAAGTGAAACGGAAATAACATTCTAGACAGAGTTCCGGAAATTTTAGCATTGAGTTTTACTTTATGGAGATGTAACATACTAAGGCTCACATATGCTTTTTGCACACAATTAGAAATATGCTTTCTGTATCTGTAGGGATTGTTTAGCATGATACACATCCCAGATAACACAGGATATCCTATGGATATCCATTTCATGTCCAATTCTGGTCGGGATATCCCTGGATTTGGAATGGACATCCATAAGATATCCGCCGACGGATTTGAAAAGGATATCCTTCAGAAGATATCATATGGATGTCCATAAGATATCCGGAGCAAATATGGATAAGTTTAAATTGCAAGATTGATTTTTATTGATGGCTGCAAATTATGATATTTATATAACATTACCTTCTACAAGATCAGATGAAATATTCCTAAAGTTGATCAATGTGAATCAAGTTCTGAAAATTTGTCTGATCGTTCTTTCCTTGGAGATTTGAGCCCTACATCAAGAGAAGACCTAGTTCAAAATTATCCTGTTGAGAATTTCCATGAAAATATTGAAAATTCAATTGATAACATGAATTCAAAGTTAACTGAATAGGCCATTAAATACAACATAACACATGCAGCAAAAATACTTGGTGAGTATTTTTACCTATTATTGTAAATCCCAAAAGAGATATAACATGATATCTGTATTACTAATTTTTTTCATTGTCAATTCAATTCCACCTGGAATAATATCTTTGTTACAGGATCTTCTGAAGCCATTGGCAATAAGAAAACAGATTGAGGAGGCTTTGCAGAAGTTTTTCAACAAGACCAAGAAGAGAAGCCACAGAGAAAAAGATAATGCAATGCAACAATTTTCAACTGATTCACCTAGTCTTTTTTTGTTTATTTGTCATTTGAATTTATAGATAGAATAAGCTTTTGTTTGTCGTTTTTTTGTCATATTTTAACACAATATGACATTAATTTCTGAATTAAACCCGTTTTTTGTTGAGAATCTTTAGATTTCATTTTTCCATATTTTCCATGAAATTTTTCAAATTAAATGAATGTAGGAAAAGGACATTCGAGGACGTCCAGGGGATGTACCATATATCCCAGGGATGTACCTGGGACATCCCTAGGGTGTCCCTTTGATGCCCATTGTCGGGACTTGGTACATCCCTGGGACGTACCAAAAGGACATCCTTTGGATGTCCTTTTCGGTGGAAAGTAGATGTCCCTGGGACGTCCCTAGTATGTACCATGTCATGACAAAGGATATCCCAGGAACGTCCTAGTAGCAAATTAAGGACGTCCCTGGGATGTACTTGTGTTGTTAGGGTATGTCCCAAATTTAGATTGGTAGTTTGGCATCATTTCACTTTAGTATATTAACCTTTTCGTTTGTTCATACAGGATGTTTTCAGTATTTCTCTTACGATGGGCTCTATTGATTAGTGTAGTGGATGGTTGGTGGACTGTACAGGTCGTCCATCAGTCTACATCACTATCAGAATCCGTATAGGAAATGAAAAGAATCCCATAGAAATAACTTTTTCAGAAGTAGAGATCATCTCGTGTTTGTACTGATTTTCTAGTGAGCTATAAGTTACTTTGCTACTGATTATAGGCAACCAACAATACATATATCAAATTGATAGGTTGCATACTCAGATTTCCAGTACATTTACATTTCAGTTACTCTCAACTAGTTTGCATGAAATACACTTCCGTCTCATTCTCCCCATCGTGGAAAAATCCGAATGAAAGATTTGGACGATTTACTGCCCCATACTATGGATAATGATTCCAATATTTTTTTCATTGAATATCGCTGGTAACAGGCAACACTTTTACAATGGGTGGCGCGCAAGTGATTTCAATATTGATCTGAGATCTGAGGGTTTCAACCACAGAACTCATAGAACTAGAAGGCCAATACAGTTTTGCTGGGACGAGCCCTACTGTACCGCATGGTACACACATGGGCATGCGCAGTAAAACCGCTGCCATGACAGGGGGGGTTTCAGTGGAATTTATAACCTCTATTAACTGAAACCTACTGATCTTTCTGAAGATGGGTGTACTTGGGATCGAATTAAATAGTGGAGTGCAACTGAAATTATGAGGAATTTCTCAACCCAATATCCGTAGGGTTTCTCTGAATTAATTATTTCGCATTGAACTAAATTGTATGCAGTATTTCACAAGATAAAATATTTCATTTCAAAGATAATTTGGTTTTATTCTTTGATTATCATTTCAAGATAATGATGGAGATTGAATAACAATCACAATTCACTTCTCCCTTGCAGTTTTGAAGTTAAAGTATAGTTATTCTAATCCCAATTGGAACGGCAATGAAAATAATAGCACTACGAGGAGTGTTCATATGCACTGCCCGGCAAATGGGAAATTTATATACTACCAGTGTTTTTACTTTCCAAAGCGTTTCTGGTACAATCATAAAAAAATTCTGTCGTGTGGAAGAGAATTCCTTCTCGAAACTTTTTATGTTGGTCCAATTGGGATTAGAAATACATAACAAAAATTTCCAAGATTTCCAAAAAATGTTGGCACAAAGTAAAAATATTGGGGAATTTAAATGTGAATGATATGAATATAGCGTGTCGTCCCAAGAAGTATGGAATGTATCCTTGATAAAAGTTGGTGCCTATCGAGAAACCTGTAATACTATCAAAAAGAAATGTTAAGTTTTTCGTTAGTGAAGAAAGTCGGTTTTTAAGAAAAGTCATAGAAACTTTGCTCGAGCGGGCCCGCGCGAAACTAATATCCTTTCTTGTCATAGCTTTCGATATTGGAACTCGGAGTTGTCTATAGTGTTGCACCTGGTGGAGCTATTTCCATGCTGCAATCTATTGAGACTCAGCCCTTAGCTTGGAGATTCGTCTTGTCGGTTAGACAAGACTCCTAAATTCATTACCCACGCGCGCACACTCATAAAAAACCTTTGAAAATATTTCACCAATGGACAACTCAGATTTAGAATATGAGAGGTATACTAATGAAGTTGTTTTTCATCAATTTTTAAGTTACTGGTACTTTTTGGTATAAATAAAAAAAGATTTAACATAAGTAATTGATTGGCAAAATATTATTGATGTGAAAAAAAGTATAATTTTTGATAGCTTCTTCCTATTCAGTTCTTTCCTTACATTTTCTGCTTGCAACCAAGCAACACTATGGTAACGTATTTTACCGTAAATTTGTGTAATACATTTTATTAATTTCATTTTGTGGTACATCTCGTATCAAAAACATGCTTATCTAATTTAGAAAACAATTTTTTTATCTTCGAAAAGAGTTTCCGAAATAGTTCAACAAAAACATCCATATTTTTTTCTTCCGCCATTATTTGCTTGATTTTTCACTCTGTAAACATACAACACCTCACAACATCTGCAGAAGTCTTGATTAATGCAGAAAAAGGGCAGTTCTGTATTTTCTATGTGATAATTTGAAGTAATCAAGATCTACACTTTTCTTCCTTCTTCCAATACGGAAAGGCACACCTCACACTTTATTACTTTTTGATGCTCTTCACTACAAAAACTGCAATGTATCAACATTTTCTGTCAAGTTGGATAATGTAGGAAGAATTCAATCTTCCTTGAAATTCTTCATTGTGAATAATCCTAACATTAATATCTAAATTATATTTTTAATTGAAGGCATCAGTATGTTTGAGACTTTTCAAGTATCCTAAGGCATTTAAAAAAAAGGATTCCAGAAATATTTGTTGTCTTCCTTTATTGGAAACTTGTAGAATTTGCCCAATGGATTTCTAGAATTCATTAGATCAAATATCCTATCAAGAACACAAATTAACAACAAACGCAAGACCGGCTCTGAATAAAAATGTCGTCAGACTAAATAACAGGTATTGATGTAAACAGCGTTGCCAAATGAGTTTGTAGGAAATCATAATTCTTATTACGATTCCATCAGTTGTTAAGTGCTCCACTTAACTTGTATATTATCTTCTGAAAACATAAGACAAAAGAACTTAAGTATCCTGAGTAATCGATAGTCGAGTAGTTTCGGATCTTTTAATGGGAATATAATGTAATACTTCACATCATAATGTCATTCTATTAAATTCTAGTACAAGTACATGAACTGGCAATGTTGTTGATGATATGCGCATGATTACGTGTGTCTCATCTATACATGCGGTTATGAATCATATAAATTCCTTCCACTTATTTTAGCCCTCTAGTTCTATGAGTTCTGTGGTTTCAACTAATGATTGTATTTCATATACCTAGTTTAACGGCTGTTTGTGTGTTTTCGGTGTACGAATGCGCACGCTTAGCAGAATCGAGGTAAATACAAACAGCGACATCTCAGTTCGTCTGTGACATACAGGTCAGTCGTCACAAAGTATTAATTTTGCTGTCAAATCATTTATGCCACCCAAATGATAAGCGATTGGTCGATCTACAGCTCAAGCACGGAAAAAAAGGGATCACGAGCTTCAGAAACAGACGAGCAACGGAAAGCAAGACTGGAAATCGCTCAAGTACGCAATGTTCAAGCCTATTTGTCTGAAACAGTCGAGGAACGGGAAGCAGGACTGAAAACCATTCGAGTACGTACTGCTCGATCTACGCGGATTTAAATCTTGGTGCATTCCATTACAGATTAAATTGAACACCACGCGAACGAAGTCGCTGGCATCAGCTATTTTAGAAGTAAACACAGTTATAGTTAAACCATTTACAATTGCAGAAGCATAAAAAACAAGTTTCGCAGTCTTGAAGCAGTATCCTTTGAGCAGCAGGGGCGGAGATAACTAATTTGATTTAGATATTCAAATATTTTGAAAATACGTTAAAATAAAAAAATATGCCATGAGCAAAGAAGTATGTATTAATAGGCAATCGGATCATCATAATTCCATTTTCCTATGGTCGAAAAAAAAGTCATATTTTCCAACAAAACACAACAGAACTATAGAATATTTTAAAACCTATTTCGATCCCAGACCAGAGGCGCTACTGGCTTTTAATTATTCAGACCTCTTCGAACACAAATATAACTCGTGATTTGTTAGTTTTCTGGGCCTCCAACGTATGGACACACCTACAAGCATTATCATTGGCTTGCGGTCCGTTTTGATTGGCTCAGGCGAATCTGGTGTAGACAGCTGTCACTCAAACCCACGTTGACTGTCGGCTCTTTTGATCTCCCGTTCGGCGATGGAGAATGTTTACGACTAGTACACATTATTCTTAGTTCCGTTACTTCGCATATACGCTCGTGTATGCGAAGTGAGTTTTTTATTTTCCCCTTATAGAAACAGCTTCTGCAATTGAAATTGGTTAAACTATACCCTCAACTTTTTGGATATCCCAAAACGTACGCAACTATTCTAGGCTTGACAGTTTTTGATAAATTTACGATGAATTCGTGTATTGACACGGAACTTAATTACATTTGACCATTTTTTCATTTTCAGGAAAATAAAGTTTTTTCTAGAAGCTCTATAGCAGTACTTACATGGTAGAGAAATGATAAAACTGCTAACCCATCAGGCTCATTCCCTGCTGCATCAAAAGATCCATATTGAGTGTTGAAAAATACCATATGCAATTCTAACGGAAAGCTGAAACAAAAAAGTCCAGAACCCTTCGAGAGTTTATTTCGAACAATGATTTCACCTGTGATTGTTTATCAGATTTTCCGACCCTTCGGTATCAGTCTTTCCCCAATGGAAGTGTAGCTGGGCAAAATTGTAAAACCCATTCAGTGGTCCACCATGTGCGACTGGAACGTTTCCTTCTTCTATCGATAATTTTACTGTGGAAAATTTTCAGATAAACTTTATTGATTATTTGGTATATTCAACAACACCATATTTATTCAATGTACTTGATGAAACATATAACAATTTCAGTCAACTCATGGTGATGTGTTCATTTGGGGTAGCTTGGTTGATTTTCGCATTCAATTCATTTCATACGCAGGGACGCATTCAAGAGAGTAATGGGGTTATTACCACCATAACTGAAAGTTAAAGATTCTTTTCATGATGGTCCTGAAATTTTTCCATAATACCAATACTTTCGATCGAAACGATCAAAATTAATGGGCCTGCATGTTGTTAACATCTGGTAAATTTAAAAGAATGTCCACTGGTTGACGTCACCGGACTTTTCAACTGAATCATCGCAAATTCCAAGAAGTTCCGGATGATTCAGGAAACGACAGTCTAGTAAATTTCTAACTTGTCTGTTGACTATACAGAGTGGGCCATTGAAAACGAAACAGCGGCTCTGTAGGTCGGCAGAACTGAATTATATAAAAACGCTCGGATACGACAACTACATTTTCGAGGGGGACATCGTTCGCGATGAAATTCACCCGAAATACATTCCATCCCTCAGAGCTGTGACCGCCACCCCTAAATTTTTAAATGGCAACATATGGCAAGTGATACCTCATTTAAAAGGTATTTTCCTTCTCAATATCAAACAACGAAAATAAATTAATTCTATCGATTCGTTTTCGAGATATAGGAACTTGAAGTTGGGAAATAACTTTTTATTCACTCAATCAATAAAAATAACATCTAACAATGCAACTGTTTGAAGATAATTATCATTGTCAAGGAATTAAATGATCTAACTATTCCCCAACAAATAACATGCAATTTTTATATCATCCTCATTCACTTGATCGAAATAAATTTAAGGTTCTTCAGAATCGATAAAAAGACGTTTTCTCGAATTCGACTCAAATGCGAGTACAACAAAAACATGTATGAGATAATTTTTTCGCCAAATCGCAATTGTGGACGTCCATCAGTGTCAAACTGATCTTTGATTGAACGACATTGGCCACGTTTATACCGTATGTGAATTTGGTAACCTTACCAAGTGTACCTATGTGACCAAATACAAACCAAATATTTTAGTAATCGTTTATTTACATCGTGTTTTGTCAAATGATTAATTAACCAACTTGGTTCTGGTTTGGTATTTATTTAGTCATGTAACCAAGAGAATGGTTTGAAACTCTGCTAATTCGGGATTGTGTTATCTGTCAATGACAATGTCTGGATGTCAGTGAGCTCAGGCTCAGTCATTTTTAATTTCATTTGTTCAGCAGTTTTTGTAAAGGCCCTACTCAACATGTCTTCTTCAAGGCTCTTGTAAATGTCTAGGTGTTTAAATTTTTTGCCATCCAAAATTGATATAATTTTCTTGTCCAAAAATATTTGGAGAAACGCACTGGTTTCTTCATCTGTTCAATTAATACCTTTGGATTTTTTTTAGGAGGTTCTGAACTGCAGCAACTCATTTTATATAAAAAATACTAACAAAAATATATAAAACAATATCCGAGCTAATGACGCGGAAACTAAGGTTAAGAATCACAAAACATATTTTTCACTAACGCTCTCTTTTTTATGGCTATTGCTTCCATTCGGTGCATTCAGGCAGTGCGATAACCACACCACAACAGAACGCTTAGCAATCTTTCAAACCAAAATTCACAGTCACGGTTGGTAAAACTTATCATACTGTTTACACCATCTTAGTCAACTTAGTATTATAGTCTGGTACACAACAAATTTCGGTACCAAACCAAGCTAGATACTTGACCAAGTGCACAGTATACCACACTGACTAACATAAATTGAAATATAATCATTAGTCAGCATACCAAGACACGGTATAAACGTGGCCATTAGCGTGAATTACTTGACTTAAGCTGCTGAATATCTTTCTGCAATAATGGTGTATACGATCGCGGGAAGAGTTGAAATAATAACATTTTTTTTCAAGAATAATGAGTACGGTAACCGTACCGCTGATGAAACGCATCCAAATAAACTTGTTGCTAGAAAATACGTTCTAGAATTAGTGCAAAAATTTCGTCAACTTGGATCAGTAGCCAACAAGAAACGAGACCCAGAACGTGAATTTCCGTTGAGAAATGAACCTGTTGAAGTTGCACTTTTAGGACAAGTTCATGCAGACCCAACATTGAGCACAAGGAAATTGGCTAGTGTTACCAATATCAGTAGAACCAGTAACCGCCGAATCCTGATACATCATAAATTCCACCCCTACAAAATACATTTGGAACACCTATTGAATGAAGATGATTTTGATAGGCGACAGAAATTTTGTGAAATTATGACTACGAGAATAGATGCTGATGAGAATTTTCTTTTCAACATCTGCTTTCCTGATGAGTCTACATTCTCTTTGAATTCGACTGTGAATCGTCATAATTGTCGTTATTGATCAGATGCCAATCCACATGTTTTCCACGAAGTCCATACTCATACTCCCCAAAAACTCAATGTCTTGGCCGGTATTTTTGGGGACCGTTTGATTGGACCAGTATTTCTCGACAGTAACCTGACCGGACAAACTTATTTGGAATTATTGAATGAATTTGTTTATCCTCAATTAGTAGACATCATCGAAAATGACGATCGTTACCATGAAGACCACTTGATATTTCAACAAGACGGGACCTCCACATTATGCACAGCCTGTTAGGGCGTTTTTCGATAGAATGTTTCCTGGAAGTTGGATTGGAAGAAGAGGCTCTATAGAGTGGCCAGCCAGATATCCAGATTCAACCCCACTCGACTTTTTCCTGTGGGGTCACTTGAAAAACGAAATCTTTGCAACCGAACCAGAATCTCTGGAAGATTTACGAAGGAGAATTATTGAAGAATGCCGCCGAATAACGCCGGAAATGCTACGAAATGTGAGGTCTCGTTTTGAACAGAATTTGTACTATTGTATGGAAATGGGTGGTAGACAGTTTGAACATTTAGTTCATTGACAATAATAATTATTGCGATATTTGCTTTATCAGATATTGTTTTTATTGATTGAGTGAACAAAAAGTGATTTCCCAATTTAGTTCCTATATCTCGATAGAATTAATTTATTTTTGTTGTTTGATATTAAGAAGGAAAATACCTTTCAAATGAGGTATCACTTGCCATATGTTGGCCATTTAAAAAATTTAGGGGTGGTGGTCACAGCTCCGAGGGATGGAATGTATTTCGGATGAATTTCATCGCGAACGATGTCCCCCTCGAAAATGTAGTTGACGTGTCCGAGCGTTTTTATATAATTCGGTTCTGCCGACCTACAGAGCCGCTGTTTCGTTTTCAATGGCCCACTCTGTATAAACAGCTGCGTGTAAATTAAAGTTTTGAAGGAAGATTGTTTCAGATACAATGTCGTGTGCAATATTTTAGTGGTGAACTGTAATATATTCATTCAATTGTCAGAGTAATAAGTTCCGTATTTCGAATAGCATGAACCCCAATTTCATCATATCATTTTATCTGAATTTTTCGGAAGATTCAAAATGTAATGATAACGGTTTTAAGAGATATTTTGTGATTTATAAAAGAAAACAGCATTTCTCCCAAACTGACGACCTTTGATCGAAATTAAACCTTGACTAAGAGTGTCATTAACACATAGAACATGCACTGAATAAATTTAATCAGTAGTTCCACATATTGGATTTTCTCATAAAAAAAAACGAGAAGCGTCACTAATTTCATCAATTCATTTAGTACTTATATAAATATCATTATTACTCATTTTTGGCCTTTTACATAACTGATTGTGCACGAAATATTGGATGAGAAATGACTTTCCAACTCGACATCCAGAAGAACTAGACCAAAACCGATTTGAATTACTTTTGCATATACTGAGGGAAGGTTCATATACAATTTTATATTAAGTATGCCTACAGAGTAAGGATGATACCTAAAATCCATGTGCCCATGCTGTAAAAATCGACTCGAATGCAAAGTGAACGACAAACACAGAAATATTTTCGCAAATCTTTATAGCTATAGAAAATACGGAAATATGGAGAGATCTCATAAATATTTTGTCGTGTTAGGTTGAATTAGGTTCTAATAAATACAAATTCCAATCCAAAACATAAGTTACTGGCTATAATGTGCTAATGCAACAGGGCAACAAAAAAAAACTCATAAACATGCCTTAGTGTGATCTAGTCACGAAATAATTTGCTTTCTCCACGAAAAAGGAAAACCAACTAACACAATAGAAAATAAGATTCTCCAATAGAAAAAAACCTTTTCTGATGAACTTCATTTGCAGATAAATCATATAATTTCATGTTTTCGATGGTATTTAAATTTTTCTGACATAACATGGTTCGATTAGAGTAAATCGGAGAAGTCATGGCCGACCTAGAAGTGAAACTAATAATTAAAATAAAGATGACACTTATTGCTATCATTGTATTCAAAAAATATAGCAATAACATACAGGGTGTTCCATTTGAAAATAAAAAATTTGTGTCACTTTCGGTGAAGTGTGCAAAAAATATTTATATGTCGAAAAGTGACGTTCATTGGGTATGTGTTCATTCTGTTACTCGATATAGTATTCATCGATAAAGCAGCGTTGTTTAATTATGAACTTATTTTCTAAATTTTAGAGTTACAATGTAAAATGATGGTACTATGCGTTTTCATCCCCGGACAAAATATCCCCGATGAAAAATCCCCTACAAAATATCCCCAGACAAAATATTTCCAAGACAAAATATACCCAAGACAAATATTCCTGGACAAACAAACACACACACGAAAATTTTTTTTTTTTTTATGTTCTGGTTCCCACGAAAAGGGATATCCTGTAATGTTCAGAGAACATCGTGGGAACCAAGGGAAAGAAGGTAGGAGTTGGTGTTCTTCTTAAATTTCTGGAGGTTGTATGCCTCGGGGAACACCTCCCTAGGCAATGAGTTCCAAAGCCTCGCTGTTCGTTGGATGAACGAGTCTTTGGAAAGTGATGTTCTGCAGGTCTTCAAAGTGACCACGAAGGGGTGTGATGACTGAACTTGACGGGTTAATCTCGAAGAGACTGCCAAAGCAGGAACGATTGTTGATATTTCAGAAGAGCATCGCCCATGAAAATATCTATAAAATAGAGACAAATCGCCAACTTTTCTACGGTATTCCAGACAAGTGAGCGAGTTTGTGAGCGAGGCATCACCGACGAAACGAATTGCCCTTTTTTGGACAGAATCCAATAGCCTCAGGATATGTTTAGGTGCCGCGCTCCAAATATGGGAACAGTATTCCAGGACAGGTCGGATCTGTGCCTTATAGATCATAAGCAGCTGAGTGGGGGTGAAATAGCTCTTGGCACGAAACAAAAAACCAAGTTTTTGGGATGCACTTTGGCAATGGACCTCACGTGATTTTCCCAGGAAAGGTTATTGCTGATAGTAATACCAAGCATCGATATGGATGACTTCAGTGGTATGGTTACTCCTGACAAAGTTATGTTAGGCACAGTGAGATCGGCTTTTCTAGAGAAAAGACATGCTTGTGTTTTGTTTGCATTGAATTCCACCAAGTTATTAGATCCCCACTCGAGAATTGTTGCTAAGTCCATATTTATATTATTAACATTTCTTCCTCGTTCATTTCTGTTTCACGGGCTGATATAGGGGCCCTGGAAGAGAAAGCGGTATGGAGGGTACTATCATCGGCAAAGCTGTGTACTGGACATGAAGTTGCTTTCAACAGGTCGTTGATGTGAAGTAGAAATAGTGTTGGTGCGAGAATAGATCCTTGCGGAACACCAGCATTTATGAGTAGAGTGTCAGATGAAACTCCATCGACCACTACATGGAAAGACCTGTTTGAGAGAAAACTAGCAAGCAGAGAACACAGCTGAGGGGGCAAGACATAAGACGGAAGCTTGGCGAGGAGTCCCTGGTGCCAAACTCGATCGAACGCCTTGGAGATATCGAATGCCACAGCTAAAGTTTCTCCATACTTTTCAATAGATAGCTGCCATATATGTGAGACGTAAGCGAGTAGGTCACCAGTTGATCTCTGATGGCGGAAGCCATATTGCCTAGCGTTGACAATCTGAGTCTTCAGATATTTCATGAGCTCGATGTTGATGGCTTTTTCCATACCTTTGAAATAATAGATAGCAGTGCGATAGGTCTGTAGTTGCTAGGTAGGGCCTTTTGCCTTTTAGGACTGGCTGTACTCTTGCAATTTTCCAATTGGACGGAAATACCCCCAAATTGTAAGAGTGGTTGAACAACTTGCAAAGAACAGGTGTTAGTTCGGGGGCACATTTCTTGAGAACAATCGGCGGGATTCCGTCAGATCCACAGGCTTTGTTGGTGTTGAGACCCAGCAAAATCTTTCTGATAGTACGTTGGCGAAAGGTGATCTCGGGCATGTGACTGTCAATAGGTGTAATGTTCGGGGTTGTTTTCCGATGAATCCAGAGTGGAATTTCAGCAAATAGGTGCGCAAAGATATTGGCTTTTCCTGGGCAGTCGTTGCTAGTGTTCCATCTTCTTTGGTTAGAGGAGGAAATGAGCTGGAAGTGAAGTTTCTTCCACAGCTTTGGCGAAAGACCAAAATGAACGGGATCCGTTAGGACATTCAGCAAGTTTTGATCTTATTTTGGCATTGTGGGCATCTTTTGAGCATTCTATTGTCTCTTTGCATATGCCTCTAGCCTCGACATATGCTGCTCTGGTCTCAGGGCCCGGATTTTTTAGCCAAATCATACCGGCAAGCTCGGTTTTCGAAAAACCAAATTTCTTCTTGGATGAGCATTTCTTGATAGGTAACTCCTGTTGATATATAATCATAAAATATTGGGCCAACAATTTTATTTCCAAAAATTCCGCAACAAACGCTAACAGTTTTTTTCCTGTTTTCATTTGTTTCACCATACTTTTTCTGTTGTCCCTTTTTCCCACGACCTTCTAGTTTTCCTATTGAAAATTCCTGCCGTAGAAAAGGATGACTCATCAGTCCATAATACCTTCATTCAAATTTTGAATCATAAATTCCACTCTTTTCCTGTCTCTGTTAAAACTTGTACGGGTAAAATCCACAGAACTCATGAATTCTGTGGTAAAATTTCATATGGTTTGTAGTTGTTTGTTTTTCAAAGTACGTTGGGTTTTGGAAAAACTTTTACCTAATTGATGGGCTACATTTTTTAAACTACATTCAGAATTTTCTATAAAATACAATGTTTCAAAAAAGTCTATTCGCGAATTAATATGGATAGGCCTACCTTCGAAATGAAGCAGTATATTTAGCTGTTCTTCCTGGTTTTCTTGAACCACACGCTTTTTTCTACTGAAACTGAAGGTATGAATCACCTTTTGGTAAATATTTTGGAATGTTGGACGATTTGAACACCCTATCTGCACTTCTTGCTGCACGTTTATTTTTGTTAGAGAGAGAGAGAGAGAGAGAGAGAGATTTATTAACTACGTACATATATAAATACATTTGTAGCAGGTCCTTGAGAAAAACATTTTTTTAAATTAAAAGTTACAAGTTAAAAGAGTACAACTAAGTTAAAAGAGTAAAACTAAATTTCCTACGGTGATACATCACATTACAACACAGGAATAAAATGAGGTTAACTCAGAACTAGTCATTGTAAACAATACATAAAGGGGTATAAAAGTTGCATTGACAAACACATTAAAAGCCCATTAAAAGTCCAGATCATCCACGTTAAAATTATAGTTTAAAAAGTCCTTTACGGAGTAAAAGCATTTCATCAGTAGACAAGATTTCACTGATCTCTTAAAATTGTAAAAGGTCATATTTCTTATTTCCAAAGGTAATTTATTGTATAGGCTTATATTCAATGAATTTTTCTGTGATACAGAGAGTCTATATCTTGGTGTTTTCAAGAGGTTTCCTGACCTTGTTTGGTGCTGATGCGTGTCCGCTGAAAGAGCAAAATCTGATCTTTTTTATGTATTTCAAGCAGAGTGGAATATATGAACGCGGTAGGAAGAGCCATGATCTGGTGATGAATAAATAGAGCATGGCAGTGATCTCTGTAGCCCGCCCCTGATATTATTCGAATAACCCTTTTTTGTAAAACAAAAATTGTGTTCGAATGGGACGAATTACCCCACAAGACAATTCCATAAGTCATAAGACTGTGAAAAAGTCCAAAATAGCTGGCTCTTACAGTATCTGCACCAACAAAAATTTTCAATCTGCGAATCAAGAACGTGACGCTTGATAATTTTTTCGACAGATTTTCCACGTGACACATCCAGTTGAGTTTGTCATCAATGGATATACCAAGTAACTTGACACTTTCCCCACCTGTTAGTGAGGAGTTTGAAGATATAATAAGATTCTGATTTTTAGCAGAATTGAGCATAAGCTTGTTTGAACAGAACCACTCATCTGTTATTTGCAAGGTGAGTTTGGAAGAGTCAATCAGTTCCTCTAATTTACTATTACGATCTATCAGTGTGGTGTCGTCAGCAAAGAGAATGCATTTTTTCGGTAATATATGATAATATAAATCATTGATATACAGAATGAATAGGGTTGGTCCCAAAACAGAGCCTTGTGGAACCCCATGGACGATTTGTATTAATGCTGATTTGGTGCCTTCAACCGAAACACACTGAGATCGCCCATGCAAATAAGACCTGAAAAATTTCAATGGAAGTCCACGAATGCCATAACAGAAAAGATTCTCAAGTAATATATCATGGGAAACACAATCGAAAGCTTTAGTCAGATCACAAAGCGTTAAGAAAGAATGCTCCCCCTTCTCGAGTCCATCAACTACATTTGCAATAACGCTCAGAATGGCTCTCGTAGTTGATTTATTTTTTCTAAAGCCAAATTGCTCAGGACACAGCAAGGAGTTTGTTTCCAGGTAGGATATCAATCTTGTTTTGACTAGCGCCTCTATGATTTTCGCGATAACTGGAATTATGGAAATGGGGCGAAAATTTTCTGGTAGGTGGGGATCCCCTTTTTTCAGCAATGGCAAAACAACTGAAATCTTCAGTGCATCTGGATAAACTCCTAGAGATAAGCAATCATTAATTAAAATTGAAAGTGGAGAAGCAATAATATCGGCTATACCTTTAATCACCGCGCTGTTCAGTTCATAGAAATCCGAACAACTTGAATCCTTCAAAGATTCAATTGTGTCCATCACTTCCTCGGGAGTTACAGGGAAAAAAGAGAAAGAATTCACAGGTGATCTGAGATTTTTCAAGTATTCCGTAGGTTCGTGATTCGTCTCAGGTAGAGAAGAGATCAATTTTTCAGCAATATTGCTGAAATAATCATTGAATTCAGCTTCCGTGATGCTGGACTCCTTTTTTTCCCATGGATTTCTGTTACACTCGAAGTTGATCAATCTCCAGGAGTCTCTGCTGATGTTCGAGGAATTTTTCAAAAAAGTTATTTTGTATATAATAGTTATTTGTGCAACCAGTTGGGTAAACCACTATTTTTCGTAAAGAGCGAATTTCTGAAATTTTAAGTATGAAAAGTGTGATATGTAGTTGAGAACGTATGCGTACTTGCTAGCTCGAAAGCGAGGCCCTTTTACAGGTATAATTTACAAAGATACATAAAAAACTTTCTAACTTACGTTAAAGAATGGTAATGCGTTTGGCAATTAATATCGTCCAGTTAGCCGACCGATCTGAGGCGCGAGATCTATGCTCCGGATCTCAAAAGTTTGCGAGTGTTCGAATACCCACGCCTGACGATTTTTTTTATATTTCACTTTGAAATTAAGAAATGATTTAGTTTTGGGATGAATATTCAAATAAAAAAAAACAAATCATTTCTCAATTTCGATGGGAAAAATAAAAAAAAAGTCGTCAGGCGCGGGTATTCGAACCCTCGCCAGTTAGATCGTGCGCCTTAGACCGCTCGGCCAACTGGACGATATTAATTGTCAAACGCATTACCATACTTCAACGTAGGTAAGAAAGTTTTTTATGTACTTTTATACCTGCTACCCGTAAAAAGGACCATATTTCAAGCTAGCAAGTATACATACGTTCTCAACTACATATCACACTACTCATACCCAAAATTTCAGCTTTGCTAAAAAGACGTAGGTTTGTCGGCTCTGGAGTCTTGGACTATTTTAATTGATTTCGACAAAGCACCCCACGCTTTTTGGCATAGTCATTGAATATTAAAATTATTTTGTACTTTTTAGTGCGTTAAATGCGTGTTCTCATCCTTAGAGAGACTTCCATGGAAAATGATGCTACATAGAACCTTGCCAGCTGGGGTCAATATTACCAATTGTTTAAATTATGTTATTAATATTCATAATTAGTTTTTACCATACATATTTTGTATTAAATTCGAATAAAGTATAATAGCAATGAAGAAGTACTTCAAGTAGAGGAAAGTGACCAAATATGGAATACCGTTTTGATTTTCAGGCATAACTTTCACAAATTTTATAAATAAAATACTTTTTGTGGTAATTATTAACAATCATATATTTGCACTTAAGTTTGTAACAATCTTAGATTATTTTGTTCAGTTTGAGGTAAGAAACATTTTCAAAAACTAAATAACGATAAAGGTACCTATATATGGAATAGGTACCCCAAATATGGAATACTATAATCACTATGAAAAATTAACCTTAACTTATAAGAGACTCTTTGAAAACTTTGGTATAATAAAGAAATGAACACAAATTATTTACAAAAATCGCAAATCCAGGTATCAAACTCTGGCCCAGCGCAATCATTATGTGCCCAGAGCCCACACATGAGGCACTTGATCCATGTTTCCCCATGAGTGTCATTCGAAAACAGCATACCACAGAAAATACACTCCGAATCTTCAGAGTCTTGAGCTGTACATCCAATCAAGGCATCGGGTTCGCTGTCTGTATCAAAGAGCATCACCTCCTCATCATCTGAATCAGACATAGGCTTAGTCTTTTCTTTTGGTTTTTTTCCTTTTGATTTCTTCTCATTCTGTTTTTTATTCTTGTTTTTTGCTAATTTATTTTCTTTTTCTTCTTTTTTCCTGTTTTTCTTTTCTTCCTCTATTAGAAGGTTTCCTTTTCTTGTTTGGTACGGGACTGATGTCATACGGAGACACTAATCCTAAATCACTGCGAGATAGTCCGGAAGTTGAGGGTACAGGTTCAATATTTGTATCTTGTCTGGGTGTGACAGCTTCAGTTAAAGGCATACAATTATCAGGTGTTCTTAAACTGGCCATCGATGGTACTTCAGGTTGGTGACCTGATGCCATTGATGTAACGTTGACTGTGCAACCATCTTTAACTGCATCTTGTTGCGCAGCAAGATAGTCGACCGCAATGAAAATATTTTTATTCAATGGCCATAAGCCAGTTACACGAAAGCCATTTGCTGAAATCTCACCAGTTTGCACTTTCAAATAAGCTCTGCCAAACTGCCAAACAACATCATAAGGGCTTAGTGGTCGATTATTGTCTCTAATCCACATGCGTATTTCTTCACTGTAATAGGTTTTTAGTGGTCCCATAAACGTTTTGTCCAGTGGCTGGAGCTTGTGAGTTGTGTGGGGAGGTAAGGAGACAATTTCTACGTTATTTTGCCTAGCAAACTCTATCACATCGATGTTAGGAGTGTGAGAAAAATGGCCATCTAAGATCAATAATACTTTCGATTCCGGAGTAGGGTTGGTATGTTTGATGAAATGTTTGAACCAGTCAGTGAATATGTTCATTTGTATCCATCCTGATGGATGCGCAATGCCAACAGCACCTGGGGGACTACCTCTCATTAGCTGATCCCTCATATTCTTGCGCGGGAATATAATAAAGGGAGGTACAAAATGACCAGTGGCGTTCATGGCAACAACAATCGTCATTAATGAACCCCTTTCCGCTGAGGTAAGAGAAGCTATCTGCCGTTTTCCTTTATGTCCAATCACTTGGGGTATCTTGCTCTGTACTACGGTAAGCCCTGATTCATCCACGTTGTATATGCGACTTGGACCATAGTTTCCTTGAGCATAGACGTCTTCGAGGAGATCAAAGAATGAGTCTACTTTTTCTTTGCTAAATCCAAAGGCTCTAGCATCGAAGTGTTTTGCAGCTTTCAAATAACACATTTTTTTTTCTCGTACTAATTTTATAGCTTTTGCCATATGCTCTAAATTCCATTCTTTTCGCTTCGTTTTCCAATTGACGCCCGCCATTCCGAAAAAAAATATAATTAACAAAGTCATTAAGTCAGCTGATACGTCACAGTGTCCAATTATGGAATAGTCCATAATTGGACACTGTGATCCGTCCATATTTGAATTTTCCAACTATTTCAAACTGATATTCACATATTTATATTTCAGAAAGTAATACTATCTAATACCGCTAAAACATACTAAAGAACATCTAAAGGGTCTCTAAAAGTTATAAAAACAATACTGTGTGCACTTTCTGTACGAAAAATAATTATTTTTTACGTACCCACCTTAGAAAGTTATGCGGCAGCGATAAAACAAAACACTGTCACTACGACGAAAGGGCTGGCTCGACTGACATGCTACAATTTGTACGCGTAAATGGGAGTAGAAAGAGACAGAAAATCACTGTTTATTGCGTGTGTGAGTTTGCATTTGAGAAAAATGGGGGTATTCCATATTATGGATACTATTCCATATTTGGTCACTTTCCTAGTTTATTCTCAAAATTATAACAAATTTTATTCCTGTATTTTTTGCAACTGGTGGTAAAATTTACTTTTCATCGCCAGTTTCGCAACTGGTGATGGAAAGTAAAACATTTGATAACGTTAACGAGTTTTGAAAAGTGTCACTTTAAATGTCAAAATTAGAAAAATAGTATATATTTGAACTTTTTCTTCCACACTGTAAACCATTTTGACTATTCCATTAAAGAAATATTACGAAACAAACATAATATAGTTGTCATTTTCATAGCTTACTTTAAAAATGTTAACTTTTATAGGATAGGTATTCACAGTAACAACTAATTCAACTAAGTTATGCGACGTTTAATAACTCAAAAATGTATATCCTCTGAAATCTGCACGCTACTGTATTTTTTATAGATTTTATCAAAATTTTTTGAAACAGGAAAAAAAATCTTAAAATTAAAAAAATTTTTTATTTTATCAAAATTCAGTCATAACCACAAAACTTTTACATTTAACGTTTTTTTCTATAGGCAATAATAACGATGATATAGTAAATGACCCGGTACTATCAAGAAGAAATAACAATAAGTAATTAGAATAATTTATTGACGATCATTACGATCGTAGGTTATTGGTGGAGAATGTGTAATGAACGGGTACTATCTTGAAAAATTAATTATGCTTTTTGAAACAATTGAACTTATTTCAATAAGGTGAAGGGAGCTTTTTTGGAACGGTAAAATAAGAAAAAACAGTTATCTCAATCTCAGGAGGCAATTTCACGAAGCATGACAGATTATCAATAGTACCGCAATAATTGGAAATGAAATTCTGTATGAGTGTGGAATAAATTGATTATTTTTTTTTCCTGATGCATGAAACTAGGTGAACCTGATTACAATTTCTAATATATTTTTGCATTTTGCCAATCTCAAGCACAACAAAAAATGGCTTATATACGATTTCACAGTTTGTTGAACGTTTTCTGAGAAATATTGTCGTACTTAAATGCAAAAACATATTTTGTTTCTGTCATGGAACGATATTGGTTAATGAATAGGAATTGAAATTGTGCGCCGCAGAAACTTCTAAAATTTATATTTTCACACAACTTAATATCTTAAAATTATGTATCTGGAAAATAAAACTTTGGGGCGGTAAATTGACCAAAGTAACTGTTAGCCGACTCAATGGAGGTTTTTACTTTATTTCATTTTCTTCTTGGGCTGGTTCCGGGGAAACCCGACCTCTTCACTTGGGCCCATTGTGCGCATGCCGATTTCTCTGACGGAATTCAGCAGTTTCCTCATAGTCTAATCGACAAGTTGAAAATGGTCTAAAATAGAGATACTGCTCTTAAAATTATGTGTGATAGCTCATTGGATCCGGAATAACGCCTAGAAAAATGTGCCAAAAGCGTGTATTAGCACATACAAAATTGCAAAAGTTATAAACAATTGAAGATGAAAAAAAATGGCATTTCGTTTTTTGCCAATATTTCATAAACTATTAATATTCAAGAAATTTCAAAAGATTCTGGAAGATTCTGAAAGAGGAGGAAACTTCCAATAAAAAACTCCGAGCTCCCGGAACTCTATCTCCATTATTTATAATTTTAATTTAACGCTGAAAATAGGTCTCCGCGCGACACATTAATTAATTTATATAAGGTATTAAATATTTTTTTTTTATTTGAAAAAATTATGGTGTATTTTGAACACTATAAATAATTTATTCCCGTTGGAAATTTAACTTAAAGTTAATTTTTCAACAAGTTAAACGATTGTTAACTAACGAAATTTTCTCAAACTTCTGTCTTAATTGTAAATAATTTTTTTTTTTAAATGATTGTCGTAAATATTTTTCGCTTCGTAGAGCCTTTCTTATATACATACTCAACAAGATCACGCCATAAAAGTTGAAAAAATATTCATACTTTGTTTATAATAATTTTTGTACTTGAACAAAAACAAAAAAATAAGAATTAAAAAAATGATATTATATTATGTTTTTTTATTAATAAATAATAATTTTTAAAAAAAAAAACCCCCTTTTTAAAATTTTTTTATATTACAAATATTATGATCTTAAAAAAATCCTTAATAACAATTTTTAATTGTTTATAATAGTTTTGTTTATATTTCTATTGTTTAAATAATTAGTTGGGAAATTATTTTTTTTCTAAAAATCATTATTGACAGTCCTCTATGAAGTAACAAAAAAAAATTTTTTTCAGCAATTCCATTGTTTATTAACTTACCAATTTGTTATAAACAAATTTTTAACTTTGTTAGATTTTTTTCTGAAACTTCTAAAATTTACAAAAACAACCATATATAACAAAGTATAGGAAACAATTTTTTCCAATTTTTTATTGTACTTTTAAAAAACACGTGCTACAAAAGTTGCAGTGGCTGCTTCATTTGTCTACTAAAAAACTAATATAACTTTTAAACTATTAGAGATACGAAGATAAACATTCAAGTCGATTTTATGGAGGATTGAACGATCTTCCAAACGAGTTATTAAAAAAATGTTTAGTTATTGCTAATCTATTATTATGCGCATTTGTTTATAAAAACCAATATTTTTTCGATGTTTTTCGAACTTTCTGACTTCTAACTTTTTAAATAATGCAGATACGGTTATAGACCTTCAAGGCTATTCTGTCTAGTAATGAAATATATGCATATATTGCAGTTGTTTATTTATAAATAATGTCATTTTGGAATGAATTAAATCTCTAATTTTTTTTTCATTTCATAAAAAATTTATGTCGATTACAATCTATTCGTTAATAACATGCAAACATTTATACAAGTATTGTTAAGATGAAATTGTATTGTTGAATAAACCTGTGATTTTATTAGCATGAATTTTATTAGCATGAATTACAAAAATAATAATAATACAGAAGGAACAAGATTCAAAGGTCGGCAAAAAAATGGCCTCGAAAAGAAGCAGCTGCTCATTGTGAAGTACCGAACTCGAAATAAATTATGAATATTACAGGAAAAATAATAACTGTGAAAAGTGAGAGAACCGTAAAGGAGAGAAAAATGGCATTAATTCATTCAAAAATGACATTATTTATAAATAAACAACTGCAACGTTAATATATTTTATTACTAGACAGAATCGCCTTGGAGGTCTAAACCATATCTCATTATTTAAAAAGTTAGAAGTCACAAAAGTTCGAAAAACATCGAAAAAAATATTAGTTTTTATAAACAAATGCGCATAACAATAGATGAGCGATAACTAAAAAATGTTTCAGTAACTCATTTGAAAGATCCTTCAATCTTTCATAAAATCGACGGGAATGTTTATTTTCGTATCTCTAATAGTTTAAAAGTTATATTAGTTTTTCAGTAGACAAATGAAGCAGCCACTGCAACTTGTGTAGCACGTGTTTTTTAAAAGTACAATGAAAAATTTGTTTATAACAAATTGGTAAGTTAATAAACAATGGAATTGTTTTGATAAAAAAATATTTGTTTTTGTTACTTCATAGAGGACTGTCGATTATGATTTTTAGAAAAAAAATAATTCCCCAACTAATTATTTAAACAATAGAAATATAAAAAAAAACATTATAAACAATTAAAAATTGTTAAGGAAATTTTTTTTCATCATATTATTTGTAGGATAATGAAGTTGTGAATTTTTTTTTTTTAAATATTGAAATAATCAATTTGTTTATAAAAAATGTATCAACAAATGGCGGGTTTTTTTTTACAAATCAATTTACATCTTGTATTAAAAGAAAGACGATAATATAATGATTAAGAAAAAAAATTTTCAACAACATTACTTGGATTTTTTTGTTTTTGTTCAAGTACAAAAATTATTATAAACAAAGTATGAATATTTTTTTAACTTTTATCGCGTGATCTTGTTGAGTATGTATATAAGGAAGGCTCTACGAAGCGAAACATTTTTACGACAATTATTTAAACATTTTTTTTCATTTACAATCAAGACAGAAGTTCGAGAAAATTTTGTTAGTTAACAATCGTTTATCTTGTTGAAAAATTAACTTTAAGTGAAATTACCAACGGGAATGAATTATTTATAGTGTTCAGAATACACCATAATTTTTTTTTGAAATTTAAAAAACAATATTTAATACCTTAAATTAATTAATGTGTCGTACTCGCTTTTGACGCCACGCGCGCAACCTAAAAATGTGTGGCGCGGAGACCCATTTACAGCGTTAAATTAAAATTATAAATACTGGAGATAGAGTTCTGGTTTTTGAAATTTCTTAAATATTAATAGTTTATGAAATATTGCCAAAAAACGAAATGCCATTTTTTTCATTTTTAATTGTTTATAACTTTTTCAATTTTTTATGTACTAATACACGCTTGTGGCACATTTTTCTAGGCGTTATTCCGGATCCAATGAGCTATCACACATAATTTTAAGGGCAGTATCTCTATTTTAGACCATTTTCAACTTGTCGATTAGACTATCAGCTGAATCCCTTTGATATCTTCTGGGTTCATAATTGTGCTCCCAAAGTTGATCTTCCTCTGGTGTACCAAAGCGGGACATTCACTGAAGATGTGCGACGATAACTCGTCATCTTCTAGGCGCCATCTGTCCAGGGGATCGTCTGTGATTTCGATGAGTTTCATGTGTCTGTTCAGGTGATTCTGCCCAGTCACAGTCCTGATATCCCGTCTGTTGAGGGTCAAAATCTCTTTTGTAGCAGTCCCTCCACGTTCAAGATTGCCATGCTTCTGGTTATTCCCAAGATTGGTTCCTGATACTATCTTGGCTAATATGGCTGACTCTTCGTTCCCGAGAACACTAGAGTGCCCAGGGGCCCGTATAAGGCTGACTCTCCTCGTTTTCGATAAACTTTCTATAGCGCTTCTACAATCGGACACCAATTTGGATGCGACCTTATTCGATCCACTGTTCGTGTAGATTACAGTGGGTCCTTGACTTTCATTGTCGAGGTTTTCCTGGACGCAGGTGAGTATAGCAAATACTTCGGCCTAGAATACTGGGGCATGTTTGCCTAGGAAAACTGAGATTTATCTCTTCGTTCCTCCTCCGTATACTCCTGCGCCAGACATCCCCGTAAATCTTGATCCATCTGTATACCAGGTTGATCCATTGATAGGGCTTCTGCCGGACTCAGCGTCTTTCCGTTCTTTCTTCATGGGGATGGCAATGTTAGGCCCTCTTCGTGATTCAGAACAGGCGGAATGCTATCTCTTTCCATTAATAGGATTGGACAGCCCTCTTTCGCCTTCTTCCACAAAGCGGAGTGTTCATGGCCTGCCTCAGTACCGAGTGCAGAGGTGGTACTTCTAGTAGAACTTCAAGAATCCTGGTAGGCATCGTCCTCATGGCACCTGTCATTCCTAGACAAGCGAGCTGTTGTTCTTTATCTAGTTCATTTCTGGACTTGCCCTCAGTGGTGCCGGTCCACCCAATTATGGAGCGAATAATCGCCGTATATATCCAGTGTAGAGCTTCAGGTGTCAGGTCCCACGTATAGCCGAAGGTATGCCCAGTAGGAGCAGATAGCTTTCGTGGTGCGATTTTCAATCTGCTCGTTCCACATCATCTTGGAGTCTATGATGACTCCAAGGTGATTGGTCGACCCTCTGTAGCTGTCTTCCTGAGATAAATATTTCTGGAAGAGTTCCCAAAAACCTTCTGTGCTTGCTGAAAAAATCAACCTACAAACGAAGCCCAAAACTGGCAGATTCACAAAACACACCAATAATTGGAAGTAAGATGGATGAAAGTTGTCCTGTAAGAAGAGTGGCTCCCAAAAAAACTTCCCTTTCATGTATATAAACTTCATCCGGAAATGAAAATAGAAGAACTCAAGAAGTTTCTACTCTCTTCCAGAAGTGGAGGTTGAAAAATCAACTCATTCCACTCTAGGTTATATTCATCATTCAAAGTTACCATCGACGAAGAAAATTTTGATAAAGCTTGGAAACCCGAAGTTTGGCCAGCGGGTGCCTGGGTTAATCTGTTTTTTCACCACAGAAGAAGGAGGAGTTCCCAAACCTAACAAAGAAAAATTTTGCCGTTTCTCAATTCGGAAGACATGGAAACAAAAAGGCGGGATGAGCATTCTGCATGTCAACAAAAAGTATCACAATAAAATCAACGAAATCCTATTACTTTTAATAAGCACGAGTATTCGGTTGTTTGCTTCAGTGAACACTGGCTAAACGACATATGTTTGCAAATGATAAACTTAGGGACCTTAGCAAGTCATTTTTGTAGAGATTCTGGTGAACATGGAGTCTCAATCTTTGTTAAACATAACACTCCGTTTCAACCCATCGATCTGAGTGATTTTTGTATTAAATTTCATAGTGAATTTTGTGGAATAGAGATAACACAACTGAAAGTAGCTATAGTAACTTTATACCGTTCCTGCAAATCTGGTGACCTCGGTATCTTTCTCACTAACCTAGAGGGACTTCTCGAACATTTGACAGGTAAATATGAAAAAATTATCATACTAGGTGATTTCAATATAAACTTTAAGGGAAACGGACCGGGAATGACAGATTTAGTCCAACTTATGAATTCCTATGGCCTCAGTCCCACGATTGATGACTTTACTAGATGTGATCTAAGAACAAATACCAAAACCTGTATTGATAACATAGTAACTAATAAGGCATAGAGGCATTGAAGGCAACGTCAAAGCGGACCAGCTAGCTAGACAAGCATCTGATACGCTATTCACAGGGCCAGAACATGTACATGGGATTAGCAAAAACCGATGCAGAACCCTGATCGACGAGTGGATAAAAACAAGACACCAACAATATTGGGATCAAACTGTCGGGCAAATACACAGCAAAGTCATGGTAGGGCATCCAAACCGGACCCTTACGGCTGACCTTCTGAACCTGAACAGAACGAAGGCTCGTATAATAATAGGTCTGTTGACTGGACACTGCGAACTAAGAAAACACCTAAACACCATGGGAGTACGCAAGGAAACCGTGGAGTGTAGGCTATGTGATGAAGAGGAGGAAACAGCCTCTCATATTATCTTCGACTGTGACGCCCTAAGTAGTAGGCGACACAGAACCTTTGGAGAGATCAGCCCGGAAACAGACATGAATCCGAAGAACCTTATCAACAGGCTTCTGAACCTAATTGAAGGCACAAACCTGTTTGAATGAGGAACCACTGACGACAGAGTGATATAATAGACCCCAGCTGGTCGCAGTGTCAAGGGAAGCTAAGTGCCAACCCTGTCTCTGGCTCGTCAGCTTTCAACCAACCAACCAACTAATAATCCAGATATGCCTATCTGATCACAGGGGGCAATTCATAAAAATATTTGAATATGAAAAAATTCCTAATAAGATCTTGAGACGCAAACTGTCCCCATACGCTATTGAAAAAATTACCCATGATCTGAGTTGCACATATTTTTACACATCACAATGTTAACAACATCAATATGCTATATGAAGATTTCATAAAAATTTTGGTTACGAATCTTGATAAACACTTATCCCTAAAAGAAGTGGAAAATGTTAACAAACCAATTGTTGACTTTTTCAATGATGATCTTAGAATAATGAGGGAAAACTTATCTTCCTTGAAAATAGTGAGTGATTCAACCAACTCTCACAATGACTCCAGGTTTATAAATCCTACAAAAACTATTTAAAAATTGCATTGAATTTACAAAAAAAAACTGCGTATGATAATTATATTTATGAGTCTAAAAACAAAGATTGCTGGCGCTTAATAAACTATGAAAGGGATAAAAAAAACAACGCAGGAGTAAATTCGAATATATCCCCTTCCGAATTCAATGAGTACTATTGTAATGTGGCAGAGGAAATCACGAAAAGTTTAGACAAAACTTATAGACTGGCTGAACAGTTTCTGAACCATTTTCCTATGCGTTTCCTATTAAAATGTAATAAGCAAACTCCTGTTTTATCAAGGAATAATCTTCTGAATTGGATCACAGTTAAGGATGGATTACACTGTTTCTCTATGATCCTCATATTTAAAATACTCACTGGTAAAGCACCATCTTATTTCAATGAATTCATTACTTATAATCATCTGATTCACAATTATGCTACAAGAGGTAGAAATAATCTGGTTGTCACACGACCTAACGTTGAACTCTTTTCCGGGTTGGACAATAATAAACTTCCAAAGGAAATCAAACCAACGAACAACCTTCAACTCTTCAAACGTTCATTATCTCAATATCTCCGAGCCCAATAGGGTTCCAACTGAGATCGTCACCATTTATTACTACTTCTTGCTACATATATTATACACCTACTATTTCACTATTTTATTGCTTATGTATCATATATCCTGTTGACTACTTATATACTTATATATTTGTACCCCATTTATGTATGTATATATTTCAATAAATCTATTTTCATTTTCATGTTTTTTTTTCAGAAACTTATCATGTAATATTTTACTCACCAGTGTGACCATTATTGAGTAACCTCACCCTCTCCAAGTTATGATCGAAATTCTTGAATATCAAAGGTGGAAACGCCACTACAGTAACATTATTCTCCTCTATATCAATCGGACTCTGAAGTTTTCCATCAGAACAATTCTGGAACTTTTCACCCCAAAAAGCAGGACCTATAAAAATCAACAATACCTATTATACCGATGGAACTAAGCATCTAGAATATTATCTGAATGGGTATTCGATATTTCGAGAAAGTTGTTATGGGAAGTATACGGGGTAACCCAGGGGTGCATGCAAGTTCCATAACTTTTTCTATCCATGATATCGACTTGTTTTTTTTTTAAACGATAGATCCGATCAGACACATTCTAAAAATATTTCTATTTATATACAGAATGTCCCAAAATACACAACAAAGTGTACAAGCTTTTATTTAACTTGCTTCGTTCGTATATCATTCTTTCGGGTTCAAAATTGGTAATCCGTTTTTGGAGCACTTGCCGACATCCGATTGAGCTGAAATTTGGCAGGTGTTCATAATTCCGGTGACAATGCATTACTGGATTTTTGTTAGAGAATAAACAAATTGGCGGCTCCAAGATGGCGGACGAGTTTTGTTATTATGGTCCGATTCGATTCAAAATTGGTATATGGGGGTTTTCTATGTCGGATATTATGAATTTATTGTAAACATTAATAAATTCAAGATGGCGATCCGATTCTATTCAAAATTTGCATGTGGGGGTTTTCGGAGTCGGAGATTATGAATGTTTCTGTCAACATTTATGAAATTGAAATTACGGCTCATGGAATTTTTGTTATAGAAAAAATTAAATAGTGCTTGTCGCTTTTCTATTCGAACTGAAAACTTTGCGCGACAAGTTCTTGAATCTATAAATCACGGAACAACCTACGTCACACAACCAAAGCAATTATTTTTAACTTTTTAGTGCGTTTGAATAAAAGGATTTTTAATAATTATTTGATTGACATATTTGTTACTTCCAAGGACACCCCTTCCACTACCTCATTTTATCCTCTCTGAGTGGATTAACATCGCTGCCTTCTCCATGGGCGTTGAAAGCGATAGCGACCTCATTGCGTTCGTTATTTCCATATTATCTAAAATAGAATGAGGTTTGGAATGTTGTCATCAAACGAAATACAGAAGAAATTGACTACTGCCTGTATACTTGGTTGGTTTGTTTCTTACTGACACCACAGTGTCTATCAGTCTATCAGGCAGCCGTATCGCACTTGGTAACAGAAATACAATGCGCATTTTCAAAAAACAACGCATATGCCGGCTGCCTTTTAGTTGATCTGAAAGGCACTTACGAATCAATTGATTTGAACTTATCTACTGAAAGTCTATCACTAGACATAAATCCTCATATATCTCATAATATTATTAATCTTTTGAGAGATCGAAAAATATTTATCAGAAACCACAATGATTTTTTGCATGGCCCTAGGTTCGTCAATCACGGTTTGCCTCAAGGAGCTGTTCTTAGCCCCGTCCTATTCAATGCAGTTCGGCTGTGTGCAAAACAGTGGCGCCGCCTAGCCACCGCAACATTTTGGGGCTAGTGAATTTTTTGACAATCAGATGATAAGCCATGTTTTGGTAATTTATATCAAAATCAAGGGAAAAACTTGAAGCAATGTGTAACATTGTCGATATTTAAGTGCATTTCATAATATTCATCAGTCGAAACAATGAGGTCTGGCTTTCAAGGCCCATGGAGAAATCAGCTATGTTAATCCACTCGGATAGGATAAAATGAAGTAGTAGAAGGGGTCTCCTTGGAAGTAACAAATATGTGAATAAAATAATTATTGAAAAACCTTTATAAATACAAGCTTTTATTCAAATGCACTAAAAAGTTAAAAATAATTGCTTTGGATGTTTGACGTAGGTTATTTCGAGATTTATAGATTCAAAAGCTTGTCGCACAAAGTTTTCAGTTCGATTACAATCTTTTAAATAGCATCTTTCAAGAGATTTTTGCTGAAATAGGGTATGTGGTGTCTACTTTGTAAAATTTGCAAGTATTGTTATAAAAGAAGAAATGTTGATGATTTTTTCAAAAAAAAAAATATCGGGTGAGCCGCTGTCGTAAAATTTTACACATCAATACAATTCTGAAAATAATATGTTTCAACATAAAGAAGTTGTAACAGAAACAGGAGTACATCACAAAGGAAACAATTCTAGTAATCTTTACAAGAACAGGAAAGGATGAAAGGTGGGCGTTCAATGTAGTGTATTTTTATTTCAAGTTGCATCGAGAAACGGTTACACTTTAAGAACTAAAATTTAGTATTTTGTCGAAAATTGGAGGAAGTAAGCCAACACATGCTTCTTTTTTATTTCAAATGAAAGACCCATGAAAATAGTTCAACTTCCGATTAAAAGCGAATCTCCCGAGACAATTTCGTTTGGGACATTAACTTGTAATACGAAATGGGCGGCGAATGGCCAAATTCAAACATATAGCGAGAAATAGTTCCTACTTTACCAACATTCTTATTGATTTCTTAGTCCTGCTGTTTTCGGATAGAGAGAGCCATTGTAAATTTCATTTATCCAGGGCCTACTATACTATAATGAATACAATAATGGAATAGGAATGTGTTTTCGTCTTTAGAAGTAGCAAGTTAGAGAAAATGAAAGTTACGGATTCGGAGATTATTTATAATCGTATCATGGGGAGTAATTTGGGGAAGGAAAGATAAAAATCAACAATTAATGACGGGATCCGGAGGTTCAATCTGTATAATATAACGAAGCTTTTCCTATGACTGAAAATAGGCACACGAGAAATCATTTTTCTGAACTTCCTTCTGAGTGTAGTGCACCGCTTTGCCAGTTTATTTATTCAATATTTCGAAAATTATGATTTTTTGCGTAACACTGATAGTTTTACAAGCTTATATCCAACTTCCCTTGTTTGTTTCTCTGTGATCATTTATTATTTATTTCTCGATTTGTACGTTCGGATGAAATTTTGCAAATGAATTTCCATCCACTTCTAGCTGTCCGAATAACTTTGGCAGGTGTTCATAATTCCGGCGACAATCTATTATGGAATTTTGTTACAGAAAAAAACAAAATGGAGTTTCGTGATTATGGGGCGCTTCTATTTAAAACTGGTTCTTTGGGTCGAAAATATTTTTTTTTTTTGTCAAAATTCATTGATTTAAGAGGCGGCTCCAAGATGGCGAACGAGTTTTGCGACTATGGTCCAATTCTATTTAAAATTGGTGTGTCGGAGTTTCTAGAGTCGCTGATTATGATTTTTTTTGTCGAAATTATGAAATTGAATTGATTTTGTGATTATGGCCCGATTCTATTCAAAATTGGAATGAGGGGGTTTTTGGGGTCAAAGATTATCAATTTTTTGTCAGAATTTAATGAGATGACGGATTTTATGAATGACTAGAAAAAATTAAATAAAAATGATGAAAAAAATTAAAGACAAGTTTTTATACAAATGCTCTAAAAAGGAAAAACATATTTCTTTAATTATTTGACCTAGGTTATTATATGAATAACAGATTCATAAGCTCATAAAGCGAATAAAAAAATAGGTATTAGTGCTTTTATATTTGAGGTTTTTAGGAGAATGGGTTTTGTGATTTATAGTCCGAATTTTTGGGGTCGGTATTTCCAGCACTTCAATGAGCAGTAGCCACGTTTCCAGCGCAGAAAATAGCTCATTGAAAAAAACGTAGCATATATTAATTGTAATTTTAATTGTACCAATTTGTATTTAAATTAATGAATTGTTTATATTCACTTACAATACTTCAAAATAAATACGGTTATACATCTCAAACTTCCAGCATAATTACAAATCGTGTCAGTTTTTGAAAAATTTGGTTTAATTTCTACAACAATATTGACACCGAAATGTCAAGTATACTCACAAAAATATCCATCACTTGTGATATAACTAGTGAAAATCACACGCGATGTATGAGAATAAATCAATGATTTCTGATTTAACAAAAAAAAATTCAGCGAACAACATATAGGATGTAAAAAAATATTATTTCTTTCTTTCTATTTTTGATTCCTTCAGTACACAATCCATATAAAATATTTCTCTCCACAAAATTTCGTCTCTTTCTCACGAATCATTTCTTCCTGATTAATGTCCAAACCAAATTATAATTGATACTTTAAGACATCTATTACATGGAGTATGTAACTTTATCGGCAACAGTGCCCGCCGGCTAGTTCTCCGGATATTGCCTCGTAGTAGAAATTAGTTTCGACTATAATTACTCATTTGGACGGTTGGAGACTTGGATAAATATTCACTATAATGCATGGTGGCTCCTCTGTCGGATTAGTTCTATAAGCCATATTTGTCGTCAACCTTAACAGGAAACAATGTAAAAATTTCGAGAGAAGGCTACTTATGAATGCTCAAATTTGTCACCATAATGTTCCACACAAGCTGATAGTCTTCCAGTAAATGAGCCCTGAAATCTAGCACGCATTGCTCCTTCAGTTGAAAGTTGAACGAAAGGCTTCGGATTGGTTTTCTGGTAGAATATTGAGCCTATATATGTACTCTAGTTTCAAGATTGTTGTCAGAAGGTGGTTGATTTTTTGTATTGTTTTCACGACCGGTAAGTTCACTGATAATTTGTCAGGATGTTTGGGATTTGTTTTTTTATGATGCCAGCCTGTGTTCGTAGTATTCATATCTTTCCTTTTTCAGTAATTCATTATATTTGCTTGGTGCCACCTTGAAGGGACTTCTATTCTGTGGAAAATCTAGAGATAGCATTTGACAAATTAGCAATTCATTTTTACAAGCCAACAGATCGAGAGTTTGAAAGATAAATTCGGTTTTTCTCTTGGTAACTTTATTCTCAGAAAAGTGTTTATTGAAGTACAGCAGAAAGGTATTGATAAATATGTTAACCTTGGAGTCAACCGCATTGTATAAGCTTTCAAAACTTTCATCAATCAAGTCAGTAGCAATTAATAGCATCATTTGAGAAAAACCTTATTTCATGACATGGTGCCTGAGCCTCACACGGAGTTTTGAATGGTCAGGTTGAACATTATCGATCGAAAAATTGTTAACAGAATTAATTATTATATTATCAAGACATGTTTTGTTGACTGTAACTGATTTTATAAATACCTAAAAAGAATTGAATGAAAGGGAAAAATAATGTATTCATTTGACTTAGTGACTTGCAGATTCAAAAGCTTGCCGTGAATATGAAAAGGTAGGTATTCTTGCGCGGCAAGATTTCGATTCTGCTACTCGCTACTAGGTCAAACAATTGATGAAATTATTTTTTCCTTTTTAGTGCATTTGTATACATGTTTCTTAATCATTTTTATTGTCTTTATTAGGGGCGAACGAAGTCTTAAATGATCCACCTTGTGTTTTATATATTATCGTAACCAGCTGAACAAGTTCAGATGCAGCATAACGATAGCGACATTGCTCCACTTACCTTTATTTCCATCGTAACCATATTCTTGGCCATAACCTGAAAGAATAATTTGTTTTTATGAATTTGTGGTACCTAGCCCGAAACATTTTCTATTAATTGAAAAATAATCAATCATCAAAAGTGCGACGAAGTGGAACAGTGGTATAAAGAATTTCGAAACAATTATGGGAATGTTGACAAATATATTCATAAGAAACGGTAACTTTCTTCCATCCGTGTGCATATTGTCCGAAGATTTTTTATCATATTTCAGCTAATTTTTTCAGTTTGAAATACACTAGGAATCAATCTGATGGTACAATTTAATCCACCGAAACATGGAACGACTTTGGAAACATAATTTTTGTAAAATTCACTACTGCTGTTTCCAAATCGAAAATTAAAGTTCTATATCCAAAAAAAAATACGCGAAATACAGAACTTTAATTTTCGATAATTTTTGTATCTAGAGCATATCTGAAAAATCAAATATCACCATGTTGTGACTGTAATTTTTTCAGTGGTTCTAAAAATATACTGATAGTCAGAGAAATACATTTGATTAATAAATAATTATTTAAATATTTTTTCAAGATACCACGAGTTATATCGAAGGATTACATTACAAAACCATATCATCATCGTGTCTCAAGCGATACCAGGAAGATGCTGCCGACTCAGCAGTAGATCAGTTCATCCGAGGTTATAAATTCTCACAAATCTTATGTTTCTATTTTTTTTTTCAAGTCTTTTGGTTTTTAGAAATGAATAATTGGCGTGAATTCGTTTCAGGGTGCTAGTAATGGAATTGATGAAAATCTATTCCGTTTAGAATATTAGTGTATATAATATTCCCATACATATCTAGTAATTAGTGAGAATATTGCAAAAAAAAAATATTGATAATTTCCAGTAAATTGATTGATTGCAGATATTCTCGATATATTGATTCTTAGATTCTTTGATTATTGATTCAGATATATTGATTCTAGATTTGGATATTTTGATTCTGGATTCATCAATTATTTGATTTATTCTTTCATTGAATGTATCTTATTTTTGTCCAAAATTAAGGCTCTTAAAGATCTATTGAATAGGTTAGATCTGACAAGTGATAGCAACATGCCAGAAACAATAAACTATCAATTGTTAAGACTTTACACTGATACTATTTCACACTTTGACGTCAATAATGAGAGTATAGAAGTTTTCTCTGAGCATTGCGATTACCTCATCGATACATATAAGAATCGACAGGACAATAATGAGCCAATCAATAAATTTTTATCAAGACCAGTTATTGGAAAATTAACTGCTAATGCCTTTATGCTAGTTGGTAGTAGACCCGAAGTTGGAAATTGGGATAGTTTGAAAAATCTTCTCAGATTAAGTTTCGGAGATCAACGAAATTTAGATTGTCTTGTTCAAGAAATGATAATAATGAAACCTCAGAGAAGCGAAACGTTTTTCGCATTTGGACAAAGAATACAAAAAAGTAGAAGTACAATAGCATTTCATCATAATCTATGGGTCTCATTCACCTTATTGATTAAAAAAATAAAAACAACAAGAAGAAATAACTGATTCAGGAAAAAAAGAGGAATATCTCTTCCAAATTCTGGTTGTCGCATCCATTTAAGAACAATATCTAGTTCTAGCATTATTATGAAAAGAAAGGAAACAAAAAAAAATGCAAATACTATACGATACAGAGGGGTGTCAAATAGAGGGAAAAAGGAAGCCTTATTTTGTTTGATATCTGTGACAGTTCAACCAAATTTGATATTTTTTACACGGCTTTTGAAGGATTCCAAACTCAGAGAAAATAAATCCAAATTCTTGGCAATTCTAGCTAATGGCGAGAAAAGTCCATAATTGCGTCTATGAAAATCTATTGAGAACGTAGTATTGTTGCTAGTGCATCTAGCCGGAACATGGAGACCGACCGGTGATAACAAAGATGGACAATTTATGTGTGCGTTGATAAATTTGAATAGAAGGGTCAAGTCTGCCTGTATTCTGCGGTCTTCTAAACTGGACATTCCAATTGTGTTTCGGATATAATTTAGACTATTATGATATAAAAATGTTGAATTTGTATGCAGCAAACCTAAGGAACTTGTTTTGAACTTTTTCTAAGTTGTGTATACAGTGCTTCTCAAAAGTCCCCTCCCTACCTCTTATTTTTGGAACGATTATACTGTAACGAACCTAGGCCGGACCTGTCGCCTCGCGCGTTGCCGTCGACAGCGATGAGATCATCCCCGGAGATATTCGAGAACCATCCAGTCACGACGCGGCAGATAACAACGGTCGATATTGGAAATAACTGGAATATGCTGGGCACCAACCACCAGAATTGGAAACATCGAGAATGCTGTATCGGAGATAAATAGACAGCCCTCAAGAAGGAGAGAACAGTCTGAACGAGCCCATACGATCGAGCTATACAGTAGCGTAGTTATTAATATAAATTAAGTTGTATATTTAAGTGTTAAATAAATTAGTAAAACCAAGTTAAGTTTATTTACGTTACAATTGGTGTCGGAAGTGAGATTTTGAAAATAAACAAGTGATCGTGGAGTGGATAGTCAGAAAAATAAATTGATAGACCTTTTTGTACGCCCAAAATAGACAGTGGCCCGCTTTTCGCGAAGTGGACAATTGTGCGTGGAATATAAACTGGATACACTGTTCGCGTGAAACAGAAAATAGACAGGGGCCCCGGGTTTTTCGCGAAGTGGACAATTGTGCGTGGGAATATAAACTGATACACTCTTCGCGTGAAACAGACAATGACTGGTGGCCCGGGGAAAAAGAATTCGCGAAGTGAATTTTAACAAACTGATAAACTTTCGTGTGAAACAGACTGATACCTCGTCAAAGACAAAATGTGTTCAAGAAAAGTGCGCCTTGCGGACTTGAAGGTAAGCGGAATTGAAACAGGAATTGGAGGAAAGGAACTGGAAACAACGGGTAAAAAGCAAGTACTCCAGGAAAGACTTGCAGAAGGACTTATACAAGAAGGTGAGGACCCGAAACATTTTTTATTCGAAGTTCCCGGAGGTGATTTGACTGTTGGTAAGGAATAAACTCGAAGAAACTACTAAAGCCGTGAAAGAAGAACTGCAACAAAAATCGAGAAATCTGGAAGAAAAGCTCCTAGAAAATTCAAGAAGCCTGGAAGAGAATTCTAGAAATCTGTAAGAGAAGCTTAGAAGAAAATTCTAGGAATCTGGAAGAGAAACTTCAACAAAATTCTATAAATCTGGAAGAGAAGCTAGAAATCTGGAAGAGAAGCTCAAGAAAATTCAAGAAGCCTGGTAGATAAGCTCCTTGAAAACACGGAAGGCCAAAAAAAAGAACTCGGAGTGGCGAATCGTCTAGAAAAGAATAGGAACCGTCGAGGCAGAGATGGACAAGATGAAGGAAATAATCAGCGATGAAATCAATACGGAATCGAGGCAGAAATGGACAAAATAAAGGAAACGATCAGTAAGCTGGAAAAACGAATTAATAGTGCGCCCTCCACAGAGATGGTTAACGAAAATGCAATGCTGGACTTGAGTTTGAACTTGGATAAAGTTCAAGAGGGTATAAAGATGTCAAGGTCATTTCCAGAAATAGGGAAGCCCTGAAGCCGCCTCAGTTCGACGGAAAAACTCCATGGGCAAATTACCGCCGGCAGTTTGAAGCAGCGGCCAAAGCAAACGGATGGAATGCAGGGGAAAGAGCTGTAGCACTGACACTTGCATTACGTGGAGAAGCGACAAATATTCTACAAACTCTCACCGCCCAAGAACAGGAGGACTATGATCAGCTGATTAAACATCTAGAATTACGATATGGCCACGCCCATTTGGAACACGTATACCACTCCCAGCTGAAAAATCGCTGCCAAAAAATCGGGCGAATCCTTACAAGAATTTGAAACTGACATTGCACGCTTGGTTCGTCTCGCATATCCAGCCATACCGGAAAATGTAATGGAGCGATTAGCGGTTCAGGCATTCTTGGATGGACTCCGTGACCAAGAAACCAGACAAGCGTTGATATTAGCTCGTCCAACACATCTCGTAGACGCACTGGACGCGCTTTGAATTCGAAGCAGCAAAACAATGCTGCAAAGCCAAAGTAAAGTTCAAACGATTGAGGAAGACTCACAGGAGCCTGCTAACTTGGAAGCTGCCATAAGAAAAGTGATGAAGGAAGTGTTGCCTGAGAAAGACAGATAAGATGCCGGAATTGGCAAAATTGGACATTGCGTAGCAAATGTCCAACATTCATCGACTCCGATGCAGGAAAACTAAAAGGTCGACGAGAAGGGGCAATCGTCGGCATGTGTCGCAAGCCCCGGTTAACAACGCATATGTCGCTATCTTCAACGACAGAACAAGGTTTCGTAGACGGTCTCATCAATAACGAGCCTGCACCATGCTGCTAGATACAGGTGCGACTAGGACATTCTCGGGCCTTCCTTTGCCAGAACACCGGAACGGATTGAACCGACAACTTGGAAGCTACGCACAGCAACAGGGGAGCCAGCTACTGTATATGGCGAGCTACCGATTGAAATAATTTTGGGCAGCAGTAAAGTGAAACATCAGGCACTTGTAGCGGACATCGAAGACAATGCAATCATCGGAATGGACATCATGAATTCAGAGGGTTTGAATTGATTTCAAAGACGGCGTCCCTACGTGTCAACGGAGAAGAGCTGGTGCTTCATGGGAGAAGTGAGGGGTTGATCCGTGTGTTGTTGGCTGAAGATGTAAGCGTACCTGAGAGGGCTGAAACCATTCTGGAGCTCGCCTGGACGGGAGTACGAGCAGTGGAAACGTGGTGATGTTCGAGCCCAAACTTCATGATGAGAAAATTGACGAGGGATTGCACTAGGGAAGACCCTTGTTGCGTGCTGACAAATTTATGCCCGTAAGGGTCATGAATGTCAATTATTTTCCAGTGACCGAAGAAAGGAACAATATTGGGGCACTGCTCGTCAGTTTCCTCAGTGATCCGGAGTGTACGAGGTACGATTAGCCAACCCAACAACTTGCCCACAGAACTAGAAAAATTAGTTGCCATCTCTTCCAAAGATATAAAACCAGCTCAACAGCCCAAACTAAGAGATTTAGTTAAGAAGTACCAAGACATCTTCGATACCGGACAAGGAAAAGGGAAGTCGAACTAATGTGGTCCAGCACAAGATTGATACTGGGGTGCCCGACCGATCCGGCAATCAGCAAGAAGACTTCCTCTTGCCAAGAAGGAAGAGGCTGACAAAATAGTCAGCGATATGGGAAAGAAGGAGTTATCGAACCATCTGACAGTCCTGGTCCTCTCCAGTCGTACTGGTGAAGAAAAGGATGGATCGACACGCTTTGTGTAGACTATCGCCAACTTAATAATGTCACGAAGAAGGACAGTTACCCTCTCCCAAGAATAGATGACACCCTAGACACGTTGGCTGGTTCCACGATTTTCTCGACCCTTGATCTGAAGAGTGGATATTGGCAAGAGAACTGGCTCAGGAAGATCGAGAAAAGACTGCTTTACCATCGGCTCAGGATTGTCAGGCAGTTCACCGTTATGCCATTCGGGCTCTGTAATGCTCCCGCCACATTCGAAAGATTGATGGAAACAGTACTGAAGGGACTCTCATGGAACACGTATCTAGTGTATCTCGACGACATAATTGTGGTCGGCAGATCGTTTGAGGACCACGTGAAAACTTGGAGGAAGTATTCCTGCGACTGAGGAACTCCGGATTGAAGCTGAGCCCTAAGAATGCCATCTGTTCCAAAAAGAAGTACGATACCTCGGCCACGTTGTCTCTGGGAAGGAGTAGCAGTGGATGACCAGAAGATCAAAGCTGTTAAGGATTGGCCCATCCCAAAAGACATTCACCAACTTCGAAGTTTCCTTGCTTTATGCACATACTATCGCCGATATGTGCTGGGATTCCCCAACATCGCTAAACCACTGACCAAGCTCACGGAAGGCCAAACAAAGTTCCAGTGGTCCGAAGAATGTCAAGACTCATTCAGGAAGCTGAAAGGAGCTTTGATCAACGCACCTATACTGAGCTACCCCCTACCCAAAGGGGAAATTCATTTTGGATACGGACGCCAGCAACGTGGGACTTGGAGCTGTCCTATCTCAGATCCAGGAGGGACAGGAGAAGGTCATTGGTTATTTCAGCAAGACGCTTAGCAAAACAGAGCGCAATTACTGTGACACAAGGCGAGAGCTGTTGGCTGTTGTAAAGGGGGAACACTTCTACAAGTACGTGTATGGAAGAAGATTCCTGTTGAGAACTGACCATGCAGCTCTCAAATGGCTCTTACGGTTCAAAAATCCTGAGGGTCAAGTAGCACGTTGGATCGAGAGACTCCAAGAATTCGATTTCGATATCGAACATCGAGCCGGAACTAGCCATAAGAATGCAGATGCCTTGTCGCGAAGACCATGTCCAGATGATTGCTCTCATTGCCGACGAGCAGAAGAGAAAAAAGCAACACTTTGTAGAACCGCGGCAATGGATGACAACTGGAATGACAGCAAGATCCAGAAAGACCAAGAGAGACCCCGACCTTGGCTTAGTCGTCAGCTGGAAGAAGGGCAATCGAAGACCATCATGGCAGGAAGTCGCAGGTTACTCGCCGGCTGTTAAGTCCTATTGGGCACAATGGAACTCTTTATTCTGGACAATGGGATCCTGAAACGTGTGTTGGAGGCCGATATTGGTGGGGAAGACAGACGCCAAATCATTGTTCCCAGGAACAGAAGAGAGGAAGTGCTGCGGGAAATCCATGATGGAGTCGCCGGAGGACATCTGGGAGTGACAGACCCTGCAGAAAGTGAGGCAGCGGTTTTACTGGGCCAATTGTCAAGCTGACGTCAGGACTGGTGCAGAAAGTGCGCTGTATGTGCTGCTAGCAATGGACCTCGAATACGACCCAAGGCCCCGATGCGTCAGTACAACGTAGGCAGCCCGTTCAGAGAATCGCCATTGACATCGCCGGCCCGTTTCCCGTATCCGACCACGGGGAAAAAATACATCCTGTGGCAATGGACTACTTCAGTAAGTGGGCGGAAGCCTATGCCCTGCCCAACCAGGAAGCCATCACCGTCGCCGACGTCTTGGTCAAAGAATGGATATGTCGATTCGGTATTCCAATGGAGCTGCACTCGGATCAAGGCAGAAATTTCGAATCCAACCTTTTCCAAGAAATATGTCTACTGCTGAACATCCGCAAGACAAGAACCACGGCCCTACATCCGCAGTCCGATGGAATGGTGGAACGGATGAACAGGACGATCAACCGCCACTTGTCCAAGGTTGTCTCTGACCACAAAGAGACTGGGACAGTATCTTCATTTGTTCCTGATGGCCTATCGATCCGCAGTACACGAGTCAACCGGTCAAACTCCTGCTAGTATTATAATGGGCCGAGAACTGCTACTGCCTTGTGACCTGAAGTTTGGGATACCGCCAGGACAAGACACTGCGGGAGAGGACTACGTCAGCAAACTTCGGCAGAGAATGGACGACATCTACGAACGAGTCGGTTGAACATTCAGAGTGCCAGCGATAAAATGAAGAAGACCTATGACATCAAGGCCGACGCTGGAGGATTTAGGTTGATGACCTGGTTTGGCTGTACAACCCCAAACATCGTCGTGGACTATCACCAAAGTTGCGGAACTCGTGGGAAGGCCCGTATAAAATCGTAGAAAGGATAAACGACCTTGTGTACCGAATCCATAAGCCACCCCGAGGGAAACCAAGGGTCGTCCATTTCAACAGGTTGGCCCCTTACGCTGGAAACCATGACCAAGTTCGCACCCTCAAGCCACCGGAGGATGATATGACGTTCGAGAAGTTTATGTCCTTGTATTCAAACAGGCAGAAAGTTCTACATGGGGTTCTAGAGAGAGTCACGAGACCTTTTGTGCCTGCTGACTACGCACTAGCGCACTGTGTGGCAGAAGATCTTCAATGTCAGGGCATCGCCGTAGTGTTCTCCAAGAAATTTGGTCAACTCCAAACACTGCGGGAGCAGAATCCAGAAGTTGGTGGGGTGCTGCAGCTGAAGAAAAGCCAGAGAAACATCTACTACCTAGTTCCCAAGAGGCATTCCCAAGATAAACCGTCCTATGAAGATGTCTGGAAGAGTCTCACCAAACTAAGAGATACTATGGTGGACCAGAACCTGGTGGATCTAGCAATTCCAAAATTATCCTGTGGTATTGATGGGTTGGACTGGAGAGTCATAAGAAGTATGCTGGAGGCGATATTCAGATCCAGCGGCGTCAAGATTTTGGTTTGCTGTAACCCTCTTCCACGACCGATCATGAAGACCGTGGAGTGTTACTTCCATCGAACTTCACGGTGCAGATATGGGGAGTCATGCAGATATCGTCACACTCCAAGGATGAAATTTCGGGACGAAATGTCTTTAAGAAGGGGGCAATGTAACGAACCTAGGCCGGACCTGTCACCTCGCGCGTTGCCGTCGACAGCGATGAGATCATCCCCGGAGATATTCGAGAACCATCCAGTCACGACGCGGCAGATAACAACGGTCGATATTGGAAATAACTGGAACATGCTGGGCACCAACCACCAGAATTGGAAACATCGAGAATGCTGTATCGGAGATAAATAGACAGCCCTCAAGAGGGAGAGAACAGTCTGAACGAGCCCATACGATCGAGCTATACAGTAGCGTAGTTATTAATATAAATTAAGTTGTATATTTAAGTGTTAAATAAATTAGTAAAACCAAGTTAAGTTTATTTACGTTACAATACATAAACAAGTGAAATTTGGAAACTGAATATTAATGGTTGTAAACTTCCCTACTAGTGATGATAGATGACGAAATCGTCAAAGATGACGTCACAAGGCCATTGTGACCAATAATTTTAAATGGAACCCTACGGCAAGCGACACCTCTTTTGAAAGGTATCGAAAAAACCTATTCAATGATACTGATTTTGTTTGTGTTTATGGCAGTTTTAATGGCTCATTAGTAAATATTAAAATTTAAATTCCATTCAGTATGATATTAATTACAGATTCAAGAATCAGTATCTACTTAAAGAAATTGCTCGAAGTGACCTCCATTTACTTCCGGACAGTGAAATATCCTATTTTTGAATTCTTCTCGTACTTTTGCAAATGTGTCTGCGGAAACAGCCCCACATTCTTCAACAATACATTGTTTTAAAACGTCAATATTGTCAGGTTCAGTGGCGCAAACCTTCGATTCAAGGTACCCCCACAGAAAAAAATCCAAAGGTGTGAGGTCCGGTGATCGAGCTGGGCATTCCGTTGAACCTCGTCGTCCAATCCATCTACCACGATACTCTTCATCCACATACCGTCTTACTGCACCGTAATAGTGTGGAGGAGCACCATCCTGTTGGAATGTTATTTCCAAATTGCCGAATTCATCTGGATTATCTTCCAAACTTTCAAGGATTAACGGTTCTATTGCGTTTTGCAACAGCTCCAGATAAACATCACCAGTTAAATTAGTATTTAAAAAAAGAGGCCAACAACGTGGTTTCCCAGGATACCTGCCTTACATTCACCTTCTGGGGAAATTGGGTATGTGTTTCACGAAACAGGTGAGAATTTGCGTCACTCCAATACCTCACATTCTGTGTATTTACATTTCCATTTAGATAGAAAGTACTTTCGTCACTAAAACAAATTGTTTTGACATAGTCTGGCTGTTGGTTAATTTCAGTTTCCATATTTTCACAAAATTCTAGTCTTCGGTCTGGGTCGTCGTCTGAGAACCATTTTTAATTTGTATGGATAAAATTTGTTTTTTTTTAACACCCTGTGTACTGTACTTCGACTGACTTCACAGGTAGATGCAACGTAAGTTGTTGAAGAAGTAGGATTAACTATTACTTCTGCCAGTATATCAATTTTTTTCTCATCAGAAATTTGTGGTCTGCCAGATCGTTTCGCATCATTAATACTACCCGTTGTTTCAAACTTACGAAGAAGCTCCCTCAAATAAGTCCTCGAAACAGGGCGATCGGGAAACCTCTCATTAAAAATGCGTTCTGCTGCATGAATATTTTGTCCAGTTTCACCAGGAATTAGGATCGCTGCTACTTTATCACCAAAAGCACGTACCATTTCGCTTCTTGAGGCACTTAAACGTTCGGCTCACAACAGTTTAACAAATTATTAAATTGTACAAAAATATTAAAAGTACCAAAAGCTGCTAAAACAGTTAAACGTTCGATCAACAATACACAAATTATTAAATGTACAAAAACTTGTTGCCAAAACTGCCATAAACACAAACAAAATCAGTATCATTGAATAGGTTTTTTCGATACCTTTTAAAAGAGGTGTCGCTTGCCGTAGGGTTCCATTTAAAATTATTGGTCACAATGGCCTTGTGACATCATCTCTGACGATTTCGTCATCTATCATCACTAGTAGGGAAGTTTACAACCTTTAATATTCAGTTTCCAAATTTCACTTGTTTATGTATAATCGTTCCAAAAATAAGAGGGGGGAGGGGACTTTTGAGAAGCACTGTATTAATAGTATAGGTGGGAGACCATACTGTAGATGCATACTCCAGTAGAGATCGTACAAAGGAGTTATTGAGAAATATGAGGCAGTGAATATCTGTGAAGTCCAGCGTATTCCGGCATACAAAGCCCAACATTTTGTAAGCTCTGTTGGTTATATTCTCAAAGTGAAAGTTGAAGGTCAATTTCCCATCCAAGATGACTCCCAAATCTCTAGCAGAGGTAACCTGTGGAAGCTGCTCACCGGATATGGAATAGCCAAAGTCTAATTGAATTGGTTTTCTGCTGAATGTTATTGTGAAAAATTCACTGATATTGAGGTCCATGTCATTTACATCACTCCATCTTCTCAAGTTGTCCAAGTCTATGTGTAATTCATAACAGTCGTTCAGAGAGGTAATGGCTTTATAGAGTTTCAGGTCGTCAGCAAAATACAGAGCTTGGCTGTGTCTCAGATATGAATTTATGTCATTGATGTAGATATTGAATAAAAACGGAACCGAGGTGACTACCTTGTGGTACACCAGACGTGACAGTTACTTCGTCAGAGACGTAGCCATGTACTTTGACTGTTTGAGTTCCACCACTCATATAGCTGATGAGCCACTTCAGCATTATACCATGGAAGCCCAATGCTTGCAGTTTTGCTCCTAGGATTTTGTTATTCACCCTGTCAAATGCTTTAGAAAAGTCTGTGTATAAGGCACCCACTTGTCTATATTCTAAAGCATTGAGTATACATTGTGTGTAGATTAATAAATTTGTTGAAGTAGATCGACCCTTGCAGAACCTGTGTTGATCGTCCGTTTTAACCTCAGTGATTAGGATTTTAAATTAATTGCAAACAATATTTTCGTATAGTTTAGGTTAGCTTAAAATAGAGATAGCTTTCAATATCGGCTTTGTTTCCACTTTTGAAAATGGGTGTTATGTGACTGCTCTTCCACTCGTCCGGAAAAATAGCAGATTCAAGTGACAAGAGGAAGAGAAAATGAAGGAGTTTTGCAAGAGACCATCTACATTCTACTAGATCAGATTCGAAGATATCAGATAGGTACAGTTTGAAATGTCTACATGTTGATTGTAAGTTTGCTCATCACTAACGTTGAGAATGCTTTCTTTGAAAATGGATTGAAAGTTTTTACCAAACAAGTCTGCAATACTTTTGCCGTCATTAGCCTGATCGTTTGCTAGAAACATGATATTCGGTAGACAGTTCTCTTTTTTCTTATTATTAATGAAATTTCAGAATTTTTTATCATGTGGCACCTTCCTTCCAGTCTCTTCAATGAAGTCACTATAACAGGTTCCACTGAGTACATTCAGTCCTTAGTTGTGAGAAATGGAGGTAATCGTCCCATGAGCCCGTTTCTTTGTATGTTTTATGAGCCTTCTTCTTTTCGAATGTGATATTTTGTAATTCTATAGAATATCACTTGGGAAGTTTGGGATTCTTGTAAAGAGCTAATGGAACATACAATTGGATGCCTGTTAGAATGACTTCATAGAGGCCGGAAACCGCAACGTTAACAGTTTTGTCTTAAGTCTTCCCAGTTTACGTTATAAAAAATATTTTCATATTGTAATAGTTGCCTTTTTTGAAATTGTGATAAAAACTGTTATAGGATAATGGTGTTGGACATAAAGTTTCGATCTGAATATCCACATACAGTGCTGGGTGGTATGCGTCACACTGGAGTAAGTTGGCCATAGCTATGGACTATATGGAGCACTTTTGTAAGTGGCGCCGCAGTGGTGGAATCGGGCGACTGACTCCAGATGACGCAAATTATCCGTATTTGCCCTTGTGATAAATAGAGTGTTTTTAAAGTGCAACAGTTCAAATTTGTTTGTTACAAACGTGAAAACTGCAGTTGCATTGTGATTCGGCATGTATATCCTTTGAATTAAATTGAGCCCGGTTTCGGAAATTGTCCTAGTAATGAATAAAGTACAGATTGAGACGAGTAGTCTGCGAACCCCATTCAACCTACCATCACGTGCACTGCGAATACGTAATTCGCCTGTCATCGTAGTGTTTACATGTGATTTATTGTCAAGTTGAAAAGAGTTTTATATTCGTGATGGATCAAGTTGCAATTGGGTTTTCACACATTTCTAGTGACATCGTTTTCGAAAATAAGTCTGTGAAAAAAGGAGCCGCATTGGTGCGTTCGGGTCATGTGTGTCAGGTGCGGGAAGTAAGAATAATTGATTATTCCAGCACACATGCGAAAGTGATTAGCCAAGCAGCAGCGACAACAAATCAGTACTCTATTAAATTAGAGGTGAATGAATATTTTCACAAATAATTGATAGAATTCAATTAAAACTTACATGTCTGATGTAGGAGTAAATTACACGAATAAACAAAAATAATAAAGAGAATTATAAAAAAATATATTGAAAATATTGTTTTTTTTTTATACATTTTCACATATTTTTCATATTGTTCGTTTCATGGAAAAATTATTATGAATAAGTATGAATAATGATGTTTCATGCATGTTTTTTAGATTATTGTAATTATTAGTATAAAAAATTCAATTGTTTATATCAATGTCAAAATTGAACTAGCAAGATTTGTCAATTGACTTTTTTCCTTTCGTAGATTGTTTGTAACATAGAAGTTAAAAACTTTCTGCGCTTGCAGAGCGAATGCTTGTGGCGACTGTAAACACGTCTACGCAGTATTTTCATACATAAACGCTCACCGAGGGACTTCCAAAACAAGTTTAGAACATGAATGGGGCAAACCATCTGTCAGTCAACAAGCGAAGGCGATGTATTCCAAACGTTTGTAGCTCACGGTAGAAAAACCATAAAATTTTGTATTTGCGGGTGCATTTAAACGCGTGTTTTTGCACCCTACAATACAGCAGTGGTTACCCGACCACTTCTTTTTTTCTTCAATTCATTTACATTTGATTCGAGGTTATTGCTGCCGATTTATTGTAGGCGCGCTTTTGACACTGTGCCTCTCTTTGATAGAAAGCTTTTACCCGTCGAATCATAATACAAATGCCGTTTTGACGTTGGCGACCGAAAAATTTGAACTATCGCACTTTGTAGACAACCTTTTTATCACAGCGATAAATGGGAATAAGTGATACTGTCTGGATCCGTTTATCCGATTCCGCCACTGTGGCGCTGCTCGTTAAACTCCTCCCCCATGCTGCAAGTCCATAGCAGGAACAGTTTCTCTGTTATTTATAGGTCTATACAATGCGGCTTTCAATAGTTCCCCACCCTGTTAACTTTTGAACGTTTTGACGTAGAACAATGAAAAAAAACCTATTGAATGATATCACCGATACTACTTTTCGAAATGGAAGGCATTGTGATTGTACGATAGATGGCGCGGGGGGCACATCAACTTGAAAATTTCAAATAGTATGAGGGGGGTCGAGTGGCACATCGTTGAAAAGATAATTCAATTCTTTTTTCAAATACCAATAAAAAAAACAACGACACGTGGTGTTCCCAAGCGGTCACCCATCTAAGTACTAATCACGCCCGACGTTGCTTGGCTTCAGAGATCGGACGAGTTCTGGCACTTTTCAACGTGGTATGGTCGTTGCATGGAATTTTCCATTGACTTTGGGAAATTTCATTCATGGTTAATATATACGTTTATATATGCCAAATAAATTAACATCAATCATCCAATTGTAACAGAAATAATGAAAAACCGATGTTGCTCAGTTTTCATGAAGGGAAATAGATACAATAAAAAAAGGCCATGAACTGATGAACATTGTAACAGAAATGAAGAATATATTTCTTCCAAAGAAAAAAAACGAGAACAGATTCATGTCAAAAACCAATAAAAAAAACAACGACACGTGGTGTTCCCAAGCGAAATTTTCCATTGACTTTGGAAAATTTCTGTCATGGTTAATATATACCATTAAAAATCAATTGCTGTTGTTACAGACTTCTGTCTCGTATTGTTAATACAGTGCGGCTTTTAATAGTTCCCCCACCCTGTTAACTTTTGAACGGTTTGACGTAGAACAATGAAAAAAAAACCTATTGAATGATATCACCGATACTACTTTTCGAAATGAATGGCATTGTGATTGTCCGATAGATGGCGCGGGGGGGCACATCAACTTGAAAATTTCAAATAGCATGGGGGGGGGTTAAGTGGCACATCGCTGAAAAGATAATTCAATTCTCTTTTTAAATACCAATAAAAAAACGACACGTGGTGTTCCTAAGCGGTCACCCATCTAAGTACTAATCACGCCCGACGTTGCTTGGCTTCAGAGATCGGACGAGTTCTGGCACTTTTCAACGTGGTATGGTCGTTGCATGGAATTTTCCATTGACTTTGGAAAATTTCATTCGTGGTTAATATGTACGTTTATATATGCCAAATAAGTTAACATCAATCATCCAATTGTAACAGAAATAATGAAAAACCGATGTTGCTCAATTTTCATGAAGGGAAATAGATACAATAAAAAAAGGCCATGAACTGATGAACATTGTAACAAAAATGAAGAAAATATTTCTTCCAAAGAAAAAAAACGAGAACAGATTCATGTCAAAAACCAATAAAAAAAAACAACGACACGTGGTGTCCCCAAGCGAAATTTTCCATTGACTTTGGAAAATGTCTGTCATGGTTAATATATACCATTAAAAATTAGTTGCTGGCTATCGATATGTTGTTACAGACTTCTGTCTCGTATTGTTAATACAGTGCGGCTTTTAATAGTTCCCCCACCCTGTTAACTTTTGAACGGTTTGACGTAGAACAATGGAAAAAAAAACTATTGAATGATATCACCGATACTACTTTTCGAAATGAAAGGCATTGTGATTGTCCGATAGATGGCGCGGGGGGGCACATCAACTTGAAAATTTCAAATAGCAGGGGGGGTCGAGTGGCACATCGTTGAAAAGAAAATCCAATTCTCTTTCCAAATACCAATAAAAAAAACAACGACACGTGGTGTTCCCAAGCGGTCACCCATCTAAGTACTAATCACGCCCGACGTTGCTTGGCTTCAGAGATCGGACGAGTTCTGGCACTTTTCAACGTGGTATGGTCGTTGCATGGAATTTTCCATTGACTTTGGGAAATTTTATTCATGGTTAATATGTACGTTTATATATGCCAAATAAATTAACATCAATCATCCAATTGTAACAGAAATAATGAAAAACCGATGTTGCTCAATTTTCATGAAGGGAAATAGATACAATAAAAAAGGCCATGAACTGATGAACATTGTAACAGAAATGAAGGAAAAATGGTCATGGTTAATATATACCATTAAAAATTAATTGCTGGCTATCGATATGTTGTTACAGACTTCTGTCTCGTATTGTTAATACAGTGCGGCTTTTAATAGTTCCCCCACCATGTTAACTTATGAACGGTTTGACGTAGAACAATGAAAAAAAAAACATATTTTGAATGATATCACCGATACTACTTTTCGAAATGAAAGACATTGTGATTGTCCGATAGATGGCGCGGGAAGGCACATCAACTTGAAAATTTCAAATAGCATGGGGGAACAAGTGGCACATCGTTGAAAAGATAATTCAGTTCTCTTTTCAAATATCCAATTTTTTTTTTCATTCCAACGTTTTTTTACAATATGCATTTGAAATGTCAAATATAAGTGCGGATCTGAATGGTACCGTTACCTCAATAACTTTTGAACGGTTTGATGTGAAACAATAGGACATGAAATTCATTGAATGGTATTACCGGTCCTACTTTTTGAGAGAAGATACATTACAATTACATTACTCAACAGAGGGCGCTGGGGGCACATCAACTTGAAAATTTCGAAAGGCAAAGAGGTCGATTTGCACATCGTTGAATGAGTATTTAATTTTTTTTTCAACTATAGTTGTTCTACGGAATCACAATTGCGAGTGCGGCTTTTTATAGCCTCCCCCTTTTCACCCCTCACTGTTAACTTTTGAACGCTTCAACATAAAACAACGGAGCCAAAACTATTTTGAATGATATCACCGATTCTACACTTTGAAATAGAAGATATTGTGATTGCTCGATAGATGGCGCGGGGGGCACATCAACTTTAAAATTTCAAATTGCATAGGGGGTCAAGTGGCACACCGTTGAAAAGATAATTCAATTGTCTTCACAACCATCTGATTTTGTTGAATTTTGTCAATTATTTTTTTCACAAATTCATTTTAAATCTTGTTATACTTGACATTTCAAATGCATATTGTGAAAACACATATTAACGAAATTGAAAAAAACTGAATTGATTCAATTTTTCAACGATGTGCCACTTGACCGCCTCCCCCCCCCATCTATCGGGCCATCACAATGCCTTCCATTTCAAAAAGTAGTATCGGTGAAAGCGTTCGATACGTTTTTTTTTCATTGTTCTACGTCGAACCGTTCAGAAGTTAACAGTGGGGGACTATTAAAAGCCGCACTCTATATGTATTTATATATGTATGTATATATGTATGTGTATGTGAATATTTTACTATTTTTGTTACTGTATATGTATCTTATTTTGTTATCACCATTTTGATCTGCCAACATTTAATTTTTACATGATTTATATTTCCATTTTACATTGTAGTACCCTGAAGATGACTTTACAAAAGTCGAAACGTCGGCAATGAATCAATAGTGGTTTCAGTTATCGGGCCTTTCCTCAAAAAAATTTACAATTGACTGTAATCAGGTCACAAAATTTCCAGAAAATAAGTCAACATTGGAATACTCAGCATTATCTATTGTATGCGTCCCACGTTTTCCGTTTTGAATCTTCCAAGTATTTTCATAGGTATTAAAAATTCACAATCTCAAATTTGCAGGACTGTATGGGGCTGGACGAACTTATTTCGTTCCCTTTTGAAAACGTGGTATATTTTTATTTTATTCAAATAATTTCATACATGGAAGTAAATTTTTTGGTCAATGACTTTATTCTTATGATTTTTAACTTTTCAGTACATATTGCTACTATTGCTATAGTATATTCATTCTTAGTTGAATGAGGATGGGGTTTATCATCCACCCCTGATAAAACATAATAGTGTAACGTAAATAAACTTAACTTGGTTTAACTAATTTATTTAACACTTAATCTACAACTTAATTTATATTACTACGCCACTGTATAGCTCGATGGTATGGGCTCGTTCAGACTGTTTACTCCCTCTTGAGGGCTGTCTATTTATCTCCGATACAGCATTCTCGATGTTTCGAATTCGGACGGTTGGCGACGGCATGTTCCAATTGTTTCCAATATTGACCGTTGTTTTCCAAGGAAGAGCGACTGGATGGTTCTCGAATATCTCCGGGGATGATCTCATCGCTGTCGATGGCAACACGTGAGGCGACAGGTCCGGCCTAGGTTCGTTACATTGCCCCCTTCTTAAAGACATTTCGTCCCGAAATTTCATCCTTGGAGTGTGACGATATCTGCATGACTCCCCATATCTGCACCGTGAAGTTCGATGGAAGTAACACTCCACGGTCTTCATGATCGGTCGTGGAAGAGGGTTACAGCAAACCAAAATCTTGACGCCGCTGGATCTGAATATCGCCTCCAGCATATCTTATGACTCTCCAGTCCAACCCATCAATACCACAGGATAATTTTGGAATTGCTAGATCCACCAGGTTCTGGTCCACCATAGTATCTCTTAGTTTGGTGAGACTCTTCCAGAAATCTTCATAGGACGGTTTATCTTGGGAATGCCCTTGGTAACTAGGTAGTAGATGTTTCTCTGGCCTTTCTTCAACTGTAGTACCCCACCAACTTCTGGATTCTGCTCCGCAGTGTTTGGAGTTGACCAAATTTCTTGGAGAACACTACGGCGATGCCCTGGACATTCGAAGATCTTCTGCCACACAGTGCGCTAGTGCGTAGTCAGCAGGCACCTCGAAAAGGTCTCGTGACTCCTCTCTAGTAACCCCATGTAGAACTTTCTGCCCGTTTGAATACAAGGACATAAACTTTCGAACGTCATATCATCCTCCGGTGGCTTGAGGGTGCGAACTTGGTCATGGTTTCCAGCGTAAGGGCCAACCTGTTGAAATGGACGACCCTTGGTTTTCCTCGGGGTGGCTTATGGATTCGGTACACAAGGTCGTTTATCCTTTTCACGATTTTATACGGGCCTTCCACGAGTTCCGCAACTTTGGTGATAGTCCACGACGACGTTTGGGGTTGTACAGCCAAACCAGGTCATCAACCTTAAATCCTCCTGCGTCGGCCTTGATGTCATAGGTTTCTTCATTTTATCGCTGGCACTCTGGATGTTCAACCGGACTCGTTCGTGGATGTCGTCCATTCTCTGCCGAAGTTTGCTGACGTAGTCCTCTCCCGCAGTGTCTTGTCCTGGCGGTATCCCAAACTTCAGGTCACAAGGCAGTCGCAGTTCTCGGCCCATTATAATACTAGCAGGAGTTTGACCGGTTGACTCGTGTACTGCGGATCGATAGGCCATCAGGAACAAATGAAGATACTGGTCCCAGTCTCTTTGATGGTCAGAGACAACCTTGGACAAGTGGCGGTTGATCGTCCTGTTCATCCGTTCCACCATTCCATCGGACTGCGGATGTAGGGCCGTGGTTCTTGTCTTGCGGATGTTCAGCAGTAGACATATTTCTTGGAAAAGGTTGGATTCGAAATTTCTGCCTTGATCCGAGTGCAGCTCCATTGGAATACCGAATCGACATATCCATTCTTTCACCAAGACGTCGGCGACGGTGATGGCTTCCTGGTTGGCAGGGCATAGGCTTCCGCCCACTTACTGAAGTAGTCCATTGCCACAAGGATGTATTTATTCCCGTGGTCGGATACGGGAAACGGGCCGGCGATGTCAATGGCGATTCTCTCGAACGGGCTGCCTACGTTGTACTGGCGCATCGGGGCCTTGGGTCGTATTCGAGGTCCATTGCTAGCAGCGCATACAGCGCACTTTCTGCACCAGTCCTGGACGTCAGCTTGACAATTGGCCCAGTAAAACCGTTGCCTCACTTTCTGCAGGGTCTTCGTCACTCCCAGATGTCCTCCGGCGACTCCATCATGGATTTCCGCAGCACTTCCTCTCTTCTGTTCCTGGGAACAATTATTTGGCGTCTGTCTTCCCACCAATATCGGCCTCCAACACACGTTTCAGGATCCCATTGTCCAGAATAAGAGAGTTCCATTGTGCCCAATAGGACTTAACAGCCGGCGAGTAACCTGCGACTTCCTGCCATGATGGTCTTCGATTGCCCTTCTTCCAGTTGACGACTAAGCCAAGGTCGGGGTCTCTCTCTTGGTCTTTCTGGATCTTGCTGTCATTCCAGTTGTCATCCATTGCCGCGGTTCTACAAAGTGTTGCTTCTTTCTCTTCTGCTCGTCGGCAATGTGAGCAATCATCTGGACATGGTCTTCGCGACAAGGCATCTGCATTCTTATGGCTAGTTCCGGCTCGATGTTCGATCTCGAAATCGAATTCTTGGAGTCTCTCGATCCAACGTGCTACTTGACCCTCAGGATTTTTGAACTGTAAGAGCCATTTGAGAGCTGCATGGTCAGTTCTCAACAGGAATCTTCTTCCATACACGTACTTGTAGAAGTGCTCCACTCCCTTTACAACAGCTAACAGCTCTCGCCTGGTGACACAGTAATTGCGCTCCGGTTTGCTAAGCGTCTTGCTGAAATAACCAATGACCTTCTCCTGTCCCTCCTGGATCTGAGATAGGACAGCTCCAAGTCCCACGTTGCTGGCGTCCGTATCCAAAATGAATTTCCCTTCGGGTAGGGGATAGCTCAGTACAGGTGCGTTGATCAAAGCTCCTTTCAGCTTCCTGAATGAGTCTTGACATTCTTCGGACCACTGGAACTTTGTTTGGCCCTCCGTGAGCCTGGTCAGTGGTTTAGCGATGTTGGCGAATCCCAGCACATATCGGCGATAGTATGTGCATAAACCAAGGAAACTTCGAAGTTGGTGAATGTCTTTTGGGATGGGCCAATCCTTAACAGCTTTGATCTTTTGGTCATCCACTGCTACTCCTTCCCCAGAGACAACGTGGCCGAGGTATCGTACTTCTTTTTGGAACAGATGGCATTTCTTAGGGCTCAGCTTCAATCCGGAGTTCCTCAGTCGCAGGAATACTTCCTCCAAGTTTTTCACGTGGTCCTCGAACGATCTGCCGACCACAATTATGTCGTCGAGATACACTAGACACGTGTCCCATGAGAGTCCCTTCAGCACTGTCTCCATCAATCTTTCGAATGTGGCGGGAGCATTACAGAGCCCGAATGGCATAACGGTGAACTGCCACAATCCTGAGCCGATGGTAAAAGCAGTCTTTTCTCGATCTTCCTGAGCCAGTTCTACTTGCCAATATCCACTCTTTCAGATCAAGGGGCGAGAAAATCCTGGAACCAGCCAACGTGTCTAGGGTGTCATCTATTCTTGGGAGAGGGTAACTGTCCTTCTTTGTGACATTATTAAGTTGGCGATAGTCTACACAAAGCGTGTCGATCCATCCTTTTCTTTGTGGCTCTTGCTGATTGCCGGATCGGTCGGGCACCCCAGTTTTTCTTCACCAGTACGACTGGAGAGGACCAGGGACTGTCAGATGGTTCGATAACTCCTTCTTTTCCCATATCGCTGACTATTTTGTCAGCCTCTTCCTTCTTGGCAAGAGGAAGTCTTCTTGCTGATTGCCGGATCGGTCGGGCACCCCCAGTATCAATCTTGTGCTGGACCACATTAGTTCGACCTCCTTTTCCTTGTCCGGTATCGAAGATGTCTTGGTACTTTTTGACTAAATCTCTTAGTTTGGGCTGTTGAGCTGGTTTTATATCTTTGGAAGAGATGGCAACTAATTTTTCTAGTTCTGTGGGCAAGTTGTTGGGTTGGCTAATCGTACCTCGTACGCCCCGGATCACAGATGAAACTGACGAGCAGTGCCCTAAAATTGTTCCTTTCTTTAAGGTCACTGGAAAGTAATTGACATTCATGACCCTTACCGGTACAAATTTTTCAGCACGTAACAGGGTTTTCCCTAGGGCAATCCCTCGTCCAATTTTCTCATCATGAAGTTTGGGCTCGAACATCACCACGTCTCCACTGCTCGCACTCCCGTCCAGGCGAGCCTCCAGGATGGTTTCAGCCCTCTCAGGTACGCTTACATCCTCAGCCAACAGCACACGGATCAACTCTTCACTTCTCCCATGAAGTACCAGCTCTTCTCCGTTGACACGTAGGACGCCGTCTTTGAAATCCAATTCAAACCCTCTGGAATTCATGATGTCCATTCCGATGATCGCATCGTCTTCGATGTCCGCTACAAGTTCCTGATGTTTCACTTTAGTGCTGCCCAAAATTATTTCAATCGGTAGCTCGCCATATACAGTAGCTGGCTCCCTGTTGCTGTGCGTAGCTTCCAAGTTGTCGGTTCAATTCGTTCCGGTGTTCTGGCAAAGGAAGGCCGAGAATTGTCCTAGTCGCACCTGTATCTAGCAGCATGGTGCAAGGCTCGTTATTGATGAGACCGTCTACGAAAACACCTCTGTTCTGTCGTTGCAGGATAGCGACATATGCGTTGTTAACCGGGCTTGCTGGACACAGGCCGACGATTGCCCTTCTCGTCGACCTTCTTTAGTTTTCCTGCATCGGAGTCGTGTTTTCGAATGTTGGACATTTGCTACGCACATGTCCAATTTTGCCACAATTCCAGCATCTTATCTGTCTTTTCTCAGGCAAAACTTCCTTCATCACTTTTCTTATGGCAGCTTCCAAGTCAGCATGCTCCTGTGAGTCTTCTTCAATACTTCGAACTTTACTTTGGTTTTTGCAGGATTGTTTTGCTGCCTCAAATTCCAAAGCGCGTGCCAGTACGTCTACGAGATGTGTTGGACGAGCTAGTGTCAACGCTTGTCTGGTTTCTTGGTCACGGAGTCCATCCAAGAATGCCTGAACCGCTAATCGCTCCATTACATTTTCCGGTGTGGCTGGATATGCGAGACGAACCAAGCGTGCAATGTCAGCTTCGAATTCTTGTAAGGATTCGCCCGATTTCTGGCAGCGATTTTTCAGTTGGGAGTGGTATACGTGTTCCGAATTCGCCTGCCCATATCGTAATTCTAGATGTTTAATCAGCTGATCATAGTCCTCCTGTTCTTGGGCGGTAAGAGTTTGTAGAATATTCGTCGCTTCTCCACGTAATGCAAGTGTTAGTGCTACAGCTCTTTCCCCTGCATTCCATCCATTTGCTTTGGCCGCTGCTTCAAACTGTCGGCGGTAATTTTCCCATGGAGTTTTTTCGTCGAATTGAGGCGGCTTCATGGAAAGCTTCCTATTTCAGAAATGACCTTGACATCTTTTATACCCTCTTGAACTTTATCCAAGTTCAAACTCAAGTCCAGCATTGCATTTTGTTAACCATCTCTGTGGAGGGCGCACTATCAATTCGTTTTCCAGCTTACTGATCGTTTCCTTTATTTTGTCCATTTCTGCCTCGATTCCGTCTTTGATTTCATCGCTGATTATTTCCTTCATCTTGTCCATCTCTGCCTCGACGGTTCCTATTCTTTTTTCTAGACGATTCGCCACACCACACAGTTCTTTTTTTAGGCCTTCTGTGTTTTCAAGGAGCTTATCTTCCAAGCTTTCTATAAGCTTCTCTTCCAGATTTCTAGAATTTTCTTGAAGCTTCTCTTCCAGATTTCTAGAATTTTCTTGAAGCTTCTCTTCCAGATTTATAGAATTTGCTTGAATCTTCTCTTCCAGATTTCTAGAATTTTCTTGAAGCTTCTCTTCCAGATTTATAGAATTTTCTTGAAGCTTCTCTTCCAGATTTATAGAATTTTCTTGAAGCTTCTCTTCCAGATTTCTAGCATTTTCTTCCAAATCGAATTTTCTTTCACGGATTTAGTAGTTTCTTCGAGTTTATTCATTACCAAACTCAAATCACCTCCGGAACTTCGAATAAAAATGTTTCGGGGTCCTCACCTTCTTGTATAAGTCCTTCTGCAAGTCTTTCCTGGAGTACTTGCTTTTTACCCGTTGTTTCCAGTTCCCTTTCCTCCAATTCCTGTTTCAATTCCGCTACCTTCAAGTCCGCAAGGCGCACTTTTCTTGAACACATTTTGTCTTTGACGAGGTATCAGTCTGTTTCACACGAAAAAGTTTATCAGTTTGTATTCCCACGCACAATTGTCCACTTCGCGAAAACCGGGCCACTGTCTATTTTCTGTTTCACGCGAACAGTGTATCAGTTTATATTCCCACGCACAATTGTCCACTTCGCGAAAACCGGGCCACTGTCTATTTTGGGCGTACAAAAAGGTCTATCAATTTATTTTTCTGACTATCCACTCCACGATCACTTGTTTATTTTCAAAATCTCACTTCCGACACCAATTGTAACGTAAATAAACTTAACTTGGTTTAACTAATTTATTTAACACTTAATCTACAACTTAATTTATATTACTACGCCACTGTATAGCTCGATGGTATGGGCTCGTTCAGACTGTTTACTCCCTCTTGAGGGCTGTCTATTTATCTCCGATACAGCATTCTCGATGTTTCGAATTCGGACGGTTGGCGACGGCATGTTCCAATTGTTTCCAATATTGACCGTTGTTTTCCAAGGAAGAGCGACTGGATGGTTCTCGAATATCTCCGGGGATGATCTCATCGCTGTCGATGGCAACACGTGAGGCGACAGGTCCGGCCTAGGTTCGTTACAATAGTATTCGCGCTATGATCGAAAATGCCGACCATAGGCGGAGATTTATTATTTTACTCCAAATGTAACTTTGCCTAGTTTTGTTTAAAAACAAGTTTCAGTAAACTATCTGGAGAAGGAGCTTATTAAAGGATTTAGAAGGGATTTTCACCAATAATATTTTTTTATAGGTCCATTGGATGATAATAAGTTTATAATTAATATATTTTTTTGTATCAAGCAAATATTTTAAATGTTTTTTTATATATCCCTGGGATTGGAAGGTATAGTCAGGATAATCGTATAATTTCTTGGTAATTGAGTCCAATGTGGGCAATACTCTACTGGCCTCATCAACTTTTTTAAATGTTCGATCTTTTCGTTTTCTTTCCAGATAATGATCTACGACATATCCTTGTTTTCTCAAGATTCCTTTTGTGTTGAAGATTCCTTTTGTGATGATTGAATTGGATTTCGTCTGCCTTGAGAATGCCTACTTTCTCGGACCAACTTCAGACCCCAAAATACGATAATCTAGTATTTCAGTCCTTTGCTAAGCAACGAACTTTGCCGGTGTAGGCCGTCAAAATCGGTCCCTGTCGGTTTTTTATATACATTTTAGACAGTAAATCAATACACGCAAACAACCGACTCACATTAAGAACATTTATTGAATATATTATTACACATATGAAACGTTTATTATAACTATTTTGTATATTTAGTTATATTGCAGTTTGTACAATTATTTAACCAGGAAAGTCATTCTCTTTGTCGCTTCCCTCTCTAAATGTATCTGTTATGTTACCTGAATAGTCAGCAACATAAGTGCTGTTTTCTTCTTCGGCAATAATACTAATAGTATTAGCAGATTTCTCTTTGTCATCCCCCCTCCCCTTCCTCTAAATATTTTATCTGCTATGTCTACTTTATTTGTAAAAGATTCCTCTATACAGGGTGAGTCAGAAGTACTTTGACAAACTTCAGGAGGGGATTCCTCACAATATTCCGATATGAATTGACCTAATAAATATATGTCCGGAAACGGTTCGTTTCCAAGATACAGGGTATTAAAGTTTTATTTTTATTTTCGTTTTTTTTTTAATAACTTTCGAAATACTGACCTTGATTAAACGTAAATTGGTATTGAGGGGTCTTTTGAGGTGTCGAATTCGAACCTGATGTTATTATTGCTCTTACTCGTAGGGGGCGCCACCTACACGTCTTTTTCTTTTTTGAAGATTCATAACATTTTTGAGCGTACTTCTAACACATTTTTCAGTAAAAAAATCAATTCCTCTATCATATCTACGTAAAAAATCTACCATTGTTACAAGTTGCTATGAGCAACAGTTTTCTAGATATTTGGACTTGAAAATTTCAAGTCGATTATTTGATAATCGATGCGTGTTGAAGTTATTACCATTATTCTGCATTTTTCACGAGAATGCTTAGGAAATAGATTTGACGTTTACGTAAGTAGTTTTGGTAATTGCATATTATGCTCATTTAGCCGACATGCATTTCGTTTATGGCCTTGCAGATGGCAATGCGCGCGAAGCAAGACGTATTTACCAGGAGCGATTTCCTAATCGAGTACTTCCTTCAGCTACAACAATTACCAGTCTCCACCGTCGTTTGGCAGAAACAGGTAGCTTTAAGAGGGCAGCTGATATTATTGGAAGACCACAAGCAGTCCGAACCCCAGAATTGGAAGAAACTGTTTTGAACGCTCTCGAGGAGAATCCAGAAACAAGTACAAGAATAATTGCTGAAGCTCTCAATTCTACTCAGTCCACAGTTTGGAGATTTATCCACGATCAACAATTTTATCCATAGCATATTCAAAGGGTTCAAGCTCTTTTGCCACGAGACTTTCCCCAACGCATTACTATGTGTCAGTGGTTTTTGAGAAAATTGTCTGGAAATCCTAAAATTTTAAGATATGTACTCTCCGCGGACGAGGCAAACTTCTCCCGAAATGCTATTACAAACTTTCATAACAACCATGTTTGGGCTCTGGAAAATCCGCACGCAGTTAGTGAAAGACATTATCAGTATCAATTTTCTGTAAATGTATGGGCGGCAATAATTAATAATTACTTGATAGGTCCTTTCTTTCTTCCGTTTCGACTGAATGGCGCAACTTACAGAGACTTTTTAGAGAGACTACTTCAGAATGTACCATTAGAAATTCGTATCCGCCAGGGAATTCCTTAACACTTATCCAAATCGATGGATCGATATGGGTGTAGAAGAACCTAACCAGGCGTGGGCACCAAGGTCCCCAGATCTAAACCCGCTAGATTTTTATTTTTGGGGACATTTGAAGTCACTAGTTTATAAAACTCCAGTAGCGAACGAGTAAGATCTATGAAATCGAATAGTAGACGCCTGTGAAACAGAAAAAAAAATTGCGACAATTTGGGGCATTTTGCCAAACTCGCCTGCAACCTTTCCCATTTGAATATTTAAAGAAAAAGCATCAACTTTCTAAATTTTCTGGACGACTTGCAACATATTTTCTATACAATGGCATATAATTTTCGTATATCACAAATTATCTTGGTTTGTTCGTTTTATTATCGGGTATTTTAATTAAAAGCTTAGATCCAAAATCTACTATGTCATTCAAATTTAATCGATATAGTTCATCACGGCGACATGCACCGGCAACACCAAATATTAAGGCAACCTTAAAAGAAACACTACATAAATATCTAGGTAATTTTAAAATGCTTACATTCTAAACGTACTTAAGTATATATAATCTGGTGCTTGAGTAATAAACGTTTCAATTTGTTCATCTGACAAAACTTTTGGCTTCTTTGGTTTATAGTTGTCACTTTTACGTTCCAGGAAAGCACGTAATTTTGAATATTTTGTAATATCAATATCTTCTTTTGTACTAAGTGTAGCTCTCAGCATGGAGTAATTTGACCATAACATTTTCAGATCGGGAGGTCGTCTTTTTTTCTTGACAATAATCCATGAAACGTTTGTAAGTGTATTCATATTTTGCCTTGGATTAATTTGGCAATAAATTTAAGATGTCATTTTCAGCAGCATTTACTAACTCTGGTGGTAGATAAGTGCCATGTGAAGTGGAATGAATAGAAAAATCGAATTTAAACGGTTTTCTTCACATAAAGGATTCAATATAAAAATTGAACCAGAGAAAGGTAGATCTCAGGTGAAAAACTTTTCTGGAATACAGCAGAACGTTGAATGATATTCACTGAAAATCATGCATACTTCATATATATCATGGAATTGAATCAATGTTTTTTCGATAAGCTCGATTATGTTTAATTTATGTCGTGTTCACCTAGCAATCCGCATACCGGTTTCAGCTTCTTGGCCCTCATCAGTACGGTTGGTGGCTGGTTGACTACTCCGTACTGATGAGGCCAAGAAGCCTGAAACCGGTATGCGGATTGTTAGTGAACACGACATAAATTAAACATAATCGAGCTTATCAGAAAGAAACATTTGCATTCAATGTCCATAGATATTATATGGAAGTATGCATGGATTTTTCAGGTGAATATCATTCAACGTTCTGCGTGGTATTTGCCAGGAAAGTAGTTGTTTTTCACCTGAGATCTACCTTTCTCTGGTTCAATTTTATATTGAATCCTTTATGTGAAGAAAACCGTTTAAATTCGATTTTTCAACTCTGGTGGTGTCCCGCACACTTGGACATCATCATCACTGTCCATTTTAAATATTTTTGAATATTTTTTAGCGATAAGTAGATGTTCAACCGAAATAAGTAATGAATCTCTTACTTTTGTCATAACAATAAACAAACAGTGATTGTCAGGAAAACGATTTCATAGGTAATAAGATGGTAATAAAAAATTGTTATGCATTAAAAAAATTCCTTAATTTATGATAATCTTGATTACGATTTCAGAAAAATAGTATATGTACCTCGTAGTTAAAGCACATTACAGACTTCAATGCTTGCTGCCCTCGGATTAACGCCCCGGCCAACAATTTACATTGTCGTCGGGGAATATATTGCTTTTACTACTAGATACACAATGTACTATTCTCAAATCAATTAAAATTGATTGGACTACTTTATCTTAATTTCAAATATGAGAATATTATATTTTTCTTTTTGGACTAATTGTTACTCATGTTCATGTGAATCACTGATTTGGAATAAGTTAGGATTTATCAAAAAATGGCTTCGATAAACACTCCGCAGTCACTTTTTTGCGTAAAGAAAACTGGGTTTTTCCACTTCGTACCATGTTTTCTTCTCCGTCACAATTGTCATTTTTGAACATTAAAAATAGTTTTCCGAACTTTTGTTACATCTTTGAAAATGTACGAAAATTACATCAAAATGGCAAGCAAAAGACATTCATTCTACTGTTTAATCTTCGGTGAAATAAATTCAACAAATAATTATTATTTAAATTATTCTAAGCAAATATTCTGACTTTTTGTTTAATATTGATTTAAAGCATATTTGATTGAGCCAGAAATTTTATGTGGATGGTACTTTCGACTACTGCACAAACATTTTCTTGCAGATGTTCGCCATACATGGCTGCCTTTGCCCAGACAGACACCACACCACTGTTCTACTAATAGATTCTATTATCTATACCCCAAACCCGATAAATTATAATATGTAGTGGTTTACGGTAATTTATGATACAAGCGGTCAGCGAAGTTATCGACTGGTTTATACGCGGAAATAGTTTTCACTCAATTTGGTCTACTATACACTTTATACCGGGATTCATATTTCAACATTATAATATATACGATTTTGAACGAACCCTATATTTTGGATATACTATACAAAAGCGTGCTTTTCAGTTTTTTTTAAATATTTTGCCGAAAATCAGTGTTTGAGTGTGTAGTTTGTGTTGGTAAAAAAAGATGGTATTGTAAGTGATTTTGGCGAGAGAAAACGTTACTGAATATCACCGAATTCTCAACTTTGAAGGGTTATAATTCGAAAAGGATTTCGGGTTCTTGTTCAGAAGACAAAACTACGTGATTTGACCAAAACGGCTATTCTCAGGAAGCAATAGTAGCGCTACTAAACATTTACCGGTAGGTCTATATTTATTTTTATGTTTTTGCCAATTTCAACATATTACTGTAGATTTGTTTTATCAAATATTTTTATTCGAATAATTTCATGAAAACATCAATATCTCACACGTAGCTAGTGTGAATTAATAATGTATTTTTAGTCCTGTAGAAGTCGTAGCCAATTCATCAAAGTTTCAATTATTTAAAAAAAAACATTTGCGATTATTCATTTATATTGCCACTTACCACAGTGAAAGCGAATTATAATTATACACAAAACTTTTTCAAACTGCATAATTTCACTGCACTTCAGTTGCTCACATCAGCTTCCACCGTACGAGAGTCGATAATGGAATGAGTTTTGCTCATTCACGCGTTCAATTCTTCATACTCTCACATTGGTGTGACGAAAATCCGACAGAGATCTTTTAGTGAAACTGCAAAACTATTCAGAGCACGCCCTCCAAAAATATTCAATAAGGAGGAATTACGGCAAATTTGATGATATCGGAACCAACACTGGAAAATTGAATCTTTTTCTTTTATCGTCCGAATTATGTAATTCTCTATGGCCAATAGAATGAATTTATAAATAATTTGAAAGTCTAAAATTTTGTGACAGAAATTTGAAACTTTTACTGGACAAAAAATACAAGAATATACCTAGGTATTATGTATTTTCCCAGCGAGAACAAATATCTCTGGGAGGTTTTGGGATGTTTTGAAAATGTAGGCATGATGATGTTTTTTTGAGACTTAATATGCACTTCCCAAAGAGGACTTCAAAGGATGTTGGCAATATAGTATTTGTTCTTCTGTGGCATTTCTTTGTATGCCTACTGAGAGGTATTGGCGAAGTCAAAAAAATGTTACCGTGTGGATGTTCTTTCTTGACATAACATAGTTCGCCTTGAGAGGTTCATCCCAGATATTGAATATTTTATTGTCCAGTTTCATAATGGTTCTCGATATTTTTTCACACAACAAAAAGTAAAAAATCTCATGTGAATTAAATCTTAATTTTTTTATATTTTTCGACCCCTCACTTTCAATCGTTATATTATATCAAATTGACGTGCCACATATTCAATGTAAACCATTAATCCAACTTCGGCATACAAAAAACATAAGAAATTATGTCCAAAAAAGGGTATAATCATTCAAACACACGTTATATAGAAATATAAAAGAAACAAAAATATCTTCCACGTATTACCATTCAACGATAATATCCGACTTGTATTTGCATAGATATCCTACCGCTCATGTATCATTTCAAATTTCCCGCAAGCAGGAAAGCAGTTCGGATGGTTTCGTACATCTTCGGAATCGTATGAGCAAGAGCTGGATGCATGTCACACAGACTCTTATATAATAGAAAGAGACAGAGAGAGAGAGAGAGAAAGTCGCATGGAAGGGGCATAATGCTTTTTTCTTACGTGACGATTTTTACCAGTCCACACCAACCCAAGCCGCGTAAAGGAACTTCGTTCCAAAAAGAGCAAATACAGTTTGAGACGCGAAATAGAGGTATAGTTGCTTTTGAGAAAATTATTCCCATTGAATTTGGAGCAACTTTGTTTTTTTTATGTGACAGACAGATAGACAGACACTATCTGTCTGTCTGTCTGTACTCTGTATCAATCATAAATTGAAATATATCCGGAATCCTTTGACGTATCGTCTTGAAACTTTGCCATTGTGTTCCATAAAAAACAATATTCTGTCATTAAAATATGAAAGGAATCGGAAAACTCCAAGATGGTTTTTCCGGGATTTTTCTGACAATTCCTTGTGACTCGACTATAGGTTGCATGGGTGATTCTTTCGATTTCGTATTTTGTACCAGAGAAGCTTGGCAACCGAAAGGAAGCTATCGAAACTGGACGTGATCGGAAAATTCCAAATGGATTTTCCGAAAAACATGGTCCGACTTAAATTCAAAAATCTCGCAAACTATCCGAAAATATGGGAATCTACAAAATGCAGTGTATACCTCTCGAATGGTGCTACAAGACATTTTTCTCTCACTCCACCGGAAAATCATAAAACAATAAAAAATCTGAAAATTGAATCTCGAAATTGTAACAACTTAATTTTTCTCGAAAACGACTGAAAATATCGAAAATTCTCAGGAGAGCAAATATATTGCTTCTGACAGTTCCTACAAAAAACCTCCGAATACTTTTCTGAATTGAATAGTACGGGAGATATATCCGAAAACGGTAAACATGAATTTTTAACCATAATGTTGGAAAAAATAACAAGTTGAAACATTTTATTTATAGAGTTTCATGAGTTCCATTGAAACATCTGAACCATATTTTGTTAATGATTCAAAGTTAGAAAAAAAAGATAATTTTCAATACTAAAATTCAGATTTCTCAAAAACGATTAGATATATCAAAAACATTCCTACAAGAAATCTAAGTTGACTTTTTCTTCAAATCGAATAGTAAGGAAGATACAATCAAAAAACAAAAGAGAAATAAAACCATATTTTTTCGAAACCATTCAAAATGTCGCAATGATATTCAAAAAAAAATTATAGCTTTCTATTATTCCAACGAAAAACTTAACTGAATGAAGAGCGAGATAAAATACACATATTTGGTCGCAGTACATCTCTCTACTTATATATCGCCGTATCTTTGGTGCTCAATGATAGTTTCAAAGTAATAATATGATCATAGTCTCTACTTTCGTCCACAGAACTCATAGAACTAGAAGGCTAAAATAAGTGGAAGGAATTGATATGATTCATAACATGTATAGATGGGACACACGTAAGATGTCTAGGGTATTAAGACATCTCAGATACGTAATCATGCACTTATCATCAACAACATTGCTAGTGCATGTACTTGTACGAGAATTCAATAGAATGGCATTATGACGTTAAGTATTACATTATATTCCCATTAAAAGATCCGAAACTACTCGACTATCGATTACTCAGGATCCTTAAGTTCTTTTGTCAAATGTATTCAGAAGATAATATACAACTTATGGAATCGTAATAAGAATTATGATATCCTACAAACTCATTTGGCAACGCTGTTTACATCAATACCTATTATTTAGTCTGATGATATTTTCATTCATAGCCGGTCTTGCGTCTGTTGTTAATTTGTGTTCTTGATAGGATATTTGAGAATGTTTCCCTTTTCACCATTTGGCAAATTCTACAAGGTTCCAATAAAGGAAGACTACAAATATTTCTAAAATCCTTTTTTTGAAAATGCGTTAGGATATTTGAAAATTCTCTAACATACTGATGGTGAACCACTGCAATTTTCAATTCATCACAATAAATTCAATTATAGGAATGTGTGAAGAGTACATTGACAAACATTAACATGTTGAAATACATGTTAACTTAACATTCCAAGTATAAATGTATTTTACAATAATAATGATTAACTTTTCAGGAAAAGAAATGGTTGGAATCAATGGCGGATTTACAGATTTGCCGACCATAGGCTATTATTCAATTTTTGCCGCCTCTAAATTTTGATATCTTAGTCCACAATCATATCAATGTTCTATCAATAAAATTCCAACTTTATGATTTGTGCTCCATCATCCTCGTTACATCAACTTTTCCCGTATGGTTAGTATCTATGAGAACTATGGTAGGGGAGGCCGGGGTTCGACGTTCCGATTTTGGAGTCGGAGGCAATATAAATGTAATAGAAATGTTTAAAATCAACGATTCCTATATAAAATGGTGCATAATTTATCCTTGTTTCAAATTGTAAACTTAAGTTCTTTGAAATAAGCATATATTATTGCTCAGGATATTTTTTCTGGAAAAAGTCGACAAGGAACAACTCGCCCCACAAAAGGGCTGGTTGTTCCTCAGCTGAGGTAAGTTGTTCCGCTTATCAACTCCAGTCCCTAATAATGTAGTATTAGTTGGAAAGGTATTATATAAAATAAATTAGGTATATGTAATTGAATATTTATTAGAGTTTTATTTAGAAAAGTACAAAATCTTAATGTTTTTTACAAACTTTTCAACAAAATTAAAAAATGTAATGAACATAGCTGCAAACATAAAATAATAACAAACATTAACTACCAGTTAATGGTGTAGTACAACCTAATTAATAGATTTAAGAATAATAAACATTTTTAATATTACTCAATCAACTTTGACAAACGTTTGCTTGTCAAAAAAAACAAAATTATTTCTTTTAATGAAAACACAAAAAATAACAAATTTTAACATTTCGAGTTATAGTTTCTCAATTCAGTCTTATAGCAATGACTTTACTGAGATCAATAATCTAAACTTATAACCTACTCTGTAAAAACAGATTCATTTCAGTAACTTAAAAAAAATTATTCAGAGTCGTCGTCAGAATTACAATTTTGACAAACATAAGAATGAACATCTTCAGATTTCAGGCATTTTGAATGAGCCCAATTCTTACACATGACGCATTCAATCCATTGTTCACCTGGTCGTGAGTTGGAATATAAATCACAAAATATTAGACAATACCATTCCATGGTCTCTTCTTCACTATCACTTCCATGATTATCTTCTTGCAGTAGTTTCCTTTTCACATTTTCTTTACCATTTGCGGATTTACTTGCCACTTTATAATTTCGCTTGTTTTTACCAGTTACTTTATTCTTTCTGAATCTTTTTTCAACTTCCTTCGTCTTTATTTTACTATTGCTCTTTACTTTTCTTGCTTTTTCTTCAGCCAAAGCATTCTTTTCAGGCGTATCTGTCAGTATTGCTGATTTTCTTATTCGTCGCTTAGTTGTTACACACGATCTTGGCGGTGCTTTTGGTAAAGGTTTAATTGCTTCAGGTGAAAATATGCTAGATGTGGCTTGAATGACAACATTATTTGGCAAATTAGCAATGTTCGAGGATCCTGGTTGAGGTTCATTGGTTGCTGATTCTATTCTTGCTGGACGTGGCTCGTTATCTGGGACGGTTTCCAAATCATGATCCACCTGAGGCTCATTAACGTCTGCTAATCCTTGAAGCTGTGGTTTCACATTTCCCAATCCCAATGAAATATTAGCGGTGTCGGGCATTGGTCGATCAGTAACGAACGACGGGGCAAAATCTTCATCCGTAAATATATCAGGGTTGTATGGACTTATGCCTGCCTTTTTAAATGCGTTCATAATGTTATTTGGTGTAGCTGCTAAAGGCCATGCATGTTTGACAATTCCAGGTATCTCATAAATAGACATTGTCTTGCCTGGGTTATTACGTAGCCAGTTTTCTTGCGCTTTGGCACAATACGTTTTAAACGGTCCATTAACGCCAACATCTAGTGGTTGCAAATTATGGGTACAATGTGGCGGGAAAGACAACATTATAACCGAATTTGCCTTTGCCTTTTCAACCACATCAATGTCAACATGTGATTGATGGTTATCAAGCAATAACAATACGGGGTCTTCGGGAGTGGGCTTTGTGTGTTTTATAAAATGGTCCATAAATATGAGGAATTCTGTAGCCGTCATCCATCCCGAGCTATTTCCAGCTCCAATACTCTCCGTGGGACCATCTCGAAGAAATAAGTCCTTATATTCAAGGCGCGGAAAAATAAACATAGGTGGTACAGTATTTCCCACTGCATTTGCTGCAAGTTCAACGGTAACTAAAGTTCCTCGCTCCGCAGACACTATGGCACCCACTTGTTTAACGCCTTTTGCAGCGACTATTTTCTTCGGCTTCAATACAGTGGTAACACCTGTTTCGTCCAAGTTCCAAATTCTAGACGGTAGCATGTTATATTTCAAAATGACGTCTCCAAGCTTGCTAAAGAATTCATTAACGTTGTGTCGGTTAAAAGAGGATGCGCGTCCTGCACTAGTGGCTTCCGGAGCTCTTATGGACAATGACGGATTTCTTTTCAGAAAACCAGTGAACCAATCAGCTCCAGCTTCTTTATTTCTATGCCAAGAGACTGGAATATTAGGCATGTCAAATTTGACAGCGCAACTATATGCCAACTTCCTTACTTCTTCTGGCAAAAGACCGAAGTAAATTGATGAACATTTTAATAAATAATCCGCCAATGTCTTCTCTTGGTCTTGGTTGAACACCTGTCTAGAATAGTAACCCACAGTAGGTGTTACACCAGCTTTCAACTTTTTGACAAAGCGAAACAATGTCATATGACATATCTCTAATTCCCGAGCTACCGTCTTAAGTTTACGACCGTCTTTAATAACGGCATCAGCAGCCCGCTGCAAAAGCTCAATTGAAACCTTGCCCCGTTCGGTTTTTCGTTTATAGTTTCTCATCCTAAAACAAAGTTTTAATTTTATTATTTACGTGTTCGTTACGGGGCAGGTTGTTCCGCGGAACAACTAGCCCCCCACCAGAGGAACTTGGAACCTCAAATTCCATTTTCTAAAGTAACATCCAATTATGATAGAATACGTTTGGAAAAGCCAAAAACGATATTAAAAAGTTAATCACTGTAGTTTGCTCGACAGATAATAGCAAGTAACACACAAATAGCTAGAAAATTGATTGAAATAGACCAAAAAGTATGATGACGAAAAAATTTACTTACGTGTTGTTTGAGTGTCACCAATCGACTACCACGCTAACACGCGGGCAGACCGTCACTAAAATGACTGACGCAATGGCGCGATGATATGACGTTTCGCGATGCACTTCACACTTATTGCTATCTCTTTTCTTCGCGGAGCTATTTCAATCGGAACAACCTGCCCCCGGCACTTCGAACCCCGGCCTCCCCTACCGTTGATTTGTTGAAAATATAAACAGGATGTTCATAAAATCAGATGTAGTTGTTTTCTGTTAGACATTCACAAAAAATAACTTCATTTTAATCGTGGATTTTTCAATTCACAGAAAAATCTTTCTATCAATATTCAATTGAGAATGTTTCCCTTTTCAATATGGCACCGTGTTAGATCCTTGATTATTTTTACAGCAAAGAATTATCAAAAAACATTATTTTAAGTTTTAAGCAAAAATATCTCAATCATGTACCACTTTTAAAGTAAGGTAAGGTATGTCTTAAAACTATACAATACTTTTCGAAATTCGTATTTTGTGTGTGTATAATATTTTATTTTTTTTAATTTTTAAATCGAAATAAAAAATTATGAACTAAATTTGCCGCCCCTTAAAATTTGCCGCCCTAGGCTCCAGCCTACTCAGCCTGCTGGTAAATCCGCCACTGGTTGGAATAATAACGCAACAGCATTTCAGTTTTATTACACTGCGGCTGATGTTGCAACACGATATAGAAAATGTTTATGGAAATTGTTTTACTTAGGACAATACTTCCATTTTAACAAATTCCCAGAAAAAAATCCAATTTGAAATAACATTGCATGAAATGCCTTTAATTAAAAAATATAATTTAGATAATAATGATAGGATTATTTACAATGAAGAATTTCGAGGAAGATTGAATTCCTTCCAACATTATCCAACTTGACAGAAAATGTTGATAGATTGCAGGTTTTGTAGTGAAGAGCATAAAAAAGTAATAAAGTGTAAGGTGTGCCTTTCCGTACTGGAAGAAGAAAGAAAAGCAAGTATAGATCTGAATTACTTCAAATTATTACATAGAAAATGCAGAACTGCCTCTTTTTCTGCATAAATCAAGACTTCTACAGATGTTGTGAGGTGTTGTATGTTTACAGAGTGCAAAATCAAGCAAATAATGGCGGAAGAAAAAAAATATGGATGTTTTTGTAGAACGATTTCGGGAACTGATTTCGAAGATAAAAACAGTGTTTTCTAAATTAGATAAGCATGTTTTTGATATAGCTATCTACGAGATGTACTACAAAATGAAATTGATAAAATGTATTATACAAATTTACGGTAAATTACGTTACCTTAGTGTTGCTTGGTTGCAAGCAAAAAATGTAAGGAAAGAACCGAATAGGAAGAAGCTATGAAAAGTTATTCTTTTTTTCACATCAATAATATTATGCCAATAAATTATGTTGAATCTTTTTTTTATTTATAGCGTGTACCAAAAAGTACCATAACTTAAAAAATCATGAAAAATCAACTTCATTAGTATACCTCTGATATTCCAAATCTGAGTCGTCCATTGGATAACTATGAAATATGCCCAATGGTTTTTATGAGTGCGCACGCGTGGGTAATGTCTTGTCTAACCGACCAGACGAATCTCCAAGCTAAGGGCTGAGTCTCAAATTGCACCATGGAAACAGCTCTACCAGGTGCAACATCTTGTCAGGTACGTGACTCGTCTATAGACAACTCCGAGTTCCAATATCGAAAGCTATGACAAGAAAGGATACGACCTTAGAAGCATTCAGGCATAATCCCACGGATATTAGTTTCGCACTACCGCCCGCTCGAGCAATGTTTCTTGATGACTTTTCCAAAAAACCGTTTTTCTTCACTAACGGAGAACTTAAATTTCTTTTCGATAGCCCATATAGGTTTCTCGATATGCACCAACTTTTATCAAGGACAAATTTCATATTTCTGGGGACGACACGCTATATTCATAGCATTCACATTTAAATTCCCTAATATTTTTGCTTTGTGCCAAAATATTTTTTAGGCACTAAATACTTGGAAATTGTTTGTTACTTTAACTACAAAACTGCAAGGGAGAAGTGAATTGTGATTGTTATTCAATTTCCATCATTCTCTTGAAATGATAATCAAAGAATAAAACCAAATTATCTTTGAAATGAAATATTTTATCATGTGAAATACTGCATACAATTTACTTCATTCCAAATAAATAATTCAGGGAATGGAGAAGTGAACTTCACAATAGCCACTGAAAATTATTCTTTTAAATGAGCCTTTCTTCCCGAAACGGATATTGGGTTCAAAAATTCCTCATAATTTTAGTTGCACTACACTATTCAATTCGATCTCAAGTACACCCATCTTCAGAAAGTTCAGTATGTTTCAGTTAATGGAGGTTATAAATTTCACTGAAACTCCCCCTGTCATGGCAGCAGTTTTACTGCGCATGCCCATGTGTGTACCATGCGGTACAGTAGGGCTCGTTCCAGCAAAACGGTATTGGCCTCAGTGTTGCCAATATGTGAGGAATTCCTCACAGCGGGTATTTTGTGAGGCTTTGTTCAAATGTGAGGATTTTGCGAGGATTAACAGTTTTTTATAAAATAGAACAAGTAAACTCTCAATAGAGTACCACCCGTTAAATACATTTCAAATAATAGGGCAAAAGGAAGAGAGATAGTTCAGTGTTTTGAATACTATAAAAACTGATAAGAGGAACAGACTAAAAACTAAAACTCTCAGAGCACTGATATATACACAGGAGGTTGTCAGAAAAAAAGGTGGGTGTGTAAAATTTAAACCTACTGATAAAATGATTAATGTGGATGTTTGGAAAGAGAGTCATTGAATATTTTATTTATATTAATTTATTATAAGATACGTGTATTGTTTATTTTCAATTATTTTATTGTTTTTAGCCATGTTGACTATTTTATCAGTTACCTCTTGTGATAATGCAGACACTAAGTTTTCTTCAACGGTTCCTTAAGTTTATAGAAATATTTTATTTATGTTTTCATTACAAAAATAAAAATCATGATAATGCAAGAATTTTTTTTTTTCTTTGATAGGTGTTTTGATTTCTATTATCATTTTCTGTTCCTACTGTTGTTCATTATAAAAATAAAGATGCCATAAAAACCGTGTTTTATTAAATCAAGTGGCTTCTTGTACATTGTTTCCATTAGTAATATAATAATGGAAAATATGTTTTTATATTAATTTCAACCACCTGAGGATTTTGTGAGGAATTTCAAATTTGGGCACGAAAATGTGAGGGTTACAGCAGCTGAAAGTGAGTAATTTTTACATCTTACATTGGCAACACTGATTGGCCTTCTAGTTCTATGAGTTCTGTGCTTTCGTCTCGCACACCTTTTAGGAGCAATGATAAACTCTAATATGCTTTCATATCGTCGTAAATATGATCCGAGGCTCGGATTCCGGAGCTCAATTAATCTGACATCACATAAAAACTACGCACTCCAACTGGAAGGGGGCGAAGGCCCCTTGTGTAATTACCATTTTGGCCATGTCGAATTGAGTTCGTTACGCCACTGAGTATTTGGGTTCAGTTTTATTACAGTTAGGATTGTACCATAAGTAGTTTTCTGAATTCTTCCTGTAATTAGTTTTAATTATCACAGTCTGACCAATAAGGAAAGTTTGTAGAAAGTGTCATATTTTCTAAAATGTTTGCAAATGTCCACAGTTACTAGAAAAAAACCAGAAAAAACCGATCATAAGAAAGTATTGTTTTCTGTAACGCGGTACAAAAAGTTCGGAAGACTTTTTGGCCAAAGAAGTTGCAAAAGCGCCAGTAGAAACGAAATGATTTTTATCGCTATACAAAGAGTCGAGCAGACTTTTACTCCCATTTTTATTAAATTTTGGAAAAAAATAGAACAAAAACCGTGCCTTAGTTTTAAAGAAAGATCTTACTAGATGTTTTCGTACTTCCAGGAGGTATAAATTGGGAAATCACCTAGAATCGTGATCATTTGGTCTTTTCCACTTGTGCAGTATAGTGAGATAGTTTTGTCTGTCAGTTCCGAGATGTTATTGTGCTAGAGAATCACACCCGAATAATTTATATTTTCATTCTGTGTCTAATTAACGATACCTACCAGGGTGACGTTTAGCATTGTCACATAATGTCTGTATATTTGAAATATTTTCCGAGAATAAGTGTTCAGTACCTTATATTTTGTTAGAATCAAGTTATCTGCTGTACCAGATTTTCCGGCCTTCTCTTGGGTAATTTTCCGTAATTTATTGATATTTATTCTGAATTGATATTGATTTATTATAATTTCAGCAACCGCGTCATACCATAAATAATTGTTAACAACACCAGGATCGGGTGTTTGGCCATAGGCCCATATTGCATTGCAGGTGTTTTGAGTATGGAATAATTTGTAGCATTTTTGTGTATTGTTGACCGTGATATATTGCATCCATCCATCTGTTGGCGCGCATTAAGTCATACCCAGCAAGCACAAAAACATCTCAGAGATGTTAAAAGTACGAGATTTTGAGACATTGAACATCTACTGCGATGTTGTGTTCATACATGAATAGAACTTTTATAGAACAGCCAATGTCCGTCGCAAGTGGCGATTTTCAGGATGTCCAAGGATGTGACAAAAAGAACTTGAAGTTTTTTTTATAGCCTTTTCAAAGACATAACAGAACATTTCCAAAACGTTTAGCGTACATTAAATCGCTGTAAATAAAACATTTTTGGAGATCACTTCCTTATTTATTTGGACATTTGAAGGTGTCACATTCTCTTTTAGGGTGTTTATCATGTAATCTAAATGGAGATCCTTCTTGAAAAACGAACTTGACACATTCTGAGTTGATATTTTCCATTAATTTATTCTGTTAGGATGATAGTGTTGATGTTGAAAAATAAAGATAAAGTTATTTTATAACTTCCAAGGCTTTTATATTTCTTAGTGTACTGAAATTAAGATTTCATCTCAGGGAACAGATTCCATGTGAAATAAACTAACCACCAATTTTGAAGATAATGGCAATACGATTAGATATTTTCTTATATATAATTTTGATGAAAGATTTAGTTGAAATTATATTTAAAAAAATATTATTTTTCATAGTGATTCTCCAGTTTTATCGCGAACCGATTTCTTCTATTTGAAGAGTCAATACATTTCAGTTCGCATAAGTCTGTTGGAAAACATGAGGAGTTGTTTTTTATTTTCCAACTCCGCATAATCTGAAATCTAACAAGGTTCCTAATGTAAAAATTATAAAGAAAATAAATCGTTTTTTTTTCAAGAATCTTCAATGATACAGTTTGAATATGTCATTACAGATTCGAACAGCATATCAAAAAATACACATTGTATGCTTTTGATGTTATATTATGTTTCTGCCCTATGCTAATACATTTAATTCATGTAATACTTACTTCATTTACTCATTCAGTGATATCAAAAATGTCTCTCAAGCAGCATTATAGTGACGGAAACTGATATTGCAACTTCGACTCGATGGTTATCAGGTAATCACCACTAAATCTACCACTTACAGTAAGAATAACTAAAATTTTATATTTATATGATTGTAGTCACGTAATTCCCATCTATGGTAGCCACTCCACAGTTCTATAACTTATTAGTGTCATTTGAGGTGTCTGAAACATTATATAGCCACTGAGCAAATCACTTTAAAGGTTTTTGAACTTCAAAGTGGAAAATAACCGTTGCGGTAACCATCCTGTGCCACTTAAATATCACTATAAGAAGCCACAGTCACTTTCAAGAGAGTATGACAGTTTCGGTGACGTTTTGGTAACTTCCATAAGACCTTCAATGTCGCAGGCAGTTGATTGTGATATGTGGTGATGGTTGCCACGTTCTTGCTATCTCAATAATTGATAGCCACAGTACGCATTCAATAAAATTCACTACAAATTACAATAACCTTCAAAATTCCCCATTCCTTGCGATGACGAAAGCTAACCTAAGTTTTCTCAAATTATTTTATAATGGGTTAAAAAAATTTCGTTACGTGAATGATATTCATTCAAAATAAAATGGGTTACGCGTTTTCAATAGACAATTTTTCTTGATTTTGTATAAAAAGGTTAATTTAAATAGATCGTATTTCTGACTTGTGCTCCTGCTTAATATTTATACCTTAATTGTTAATTCTGTTTGCATAAATGCCATCATTTTCATTACTTGTTAATTGATAATTGTTACTTGATAATTGTTGATTGGAGCTGCATGAATCCACTATACTTGCCATGTCCTTTTTTAACAATTAATGAACATGTACCCGCAATTTCGAGGTTATAACTTTGAAGTGGCAGGTTATAATAGCCCGAGGTGTTCGCCCCTTTCAAGGGTATGAGACCTATTGTAATTTTAAGGTTATAACTTTGAAGTGGTGAGTCATGGGCCTACGACGTGGGTGCCGCCATATTTACAAGAATATGCTGGGTTTCCATTATTAGAGAAATGATCGAAATATTCAATAAAGATTTATTTGTCGTCAGCACTGCATAAAACGTAGTAATTCATTACGTAAGTATTTGTTTCAACCAACCAAGATTGATAAAACAATGTTTGAGGGATTTAAGTACATCATTTCAGAGGCGAGTTATTTCCAAAATTATAATGTTTTCTTCAAATAAAGAGTATTCAGATGGCGCGTGCTCACAATCGAGCTACAACACCCATATTTCACATAAAACTTTCAATCGTTTTAATTTTCTCCCGATCAGAAATATCCAAATTCAATATACTTACTTACGCGTTTGTATGTTTATATGTTATATATTTTTATAGTTGATCGAGTATTAGAAATGAATCAGGCAAAATGGAAAAATGAGGAACATTTATCATAAAAATATGTTGCTGAACAGAGAGCGAGCTACATATTATTGTAACGTAAATAAACTTAACTTGGTTCTACTAATTTATTTCACACTTAATCTACAACTTAATTTATATTACTACTCCACTGTATAGCTCGATCGTATGGGCTCGTTCAGACTGTTTCGACTCCACTTGAGGGTCGCCTATTTATCTCCGATACAGCATTCTCGATGTTTCAAATTCTGGCATGTTCCAATTGTTTCCAATATTGACCGTTGTTTTCCGTGGCAGAGCGACTGGATGGTTCTCGAATATCTCCGGGGATGATCTCATCGCTGTCGACGGCAACGCGCGAGGCGACAGGTCCGGCCTAGGTTCGTTACATTGCCCCCTTCTTAAAGACATTTCGTCCCGAAATTTCATCCTTGGAGTGTGACGATATCTGCATGACTCCCCATATCTGCACCGTGAAGTTCGATGGAAGTAACACTCCACGGTCTTCATGATCGGTCGTGGAAGAGGGTTACAGCAAACCAAAATCTTGACGCCGCTGGATCTGAATATCGCCTCCAGCATACTTTATGACTCTCCAGTCCAACCCATCAATACCACAGGATAATTTTGGAATTGCTAGATCCACCAGGTTCTGGTCCACCATAGTATCTCTTAGTTTGGTGAGACTCTTCCAGACATCTTCATAGGACGGTTTATCTTGGGAATGCCTCTTGGTAACTAGGTAGTAGATGTTTCTCTGGCCTTTCTTCAGCTGCAGCACCCCACCAACTTCTGGATTCTGCTCCCGCAGTGTTTGGAGTTGACCAAATTTCTTGGAGAACACTACGGCGATGTCCCTGGACATTCGAAGATCTTCTGCCACACAGTGCGCAAGTGCGTAGTCAGCAGGCACCTCGAAAAGGTCTCGTGACTCCTCTCTAGTAACCCCATGTAGAACTTTCTGCCCGTTTGAATACAAGGACATAAACTTCTCGAACGTCATATCATCCTCCGGTGGCTTGAGGGTGCGAACTTGGTCATGGTTTCCAGCGAAAGGGGCCAACCTGTTGAAATGGACGACCCTTGGTTTCCCTCGGGTGGCTTATGGATTCGGTACACAAGGTCGTTTATCCTTTTCACGATTTTATACGGGCCTTCCACGAGTTCCGCAACTTTGGTGATAGTCCACGACGACGTTTGGGGTTGTACAGCCAAACCAGGTCATCAACCTTAAATCCTCCAGCGTCGGCCTTGATGTCATAGGTCTTCTTCATTTTATCGCTGGCACTCTGAATGTTCAACCGGACTCGTTCGTGGATGTCGTCCATTCTCTGCCGAAGTTTGCTGACGTAGTCCTCTCCCGCAGTGTCTTGTCCTGGCGGTATCCCAAACTTCAGGTCACAAGGCAGTAGCAGTTCTCGGCCCATTATAATACTAGCAGGAGTTTGACCGGTTGACTCGTGTACTGCGGATCGATAGGCCATCAGGAACAAATGAAGATACTGGTCCCAGTCTCTTTGATGGTCAGAGACAACCTTGGACAAGTGGCGGTTGATCGTCCTGTTCATCCGTTCCACCATTCCATCGGACTGCGGATGTAGGGCCGTGGTTCTTGTCTTGCGGATGTTCAGCAGTAGACATATTTCTTGGAAAAGGTTGGATTCGAAATTTCTGCCTTGATCCGAGTGCAGCTCCATTGGAATACCGAATCGACATATCCATTCTTTCACCAAGACGTCGGCGACGGTGATGGCTTCCTGGTTGGGCAGGGCATAGGCTTCCGCCCACTTACTGAAGTAGTCCATTGCCACAAGGATGTATTTATTCCCGTGGTCGGATACGGGAAACGGGCCGGCGATGTCAATGGCGATTCTCTCGAACGGGCTGCCTACGTTGTACTGACGCATCGGGGCCTTGGGTCGTATTCGAGGTCCATTGCTAGCAGCGCATACAGCGCACTTTCTGCACCAGTCCTGGACGTCAGCTTGACAATTGGCCCAGTAAAACCGTTGCCTCACTTTCTGCAGGGTCTTCGTCACTCCCAGATGTCCTCCGGCGACTCCATCATGGATTTCCGCAGCACTTCCTCTCTTCGTTCCTGGGAACAATTATTTGGCGTCTGTCTTCCCACCAATATCGGCCTCCAACACACGTTTCAGGATCCCATTGTCCAGAATAAGAGAGTTCCATTGTGCCCAATAGGACTTAACAGCCGGCGAGTAACCTGCAACTTCCTGCCATGCCAGGTTTACAAAGTGTTGCTTCTTAAGGGGGGCTTTCTTTGGTCTTTCTGGATCTTGCTGTCATTCCAGTTGTCATCCATTGCCGCGGTTCTACAAAGTGTTGCTTCTTTCTCTTCTGCTCGTCGGCAATGTGAGCAATCATCTGGACATGGTCTTCGCGACAAGGCATCTGCATTCTTATGGCTAGTTCCGGCTCGATGTTCGATCTCGAAATCGAATTCTTGGAGTCTCTCGATCCAACGTGCTACTTGACCCTCAGGATTTTTGAACTGTAAGAGCCATTTGAGAGCTGCGTGGTCAGTTCTCAACAGGAATCTTCTTCCATACACGTACTTGTAGAAGTGCTCCACTCCTTTTACAACAGCTAACAGCTCTCGCCTGGTGACACAGTAATTGCGCTCTGGTTTGCTAAGCGTCTTGCTGAAATAACCAATGACCTTCTCCTGTCCCTCCTGGATCTGAGATAGGACAGCTCCGAGTCCCACGTTGCTGGCGTCCGTATCCAAAAGGACTTCCCTTTGGGTAGGGGATAGCTCAGTACAGGTGCGTTGATCAAAGCTCCTTTCAGCTTCCTGAATGAGTCTTGACATTCTTCGGACCACTGGAACTTTGTTTGGCCCTCCGTGAGCCTGGTCAGTGGTTTAGCGATGTTGGCGAATCCCAGCACATATCGGCGATAGTATGTGCATAAACCAAGGAAACTTCGAAGTTGGTGAATGTCTTTTGGGATGGGCCAATCCTTAACAGCTTTGATCTTCTGGTCATCCACTGCTACTCCTTCCCCAGAGACAACGTGGCCGAGGTATCGTACTTCTTTTGGAACAGATGGCATTTCTTAGGGCTCAGCTTCAATCCGGAGTTCCTCAGTCGCAGGAATACTTCCTCCAAGTTTTCACGTGGTCCTCGAACGATCTGCCGACCACAATTATGTCGTCGAGATACACTAGACACGTGTTCCATGAGAGTCCCTTCAGCACTGTCTCCATCAATCTTTCGAATGTGTCGGGAGCATTACAGAGCCCGAATGGCATAACGGTGAACTGCCACAATCCTGAGCCGATGGTAAAGGCAGTCTTTCTCGATCTTCCTGAGCAAGTTCTACTTGCCAGTATCCACTCTTCAGATCAAGGGTCGAGAAAATCGTGGAACCAGCCAACGTGTCTAGGGTGTCATCTATTCTCGGGAGAGGGTAACTGTCCTTCTTCGTGACATTATTAAGTTGGCGATAGTCTACACAAAAGCGTGTCGATCCATCCTTTTTCTTCACCAGTACGACTGGAGAGGACCAGGGACTGTCAGATGGTTCGATAACTCCTTCTTTTCCCATATCGCTGACTATTTTGTCAGCCTCTTCCTTCTTGGCAAGAGGAAGTCTTCTTGCTGATTGCCGGATCGGTCGGGCACCCCCAGTATCAATCTTGTGCTGGACCACATTAGTTCGACCCCCTTTTCCTTGTCCGGTATCGAAGATGTCTTGGTACTTTTTGACTAAATCTCTTAGTTTGGGCTGTTGAGCTGGTTTTATGTCTTTGGAAGAGATGGCAACTAATTTTTCTAGTTCTGTGGGCAAGTTGTTGGGTTGGCTAATCGTACCTCGTACGCCCCGGATCACAGATGAGACTGACGAGCAGTGCCCTAAAATTGTTCCTTTCTTTAAGGTCACTGGAAAGTAATTGACATTCATGACCCTTACCGGTACAAATTTTTCAGCACGTAACAGGGTTTTCCCTATGGCAATCCCTCGTCCAATTTTCTCATCATGAAGTTTGGGCTCGAACATCATCACGTCTCCACTGCTCGCACTCCGTCCAGGCGAGTCTCCAGGATGGTTTCAGCCCTCTCAGGTACGCTTACATCTTCAGCCAACAGCACACGGATCAACTCTTCACTTCTCCCATGAAGTACCAGCTCTTCTCCGTTGACACGTAGGACGCCGTCTTTGAAATCCAATTCAAACCCTCTGGAATTCATGATGTCCATTCCGATGATTGCATCGTCTTCGATGTCCGCTACAAGTGCCTGATGTTTCACTTTAGTGCTGCCCAAAATTATTTCAATCGGTAGCTCGCCATATACAGTAGCTGGCTCCCCTGTTGCTGTGCGTAGCTTCCAAGTTGTCGGTTCAATTCGTTCCGGTGTTCTGGCAAAGGAAGGTCCGAGAATTGTCCTAGTCGCACCTGTATCTAGCAGCATGGTGCAAGGCTCGTTATTGATGAGACCGTCTACGAAAACACCTCTGTTCTGTCGTTTCAGGATAGCGACATATGCGTTGTTAACCGGGGCTTGCTGGACACAGGCCGACGATTGCCCCTTCTCGTCGACCTTCTTTAGTTTTCCTGCATCGAAGTCGTGTTTTCGAATGTTGGACATTTGCTCGCACATGTCCAATTTTGCCAATTCCAGCATCTTATCTGTCTTTTCTCAGGCAAAACTTCCTTCATCACTTTTCTTATGGCAGCTTCCAAGTCAGCATGCTCCTGTGAGTCTTCTTCAATACTTCGAACTTTACTTTGGTTTTTGCAGGATTGCTTTGCTGCCTCAAATTCCAAAGCGCGTGCCAGTGCGTCTACGAGATGTGTTGGACGAGCTAGTGTCAACGCTTGTCTGGTTTCTTGGTCACGGAGTCCATCCAAGAATGCCTGAACCGCTAATCGCTCCATTACATTTTCCGGTGTGGCTGGATATGCGAGACGAACCAAGCGTGCAATGTCAGCTTCGAATTCTTGTAAGGATTCGCCCGATTTCTGGCAGCGATTTTTCAGTTGGGAGTGGTATACGTGTTCCAAATGGGCCTGGCCATATCGTAATTCTAGATGTTTAATCAGCTGATCATAGTCCTCCTGTTCTTGGGCGGTAAGAGTTTGTAGAATATTCGTCGCTTCTCCACGTAATGCAAGTGTTAGTGCTACAGCTCTTTCCCCTGCATTCCATCCATTTGCTTTGGCCGCTGCTTCAAACTGTCGGCGGTAATTTTCCCATGGAGTTTTTCCGTCGAATTGAGGCGGCTTCATGGAAAGCTTCCCTATTTCAGAAATGACCTTGACATCTTTTATACCCTCTTGAACTTTATCCAAGTTCAAACTCAAGTCCAGCATTTTCGTTAACCATCTCTGTGGAGGGCGCACTATTAATTCGTTTTTCCAGCTTACTGATCGTTTCCTTTATTTTATCTACCTCCGTGTTCATTTGCTCCCTAATTTTATCTATCTCTGTCTCAACGGTTCCCATTCTTTCTTCTAGAAATTAGCCACACCACACAATTCTTTTTTAGGCCTTCTGTGTTTTCCAGGAACTTCTCTTCCAGGCTTCTTGCATTTTTTTCCAGGCTTCTTGAATTTTCTAGAAGCTTCTCTTCCAGATTTCTAGAATTTTCTTGAAGCTTCTCTTCCAGATTTCTAGCATTCTCTTTCAGGCTTCTTGAATTTTCTCGAAGCTTCTCTTCCAGATTTCTAGAAAGCTTCTCTTCCAGATTTATAGAATTTTCTTGAAGCTTCTCTTCCAGATTTCTAGCATTTTCTTCCAGTTTATTCATTACCAAACTTAAATCACCTCCGGAATTTCGAATAAAAATGTTTCGGGTCCTCACCTTCTTGTATAAGTCCTTCTGCAAGTCTTTCCTGGAGTACTTGCTTTTACCTGTTGTTTCCAGTTCCCTTTCCTCCAATTCCTGTTTCAATTCCGCTACCTTCAAATCCGCAAGGCACTTTTCTTGAACACATTTTGTCTTTGACGAGGTATCAGTCTGTTTCACACGAAAAGTTTATCAGTTTGTTAAAATTCACTTCGCGAATTCTTTTCCACGGGCCACCAGTCTATTGTCTGTTTCACGCGAAGAGTGTATCAGTTTATATTCCCACGCCAATTGTCCACTTCGCGAAAACCGGGCCACTGTCTATTTTCTGTTTCACGCGAACAGTGTATCAGTTTATATTCCCACGCACAATTGTCCACTTCGCGAAAACCGGGCCACTGTCTATTTTGGGCGTACAAAAAGGTCTATCAATTTATTTTTCTGACTATCCACTCCACGATCACTTGTTTATTTTCAAAATCTCGCTTCCGACACCAATTGTAACGTAAATAAACTTAACTTGGTTCTACTAATTTATTTCACACTTAATCTACAACTTAATTTATATTACTACTCCACTGTATAGCTCGATCGTATGGGCTCGTTCAGACTGTTTTGACTCCACTTGAGGGTCGCCTATTTATCTCCGATACAGCATTCTCGATGTTTCGAATTCTGGCATGTTCCAATTGTTTCCAATATTGACCGTTGTTTTCCGTGGCAGAGCGACTGGATGGTTCTCGAATATCTCCGGGGATGATCTCATCGCTGTCGACGGCAACGCGCGAGGCGACAGGTCCGGCCTAGGTTCGTTACATTATTTACACAAACGCAGTCAGTTGTTTAACGTGTCAGTGTCGGCCACTACATATCCACGTTTTTGACAGGTTACCACAACGTGGTTGGAATGTGGCTATCTAAGATCCAGGAACGTAGATCGGAACGTAGCAGCCACCAAAAAAGTGTTCCCCGTATCGGTAGCCGCCGCGTGATAGAACCGTGTATATTACGTGGCAGTGGTTGTGGTCAAACACCTCAAAGTTTTCCAGAATTGTGGCCGCTACGTTCCGTCCACTAAAAATGCTACTTGTTTGAAGTGTAGTGAACATATGTTCACTACACTTCAAACACTCATCACTTTTCACGTTTTTCTCAGTCAACAGTTATTAAAAAACATCAACCAACGCTTCACAGTGTTCCATCCATGTGGCATACAGTCCAGTGTTGTTCTGCGAGGTTCATCAGGTTTACCGTCCACTAAAAATGCTACTTGTTTGAAGTGTAGTGAACATATGTTCACTACACTTCCAAAATTAACGTTAAATATCTTGAAAACAGATGAGTTTTGATATAGGATATGTTACATGGTGACTATTTGAAAAAAATTTGTTTTACATCTGTCTTTGCCAACAAATTGGATAAAAAATGTTTAACACCCTGTACAACATTTCTTGAAAATAAATATGTATTGGTATGTATTACAGGACCTTGAAAAAATTTTACCTAAAAATACTTTACAATTAGTAGTTGGTAGTTGCAAGGTAAAATTATTAGCCATATTGTTAATTAAAAATTTTAAATGTCAAATATCTCAAAAACTACTGAGTTTTGATATAGAACATGTTTCAGAAATTTTAATTAGAATTAAGCGAAATATACCATATTTAGTTTTAGTTACACTAATTACCATTTTTTACACTGAAATATTCACCTCACTAACTAACCATCTAATCAACTAATCTGATTTGCAGAACAAACTAGAATGACCCATTTTACAAAATCCAGACATATTTATATTGATTTTTATTTTTTGCGGCTTTCGACAGACGACTTTTAAGCCTTTCTCGAATAAAAAAAGCAATAAAAACATTTCTCTATATTTACTCTCTTTGTTTTTTATACTTACCGTTACCGCTAAGCCACCTGTGATACTCGGACTTTTTAAGCTAGCCGCTATCGATAATAGCAAAAGAGTACCGAAAGAGAATCACGCATTAAACATGAATTGGAGCCGACGCGCGGTATTAGAAAGAAGAGGTCGTTAGTAATGTTTATTTAGCCGAATTGTCGCCCTTAGATTTTGCCTCCCGTGGCTTTGCCTACATTTGCCACATAGTTAGCGCGCCCCTGGATGAGATTGAGAATATTAATTTTGCAGTGATAATCTGATAACTGATTTTAGATTATGTCCCGACACTGTTGATAGTGTTTAGATTTTAAATCATAATATAACCTACTTTTCTCAATTTGGGCAGGGGATACTGTGACTACATGACCTTTTCTGTAACAGTAGCACCAGTAAATTTTTAGCCTCTAACAAGGTTTCTTTAAAAGTGGTGCGAAAACATTGCCAGTAAATTTCAGTAAAATCGGAACGATTAAATTTACTGAGCAGTACTGTTGGGGAATATCTGAACATGCCCAGCAAAGCACAAGCGCTCTCAAATAAAGTTTGGGCGGGAAGGGGGACTTATGCTTCTGTGAAGTTAGGGTTTTCTGTGGTTGTGGCGTAGGAATGATTCGACTCGCGATGCGATTATTGTTAAAACATTTTGCAAGCCAAGTTACGTTTGTGCCCTTGGCAGTGTGCTGGTTCGTAGAAGCACCTTCGTAATTTGGCAATCCAATTTTTTATATTGAATAGCTCTGTTCCAAAAATCACGTTTCACACAATAAAAGATTTACTTTTCTCAAGATGAATTTTAATTAAAATCAAAAATGCAGGGTACAATAAATGACAGAAAAAATGAATCGACCAAAAATATTATACATTTCTGTTTATAACATATCCACCCAATGAAACATCTCATGTTCAATGATAATTTACGGTAGAAATTATTCAGCAAAGATAAACTCCGATAGGAAAGCTGACCCTCCAATCTAGCATGGTCTCCATAGACAGAATCGGTTGCCGCGAAGAGAGAAGTTGCGAATGATTTTACGTGCCCGGTTTCGCGTTGCATAATGTTACTGACGGAATAAATAATTAATACTTTAGCCCGGTTAATTTTAATTTGCGGATTCAGACCCAAAATGAAATATATTTCTACGACTTCAGATAACCGAGATAGGTTTTTAGTGATTTTTAGGGCTTTTGTATATTTATAAAAAACAGCAAAATAGTAACTTTAATACAAAGCCCTATCCCTCGATTTGCGGATTACCAAGACTTCATGATCATACCAAGTTGGTTTTTCTTACATCATATGATATTAATGGTAAAATCAAATTTAATTCAGCAAATATTTACAATTTCTCTTTTTTGGATTTTTTCCCAAAAATGTAAAGGCAGAAAAAGAAAAATACTTTCTGCAACGACTCCGACACAATTATATGCATGTGGAGAAAGAAAACAATAGGGGCTATATACAATATTTATTTTTGTACAAGAGAGGAATAAATTGTAACATACAAATTTCTGCAAAAAATACACCAGTTTAAAATAAAATGAAAACAAAAAAGATTTATTATTTATTATTGCATTACTTCAGTAATTCCCTAGACCTAAAATCTGGAAATCAAGACAAGACAAATAAATATCTCAACTACTTTGATAAATCTATTTTTCCCCAAAAAAATTATAAAAAATTAGTTGTGTTACCTAATAATGCTCCCCCATGAGCACAACTACCAAAGCACTCCACCCAGTGAATGGTCGACATCCACTCCCCTCCCCACTCTTATCACTGTATTGCTCCCAAATATAACCAGTCTTGACATACTGCTGCATCACATTATTTATCACATTTTCCCTCAATTCCTTATAAATCCTACCAGCCAGAGCTTTGTAAGGCCCTTCTACATTTGAATAGTGATAAAGAGCCCTAGCGGCCAAGAAGTTTATATTAACCCAAATCTGACCTCTCCAGTACGGCGGATCATGTTCTGTATTACGTTTCATATACAAGGGCGAAGATTTTGACAAGGACCGTAAACCATAAGGAGTCCACAGCAACTCTGGGTTGCGTAAATCACGCAAGGTCTTCTCCAATTTTGGAGACCTGGCATCTAAGAGCTGCAGCAGAAAAGGAAACAAGCTAACATATCCAAAAGTGGAATCCACCAATCGGTATTCGGGAGTTTTCAATACCACCCTGTACATCTCCAAATTTTGGTTCTGCGACCTTGGTAAAGGCTTTGGTCTTTCCAGTCTAACAGCGTCCGTGTGCAATCCATAATCTGCATACATTTTCGCAAAGTCAGACCAGTGCAAAGAGTCCATAACCTCATTGTCGGCTAGGTAGTCGGCGGTCTGTTCGTACTTGTATCCATCTATGTCCAATATCCTAGTCAACTTGGCCATCGTTTTTGCGGCTATAGCTATCCAACAGTATAAATCGATATGGCGTTCGTTTTCTGTGGGATGCGAGGCTCGGGGATAATCGTCTAGACCTGATGTTAGGGTTTTGGGATTCAGCTCTCTATTGGAATTTGAGTCACGACCCCGCCATCTGTAGGAACCTGGTAAAGAGCCTTTTTGGGTGGTGTTGAACCAGGCAAACCAAGCCTAGAAGAAGAAAAGCAATATAAATGAAAAAAGTTAATAAAGATATATTATGTATTAAGTTTAATAGTTAACCTCTTGAAACATAATTTTCTGACAATATTTTCTGGTCATCTTTTTTAAAGTTAACTTTTTACGCAGTCGGATTTTTTTATTTTACACTTTTTAGTTAGGATTTTTTACAATATGGCATCTGGTTGTCGCCATATTGAATTTTGATTATTACTGTCATGTCTTTATTCACAATATGGCGTCTGGTTGTCGCCATATTGAATTTTGATTACTGTCATGTCTTTAGTGACACTCGCAAGATTAAGACAATTCGATTGACGTAGAATCATCAAAATCGGCCCACACGTTTGGTCTTTATGTTTTTATGTTTTTATATATTTATAACTAGCTAATGTCAATTTTATTATTTGTCTTTTTATTAATTACATTTTATTTTATATTACATCTTATATTTGATTCTTGATAATACCTATATATTACAATTATGTTTTAGTAACTGATTTTTATCAAATTGTATTTGTAAATTTATAATATGAAATTATGTATGTATATTAGGGTATCCTATTTAAATAAATATCTCATCTCATCTCTAGAGCGCCACAAAGAAACAAACATACATACACGATAAACACATTAAGGTAGTACCGCCACGAGACAGTTGAATTAGGAAATTATTAAAATTTGGCATATGTATTGTTTAACATGTGAACAACACCTCTATAAAATTTTAACAAGTTTCACCATCCGAACCGAGATATATATATATATATATATATATATATATATATATATATATAATTGAAGTTGACTCAATTAACACGTAACATATGGACCATGCCTAGGCAAACAGCACATTATTAATTCTACCGTTAGTACTAAAATTAAGAAGTTTATGAAAAACGAGGAGAAGCTAGAGCAGGATATCACAGATATTGTGAAAAAAAATCAAAGTCATTGACCATCTAGTTTGACAGATATAATCAAAACTACTCTCGTTATTCAAAATAGTCCACGGGGAAGCGCACATTATTAATTCTACCGTTAGTACTAAAATTAAGAAGGTTATGAAAAACGAGGAGGAGCTAGAGTAGGATATCACAGATATTGTGAAAAAAAATCAAAGTGATTGACCATCTAGTTTGACAGATATAATCAAAACTACTCTCGTTATTCAAAAAATGCGGATTGTGCCAGGGGACTTTTTAAAGAAGGACGGGGAACCATTTGAGGGTCTGAACGCGAAAAAAAAACTCCTTCTCCTTCCCACCCAAAAAAAAAGTTCAAAAAGAGTACTACAAAAAAGTCCATTGAAGTTTTATCGAAAAACGATAATTTTTTCCCATGAATTATGATTTCTAGTGAGGGGGGGCCCGCTGCGCTTTTCGGGGACATCAATTTTTTGAGTCGCCGACTTTCTATAACGAAACATTTTTTTTTCGCGTTTCAAATCGAAAAGTCCTTTGAAATTTTTCGATTCCGTCGAAAATAATTTCCTAATTCAACTGTCTTGTGGCGGAACTACCTTAAAAGATATAATTTTCAGTAATTTTTAGGTAGATTTCAATAGAAATACTACCTATTGGTCCCGTCATCGCAACAAGACTTTAATTTGATATATCTTCGCTGATCATGGTCACCAGAACCCAAAAGTACCATCACTTTGCTCTTTATTCATTCAAAAATATATAATTTGAAATTAATGTTGATAATGGAAATAATAATAACGTTTATTCGACCCAAGAAATTTTTCTTATCAAATAACAGTAAAAAAGATTTATAGCAGTTAACAGTATTGAGCGATAAATATCAAAAGAATAAAGGTATAGTTGACAAAATGTATTTCTTCAGTTTAATATTGAATGTTATTATAATAATATTTTTTCAGGTAAACTATTATAATAAATTATTCCACAATGATATAACCAATTTTTTCCAAATTGTATTTTTATTTGAAAATTTTTCAAATTATTACATTGTCTGGTGTGATATTTATGGCAATCAGAATGAATGTGAGATTAGAATGCTTATTATTTTTATTTTTTGTGGGATGGATAAAAATACTTATTTTCAATTTGAATAACGAGTCAATGTCAATCAGATCCCTTGGTTTATATAATTTAGATTTGTCCCAAAAATGCTAGTTTGAAAATACATGTGATTGCTTTATTTTGAAAGAAATTTCAATGGTTTCAAAGCAGAACTCGTTACAGTACCCCAAACTGATATTGAATATTGGAGTTTTGAATAAATTAGACTAAAATAAATAATTTTCAAATGTTTAAGGGAAACAAGAGATCTTATTACAAGCTTTTATTTAGTTTCACCTGTCCCGGTATCTGCAATCAAATCTTGCAAGTTAAATTTGACCCATTTCTAGTTGCCCGAATAACTTGAAATTTAGCAGGTGTTCATAAATCCCGTGACAATACATTATGGAATTTTTGTTAGAGAAAAAATAAAATGGCGGCTCTAAGATGGCGGACGAGATTTGTGTTTATGGTCCGATTCGACTCAAAATTGGTATGTGGGGGTTTTCTGGATCAGAGATTATGAATTTTTATTCAAAATCCACAAATTTAAGATGGCGGCTCCAAGATGACGGACGAGTTTTGTAATTATGGTTCGATTTTATTCAAAATTGGTATATATGGGTTTTCAGGGTCGAAGATTATGAATTTTTTGTCAAAATTCCTGAAATCAAAATGGCGGCTCCAAGATGGCAGACTATCTCTATGATATGTGGAGGTTTTCGGGGTCAGAGATTTAGAATCTATTGTCAAAATTCATAAATTCAAGATGGCGGCTTCAAGATGATGGACAAGTTTTGTGATAATGGCCGTTTTTTTTCAAAATTGGTATGTCGGGGTTTTTTGGGGTCGGAGATTATGAATTTAGTCGAAGATTATTGATTTTTTGTCAGAATTCATAAATTGAAGATGGCAGCTCCAGGGTGGTCTCCTGATTGAAGAACTAGATAGATAGATACAGGAAAAAGGCCTCATAATGATGATGCATTAAAAATGCATAGATTAAGGCTTACTTACTGAAAAGCACAAAATAAAATAATTTATAAAAAAAACCTTCTTAAAGACAAGCTTTTATTCAAATGCGCTTAAAAGTAAAAAATAATTGCTTTGGATGTGCGACGTAGGTTATTCTGTGAGTTATAGGTTCAAAAGCTTATCGGTTTTGTATTAGAACTGAAAACTTTGCGCGAATCTATAACTCACGGAATAACCTACGTCGCACATCCAAAGCAATTATTTTTTACTTATTAGCGCATTTAAATAAAAGCTTGTCTTTAAAAAGGTTTTTTTTTTTAATTATTTTATTTTATATAAAATGCCAACAATAGGAGATATTTTTTCCTGAGAATTTGAATATGTGATGATCATGAAAGAGTTTGGCCAAAGGTTAAACCTAAAAATTTCGATTTTGTTGAGTATTTGATGCAAAAACTTTCATATGTTAGGGGATCAATTTGTTCATCAGGTATGATTCTTTTTGAAATACATAAATCCAGATTCCTCCTCATTTAGTGGTCGTTTAGCGGTCATTTAGTGTTAATTTATGATCCCGTAACCATACAGCTATTAAACCTAGGTCCTCTTTCGTTTGATTCTTTATTTCTTGTAAATTGTTTCCATAACAAATTGAAGTATTATCATCAGCAAATAATTTTAAATGTCCTTGCAAGTTCAAATTTGAAATAGAGTTCATTTAAATGAGAAACAAAATAGGCCCAAGGATTGATCCCTGTGGTACACCACAAGATATGTTTCCTGTGGGAAATTTCGAATCTCCCATATAAACTAACTGTTTTCTATCGAATAAATAGTCCCGGATTAAACACATTTCAATCTTGTTCTCATTCATTTGAAATGTATCACATATACTCAACTATACTTCAAAATCAATAAACTACTAGTATTCTTTTTAAAGATTAAGGGTGATGATTGTTAAAGATATATATGTTTTTTCCTACCTGTAACCTTGGGTACAGCCTTTCCAAAACATATAATCTTTCATCAGTCAAATTGGTTTCATATCTGCTGAGAATGCTATCCAGAGTCAGGAAAAAGGTTGGCGGATTTGCATTTGTGTTTCTCTGAACAACAAACTCATTAGGAACTTTGGCCAGGGCTTCCACGCCCAGAATTTGTTCTCTGGGGATCCATCCCTCGGCATTGATCAAATCAAACCAATGACTTATTATGTCCAATTCAATGTCTAAGTCCCACTGGGAGATCAGAAGACCATGGAAACCTTCATCCCAAAGGAAACCTCGAGGGAAAAAACTCCTGAAATGAAGCTATGTCACTTTTTAAATTGTGTTTGATCAAAAACTTCATGCACTTGTGGACCTTTCCAATATTTTTCTAACCAATAGGGAGCTTGGTCAATGAGAGCAGCATCAATTGAGTAAATCATTCCTCCATATGTTGGTAATATTCAACATCCACGAGTACACAGTACAGTAGAACCTCTATTAACCTTCACCCTCAGGACCGGGACTATGACGGTTAACTGAATAGACGGATAACAGAAATTCAGTTATAAACGTGTACAGTAAGTAGATTTCAAAAGGTTTGGGAACGAAATTAAACCATATATAAGTGAATAATACATATTTATATTTGAATCACAATATCACACAATTAAAGCGGCACTGTGAAACACTGATCTGCACTCGTCAGTTGCTATTAAGTTACTGAAACAATAGACAATACCTCAGTTCGCGGATGACGGATAAAAGAGTGACGGTTGATCGAGGTTCCACTGTATATGTATTTCCAATCTAAATATTGCTTATCTAGAATCAAATTTCCCCAGGCTCACACAATGTTTGCTTACCTAGAAGGTACAGCTGTATAAAGTGGAGCTCTCCAATAAGCTACAGGTTCCTTGGTATAGATACTTTGAACTTTTGATGCTCCATAAAAGTATCCTATTCCACCCACCATATTGCTCAAGGCTGCTTGAGCAAAATCAATATGTTTTTGGGCATATCTGAAAAACAGAAGCAGTTTCGAACAAATACAATTGAATTTCATTAAACTGTTGCTTTAGTCGTTGATAACTAAAATCTATTTCGAAAAATATGGAAATTGCTCACCCTTTGGCTTTTAAACTGAATGTTTTCTCGAATTTCTCGGTAAATTGTTTTCTATGCCACTCCAGAGATTTGGTATAAGTATCTCCCACCAAAGTTTCCTGCTTATTCGTGAAACTACTAGATTCGTAAACGATATCAATACTAAACGGAACTTTTCCTGTTAGCTGGATTGCTACAAAATTTGGATCTATCTAGAAGAAATACAAACTGTAATAAAAAATTACACTGAGAACAAATTTGAAATTATAAGAAACCTTCTCTAGTGACCATTAATGTTTAGTTTATAAATATATCAATGATGATATAGCCATATGTCAATATGCAAGTTAAAGATGGATGGTAAATCAGAATTAGGACACTCATGCGTCAGTGTGAAATCTATTTTTCAAGGTTAATTCAAACTGTACAAACAAAATATCACATAGGGGAAAAGTATTTTTTAAGCCTAGCCTAGCCTAAGTCAAGTTAAATCAAATGCTTGGAAATCAGTAGTTAAATCATGAATACATCAATATCAAATCATTGAAAATACCAGGACCTAGAAGGCATAAATTTTTATGCTGACAGAAATGGTACACCATATGTTCATTTATACACGCATGTTAAAAAATATCATAACAGAAATAAGTTCAATATTTTACACAAATCACCAATTACCTTTTCATGTCCATTGAATGCAGGCAACTGGCCTGCCAAAACAATTTTTTTAGGCGATTTTGGATTGTCTTGAGCAAGTCTCAGTGATGAAATAACAGTTTCTTTGAGGAGATGCAGCCCAGGAGCAGAGGCACTCAGAAATGATTCATGATTTAGATAACCTAAAATAATTGTAGTTTTGTAAATTGATTCATTACTAAAAATAACATATTTCAAAATGTCAATGAGTATTTGAATGGATCAAAAGAAAATCCTCATTTCCACAGAATATTCTGGGTCTTGGCCGGTTTTGTAGTATACTTAATTGAATGATTCGAAACGCACCTGTGGTATTAGTGAATTTCATAGTGAACTCTCCCAATGTGGATGTTCTACCTCTAATGCCAGTTATCTTCGTAGCTGAATTTGTAGGTTCTATAAAGCCCTTTGTTTCTTCGTCTAAAGCTACGTACCAAATGAGTGATACCTCTTCACCTTGGATATGTTTATTTTCCAACTGAAATACAACAAATTCAATAAGGGATTGTATTCTGGAAACAGTTAAAAATGTTTAGTGCAGTATTTTTTTAACAAGATTCAAAGGTTCTAAGATTCTTCGATAATCTCAACAAAAAAAACTCCATAAAAATAACTATCATTTTCATAATTTTTTACCAAGATAGATGTAAAGGTAAAGAAAAATTTTTACTTATGATTTGCTTAAAGGTGATAATGTGTATCAATTTCTGAAATAATTTCTAGACATGCAGAATGAAAAATAAAATAATACTCCAGATTCAATAACTTTTCTACTAAATCGTTGAAAGCTTATATAACTACCGAAAGATCAACTGATATTCTGGAAGTCCATTCGCCTCCCCTATATCCACCTGGTCTCTTGATGAAAGAAGTCAATAATTTGAATGGGCCATCAATGATTTCTTGAATACCAAAGTTGTGGCCATCATGCTGCAACCATCCATATTTTTCTAAATTGTCCCCTTGTTCACACCAATGTCTAAAAGTAATTTTTCTTGATAAACTCAGTTATATAACTTATATACCCAGGAATTTACTGAATAAATCATGATTCTGTAAAAATGCAATTTAGGGACAATTCGTGTATTACCAAAATTTTTAAAAGCTTGAAAATAAAAAATAAAAATTGAGGTCACGTATTTTGAAGAAGTTATTCAATTTTAAAATGTTCCTTGTTGATTGAATGTGTCTCTGGAAGAAGAAACAGCCAATCATGTGATTTCAATTGGTTGGCATGGGTTATTGGATGTAGCCGATTGCTCCGTCCTATACTTTAATAGCCTACTGCGATATTATTTTGAATTTCAATTGTTATTTCGTTTCTCGTTAGGTCAGGTGCGTTTTCACATTGGATTTGTTTGGTCCTTTTTCTTCGAAAAAGGAATTATATTCACTTGGATGATATATTTACTTGGAGAAATAATAATGATATTAAATCTCAAGTGCAGCATTTGGGTGTAATACCCAAAAATAAGGAAATAAAATGACCAGTAGATTGGTGTGATGGCTATTTCGTTATGACCCCATCGGTATACTCTGTTGATGGTTTTCATTGGCGATGTAGTAGTCACTAAAGAAAAAGTGTTATTTATTTATCTACAATGAAAAAAAATTTTGTATTGGCAAATTATATATTTTCAGAGCATCTCTTCGTTATAAAAGTTTTATTTATAATTATCATTTACGCATGTGGAAAATTTTGGGGTTTTGTCATATATGGGTAAATAAAGATTCCCTCAAAAGGATGCAAAACGAATTGAGATTGGCACAGAATACCTTAGTTGATTGGGCTAGTTTTTGTAGAGTTGTTTTCGATGCGTTTGTTACAAAGCCTCCAAAACTTGGGGGATTTGATAAAATGTGCTTTGTAAGTGGAGATGGATACATTCTTTCATTACTTCCTAAATTATGTTCTTGCTATATCATTTTTTAGCGTGGAAATTGATGAATTCAAATTCGGAAAACGGAAATATAATCGAGTGCACCATGTAGATGGTTCGTGGGTATTTGGAGGATACGGACAAGGGACAGGTAGAGTTTTTATGGTGGTTGTAAAAGACAGAACCAAAGACACTCTTTTAAAATGTATAGAAGACTTTATTGAATGTGGAACTAACATTTATTCAGACTGTTGGAAAGGTTTTTCTAATCTGCAAAATAACGTAAGATATAATCACTTAAATCCTTAAATAGTTATTTAATCAACTAGTGTATTAATGGTGGCCATTTTAATATACGAGTTGATTACAAATATTTTCCATCGACCTCGTTCCTGGGGTCAATGTGAAATTTTCGATATCCATTTCCTTCAACAAATACATAAATTTCCCAGCGCAAAGGTAATATGATTTGACATTTAAATAATATTCGAATTAATAGTTGTTTATTGCCTATGAGGTCGCCGGAAAATGAATTTTAAGGATCCTAGCTAGATAGGTAGGAAGATTTTTAGGAATAACTCTTGACCAAAAGCTAACGTGGGATGCTCATATCAACAGTTTATGTCTAAAAGTCGTCAGTTCAAACTACGCAATTCGAAATCTGAGAGACACTGTCTCTACAGAAGTTATAAAACTCATGCATTATGGACTTGTACAATCAAGGCTACAGTACGGATTGATTTTCTGGGGTAACTCTACATATACTGACCGCATTTTCAAGATTCAGAAAAGAGTCATTCGCTGCATGGACAAGGCTCGTCCATTGGACTCTTGTAAACCGTTATTTAAAAATATAACATCTTACCATTGCCGTGTCTCTACATATTACAGCTAGTTCCGTTCATCTATGATAATAAACACCAATTTCCTAAAAATTCAGATAGGCATAATTACGCTACTCGAGGTGAAGATGCTTTATTCCACGCCTACTCTCGCTCAAGTGTGAGTCAGAATTCCCCAAAAATCTGGGTATTAAATGCTTCAATTAGATAAAATCGTTTATAGGGATCAATAAACCTAGAACTGTATTAAGAAATGAAGTATATGGGTTCTTGTTAGATAGTTGCTTCTACAGTATGGATTAATTTCATGCTTTCAGTGTTTAGAATCACTTTGAAACTTTATGTTTTTCTTCTTTGACTAGTCCAATAAGTTTTCCCGTGTATTTAATTCTGTAATTGTGTATATGTGAAAATTTTAGTGGTGAATAAATTATCTATCTACCTAACACAGGATCCTTGAAATGAATTTTAAGGATCCTGAGAGTCAACACAAATGCAATTCCTGGTATATTATTTTTGAAATTATGGTATGGTAGATTTGTGAATGTATCTATTAAGTAGCGATAGCTATATTGAGTTAATAAGAACATATTATTACTTTTTGATCTGTGTCAGTTGGCCGGGAAGAGGATTTCTATAATCTTATATTTTTTATTTGAGGCGTCATACTATGGCAGCGGGACCTTACACGCACAGGAAAAAAGAATTTCTTGGAGGTTATTTATCGAGATATATGTTCCTGAAGAAATGTAATTACAGTAAAACTCACTTATAACGTACACGCTTATTACGAACCCACGGTTATAACGTACCGAACAAACATATGTTTTAATTGTTTTTAAACGAACTTTTGATATAACGTACCTATTCTTAAGTTCCCCGCTAGTGAGTTACTGTAAATACAATAAGATCCTCTGGTTATTTTTTTAATGTTAGAGATTTGTTTGATCCAAAAATCTATATAATAAAAATGAATGTCAAATTGTGTTGCTAAGCGGAAAACTAGAGAACTGATTTGGCTAAAAAAAAATTTTTTTCGTGATATATGGAGGGTTTTTATGGAAAATTGGAAAAGCTTCCGAGAAAATTCGGGAAACTGTCTTATTCTATGGGATTTTTGTATGAACTCAAGACCATATATCACGATTCGAATGATGAATATGTATAATTTTTTTTATTTTATTCGTTGTGGTCCTGCACAAATCATAATTTTTGAATGCCCTCTCAATCATAACTGATGATAGGAACAACATACTTGGTTGATTCTTTTTTTGAAAGTTAGTGTTTTTCCATGGAGAAATTTTTTATGCTATCCATTACACTTTATCTCGCCAATAGGTGGTGCTGCTGCAGTGCATCAACTCCTATACTGTTCAACCCATCGCTAAGAAAATTGGTTTACACAGGTATTTGAAAACGGAGAATACTTTGGCGCTATCCATAACGGGCTAACGGGATAGCGAGATAACGTGATAATGGGGTAACGGGAAAACGAGATAACGGTAAAACGGGATACCGGGAAAACGGAATGAAAAATTAATGGGATAAGTGGAATATGGGATAACGGAAAACGATAGCAGGAAAACACAGATTCTATGAGCACGAAAGTATTCAGGCAAAAAAAATGGGAATATAGAAATTAGGGCAAGACGTCTGTCGGGGTCGCTAGTATGTAGTATAAGGGTTTTGTTTATGAATATTTTATGTAGGTTGGGTTGGTTATTCTTTTGTAATTAAAGTTGGGTATGGTTTTGTGAAAAAAATTATATAAATATAATTTTAAATCAGTGATATTTTATTATCAAATCATGATGATGATGATAATTTACGTATTTTTGCACTTTTTTGTACGAATAACTAGTGTTTTTCAAAATATTTTCTCCGTAATATGAAGATATGAAATGTCACACGAATTTTACGATGTTGCTAGCCTCAACTCTGACTCAAAAGTCGAATACTACCATAGCTGAACTCTCGAAATAATTGAACTTATTGTTTGTTGATTTATTTTGGTACAGTTGTTTCAAAGATTACCGAGTATGTGACAATTGTGCCTAACTAATAATTGTAAAAAACGAGAAAAGTAACTGCTAACGAAGCATTACTCTGTAAAATTATTGGCTTGCATTCAACTTACTTAAAGCAATGTTAGCCAAGTTGTGTTCCCTTCGTTAACGTAAGATATACTCATAGATTTTTGGGTTAGGGTGGTTTGTTTATTCACAAAAAAAAAAAAATTTTTTCAAATCTGCAGATTCTTCCTAAACTGCATTTTTTCCATGATTCTTGTAACTTTACATATAATCAGTAGATCCCACTCATTAGAGTCCAGCTAGCATTCCTAATTGTCAGTATTTATTACCTTATGCCATCTCCTCCAGGCCTCAATCTTCGGGGAAAATACCACATGAGACCAGTGACGGGTGACTGGGGTTCCCTTGTTTTTAAGCCAAAATACGTGCCGGGTCTATATGTTCCCCAAAATAAATCTGGAACGTCTAAACCGCTATTCAATACTACCTAGAAATTAGAGTGGGATGGCTATCATATTCTAAAAACTATTTCCTGTAACTTACTTTTTTATCATCAAAAGGAGTATTGATCCTAGTTTCCAAATATCCAATGTATCCGAAGTATACGGCTATACTTAAAACTGTCATTACGATAATTTGCTTCCAATAACCGAAAAAACTAGATTTTCTGGTTGATTTTGAATTTGATGTGGTGCTCCCATTGCTGCTGCTACTATTTGTACCTTTGTCGGCCTTATTGCTATCCGAATTTATTTGAGATCTGCGTTGACGAACCATTTTGCTCTCCACTTCTGTGATTGCTACTATATCTTTTTATTTCTCATTTTAACTCAACACCTTATCCATATGAACATTTTCAAAATATCAAATATTCTTCATTCCTAATACTTCTAACCTTGTTCACAGACAGAAAACAGATCTCTTCTTCTTCCATATATACGACAATAAGCCATTTGGTGCAATTCGCCAGCTCTTCGTCTCTTACATAATCTCTTACTTATTCAAGGCTTCGTCCTTCGAACAAAGTCTTCACAATTATATTAGTATATTCTTATGCAATGCACGTTCAAGTAACATTCGAGAACGACAGGACAATCACTAACATACAATGGTCTTCCATGTGGTCTCCTCATATCATATCATATATCTCCTCATATCATATCATATCTCACGTCTGCTCACCACAACCCACAATGGAAACATTCTGTATTCGGTGTTTTGTGATTCTCTTATTTTGTTTGGGGGACTTGAGGTTACATTGCGTTTAGGTGGGGGGATATCGCAATATTTTTTGACACTTTTAGTCCTGTTCGTTTAAAATGCTCAGCCTGCTCAAAAAATCATTGAGATCACGTTATTGTGATTGATTTGATTCTTATGATTCAGTAGCAAAAATATTCTATTGGTCAAACTCAAACGAACACCAAGCAAATCATTACCTAATTATTTGTAAACTAAACTCTTCTAATAACATTTGTGTGAACGTTTTGATATTATTTATTTTTCCATCTATAATTCAAATTACCACCTGTTCGAACTAAATAATAATCTGAATTTGCATCTATCATATCTCCATTTGATATTCTGATACTATTTTTTATAAACTCCCTCCATTTTCTTGTTGCCGTCTTCTGATCACTTTGATTTGATTTTTCTGTTCCCTGAAAATTGTTGGAGTAGATTAAGCATGCTTTATCTGATCTATAGCCATTTGCTCCTGTCAAACGAACGCTCTTTGATCAATTGCTCGGATCAAACGAACAACCAAATATCGCGCAAATCAGATAAGAGCAACGTGAGCATGACCAACGAACAGGCATTCTAAATAACAACGTGGTTGGAATAGGGTATTGTTAGAAAAATGGATGAAATAATCTATTTCGGATTTTTTCCGAAAATGAGATAACCGTACAAGGTGCTATCGAGAGTAATGGTGCTAAATTGTTTGAAAATAACTATGTATATAATGTTTTGGGAAGCCAAAGTCTAAATGAAGCGTGTTCTGTGATAGAGGCCAAAGTTATTTCGCAAATGAACCTTACAAACACAACTCGTGCAAGCGCATCCACCATGTTAATAATGGAATAATATTAAAATTTCGGAGACTTTTAGTAAATATAGGTAGACAACATGGGTTTTCACCCTTATCATCAGTGCAATTGTATGAAAAGTAAAGATAAATAATCGAAAAATACAAATTATTAAAAGTAAAGCTAAACAGACTTTGCTACTTATACTTGTAAAAACATTCATCATTCGAGGTTACAGCACAAACTATTTCATTAACAATCAAATGGATCAAAAAATTACCTCATGAAATTATAAAAAATTTAAACAACGCCGATGTTTTATTGTTGGACCACTTTCTCCTACGAAGTGAAGTGAACTTTATAAACATGATCAACAAGTTCGAATTGATTCTCACGTCCACATTATTTAACCCACAAATCACATTAAGCACAAAGGAGTTTTCATTCTGTTGATTTAATTAGTTTTCGGCGATATTCGTGACAAGGCTTTGGAAAACTAATAGAATAATATAATATCTTTTGTTTCACTACGTGTATCGCTGCGATACATTGTGTAACAACAGCATTTTCACTCCTTTTTTCAATGATAACATATATTTTTATTAATGTGATTGTATTATTATTAATTTATTCTTAGTTAAACAATTAAAACTATAGAACGTAGATTAATAATAGGAAACACGCATGTGCCCCCTTTTCAAAATATTTTGATTTGCACATAAAGATTACTACCTAGAGAGCTCCTCAACAAACTTAAAAATTGAAAAAATGTTCACTGTTTTTCATAATTCGAAATTGAAAAGGCCAACTTTTTCATCACATTCCAAAACGTACTCCTAGCGCTTCTGATGGACGTATGCATCGTTAAATCACACAGTCCAAACACAGAAATAAGTTGGATTTATAGGTTGGGACGCAGCCGATGTCGTTGCAGTTGACGTTGCCGTTCGAAGATGAAAGTGCAGTTGTACATAGATTCGTAGCCGCTCCAGTAGCCGCTGTCGCTCCCGCACGAATATGACCAACTTCGAAAGTATAAATTGATCTAAATTCTCCCGACTGCTGCGGCGACGTCATCTGCAGCGGCAGCGGCTACGTCTCAATCTATAAATCCAGCTTTATCTCCAGCGGCAGCGACAACGGACGAATAACATGAAACGTAATACTCCGGAGCAGACATGTGAAATTTCTGTGAATTTTGTGCAAATGGGATATTACACTTATGAAAGTTGCGGTCAATTTGTTAAATAGAGATATATGAGTATTCCTAGTTTACCAGACAAATGTTTCAACATTAGTAATTTGGAACATTTGACAAATGAAAATTTCAATACGTATTCCTGCGCATGCGCTCTACGTCGAAAGTATAAATTTATCTTAATTTTCCCGAGTGCTGCGGCGGCGTCAGCGGCAGCGCCTACGTCTCAATCTATAAATCTAGCTCAAAGCTGCAATTGACGTTGCGGCAACATCAAATCGAGTTTGAATTGAGGGGCACTTTTAAACTTGAAAATTTCGACAAAATTTTGGTACTTAAGGAATTATTTTTACCCAATTTTAATTTTTGAAGATCGAACCGAGGCAAAGAAAAATTAAAATAAAATCATGCTCTAAATAAAATGAAGACAGCCTTAAGGGACGATCCGAATGAATAAAAAAGAATGTTCGGCCCCTCAGTGTATGACATACTACAATGGAGATACTTCGTTTCCTTCATAAGTATATAAGGGCTTCAAAAATACGAAATGATCTTGAATATACATTTCAACGATGCAATGGGAGTACATTGAAAAAGTTAATAACTGCCTATCATTCACTCCCCAATATATAAATTAAGTTCGTGAAATACATTATAACATGAATTTTCTCACTGTGAGCTGCAAATTGAACGTGGAAATCACTAAAACGTCGAAATATCAGCACAATGAGTCCATATAACTCGAGGATGGAGACAGCTCAGAATCATGTCTATTCGGGAGATTGTGGGATATCGGTTGATACTCAATAATCTTATAGCCTCATTCATCATCAGTTGGAATCTCTTTCTCAATATTATTATAAACTACGATAAATAGAATGGATTATAATTTTTCAATATCCAATGAACTACCGAATGGACTTGGTTGAAATAAAGACAGCAGATGTTGTGGGAGAAATTTGTTGCTCACTGCTTGGGCGGACATCTTGTCATCAATAGCGCCATCTTCTGGTACTTCTTTGTACAAATCAATCTCTTCATACAATGTTAGTATCATTCTTTTGAGAGCTTTAGCGTCCGACTCAGGAAAACAGGGCAGATATTTTTGATTTAAATAGAGGCAATTAAATTATAAATTTGGTAGCTGAGCTGAGGATGTCCTTCGACGATTCGATGTTGCGTTCAAATTAACAATGCTAGGTGGCGTATGGAGTAAGTAACAAGGACTACCCAGAACACTATGTGAATGATACATTCTATGTTTGTGAGTGTCTCGCCGTCATAGACCTGCAATGCAATAATCGGGGATTGCAGTATTGCTTATTGCACGACTCGCTGCATCCCCACGACAATATCCTCCTTGCCTACGCCGGTTAGAGGCCGGATGGAAACAGATTTTCCGCAAGGAGGAATGACTTGAATGCGCCAAGAAGAACCAAAATAGTACGAACATAGAATTGTAATTATAATTACAATTCTATGAGGACGAGAGAGTTTTCTGCATAGAATTGTAATTATAATATATTATAATTACAATTCTATGGTTTTCTGTCAATTCTCAATTTATGATAATATGATATAACCTCATTTAAAACTCATCTGTTTAATCTGTTATTGATTTTTGATTTCAGTTTTTAAAATGAACGGTGTGCACAAAATGAACGGCGTAGAGGGTAAAACACCGTTTCTGATAGGTGTTTCAGGTGGAACTGCAAGTGGAAAGGTGATTTTCAATGTAATTAATAGAAAAGATTTCCAAAAATATTTATCAATTTTTGTAGAGCACCGTCTGTAAAAGAATAATGGAAAAATTAGGACAAGTAGATGTGGATCAGAAACAGAGACAAGTTATATGCATATCACAAGACAGCTTTTATCGTGAACTGACTCCTCTTGAAATCACAAAAGCTGAAAAGGGACAATTCAATTTTGATCATCCTGGGGCTTTCAATGAAACATTAATTTATGATACTTTGACTGACATAGCTGCTGGTAAAATGGTGCAAATCCCTACATATGACTACAGGAATCATTCTCTGTGAGTACATAGTTTTTTTACAACTAATTGAAAATCATCTGAAACATGTCTAGTTGTGAACCAGTGGCAGTTTCAGGTTTATATCGGACGTGACCCCCTCCCCCCTCAAAAGCAAAGTTAAAAAGGGTAAAACTGGTACTTCTGCTTGAAAGGATTTTTTTCTCAATTTTTCAAGAATTATTAGAAAGAGACGTAAAATGGGTACCAAAGAGGGTATCCTTCGAATTAATCATAAAATGTCTTTAATATAGCTTTGATGGCACAATTTTAATACAAGACAATGCCAGTATCAGGCAAGGACACAATTGTTTTGACATATTTCACTATCAACTACCAGTAAAACGGTTTAAATATGGAAGAGGTCAATAAATACACGTACAATCTTGTCTAGGTTTTGTTGATTGCCTACAAGCAGATTAATTTGGAATTACATGAACAAGCATTAAGAAAAAATTTAAATCTACTGCACTTTGTGAAAATAAACAACATTGCCTTGCTTATACTTGTTTTATGCAAGGAAAACCAAAGAATAAGAGATACCTACTGTATTAAACTCTGTTACTTATGTCAACATATAAAAACAAAGTTTGAAGAAAAACACCTATTTTACAAATAACTTTTTTTAAACAAATTATACATGCTTCACACCAAAAATTCAACCCTGCGATTTGCATACTTTGCAAATCAATTGAGCACTTTATCTGGGTTGATGGGATGCCCCTATGGACATGTATCAGTGCTAAACTATTGTGACGCTCTTGCTTCATGGTCGTACGGAGCCACATCTTCAGTCTACGCAGAGTTTCAAAAGATCATTTGCTATGCTAACCGGAAGAGTCGCGAAGTTTTGAAGCAGGTTCCTCACCGTAGGGAAAATAATTTTATCGCATGACTTGACGGCATTTGCCACTGTGGATGCTATCTTCTAATCACCTGCCTCTGCGTCACGTTCCCAATTCTTCTTCCAAATTCCAAAGGCTTGAAGCAAACTCCTCATTATGTCGGGACGTATACTCAAAAGGGAAAAGAAATGGGAAACAAGACTCTCAAAATCAAAGCATTGAGACCAAACAGCTGCATAGTTTCCACTGGGAAACGCCTCTTCAAATCTTCAGCCACAGCTGCCAGTAACATTCTTCAGGGTTTTGTGTTGGATGGTTAGGTTGGTGTGTTTGCCGCTGTGTTCTTGAAACGGCCAACTCCATCCCAAACATGCAAGCGATCTTCTTGGCTTCATAAAAAAGAACTTGTCGTGTGTCATTTATCAAGTTCTCGATGTCCATGGATGTATCGACACTAATGAAATGATGAATTCTAGGTTGCTTAAAGTGGCGATGAACGTTTTTGCTTTTTATGAAGAACTAATTTTATTCCAGTTTGAAATGGATTCAAGCACTTCATTTATGTTTGAAAGTTCAGATTTATTTATTTATACTGACAAATAAAAATATTAATAATAATAATAACACAGTCTTTATTTCATGGAATATTTCATATTTTTATACATAGTCAAAATACAAAAACCAAAAATGAAATAGGCGTCAAAAAAACAAGATCACATTTAACCATGTGAGTAGGATTAGAGCTATGTGAATGTATGTAGGAGATATTCAACAAGCCTAGGCCCAATTACAGGCAGACAGTTCCTTAACCATATAGACATTTGTTGTTGTTCTATAATTTCCAATTTTAAATTTTACTGATTTGTTTTTAAATGTGTATGACGTCATAACTCAAGGGTAGTGTATAAGATATAAATATTTTTTATATAAAAACCTTGTTTTTTGAATTGTAAGCATCTTTTGTTTATGTAAATATTATAAGGTGCCTGACATATGTTAATTTATAAATATGTATGTATTGACTTGTGTAAATACTGTTGAATGTATAAAACACCAATAAATTATCTATCTATCTATCTATCTATCTATCTATCTATCTATCTATCTATCTATACAGTAAATACATTACACACTACACAGCAGATATAATACACTCAAATTTCTTAAAAAATACGTAAAAATAAAAAATACATTTGAGTCAAAAGATAAAAGATGAGACAAAAGATAAAGATAAAATCAAGACATTCATAACAACCTTTAAAATCTTAATAATTATGCTAGCCTATAGCTTTTGAGTCTTAGAGTATCAAATAGATGGAGAACAGCCTTTAATTTCACTAGTACTGGTGTATCGTGGTCCAATAACTTATCGTCGTCGAATATTATTAATCTTTTCAAGTTTTTATAACTATTTAATGATGAACTTTTACATAAAAAAGTGACAATGTCTAATTTTCCAAACGTCCCGTCAATCCACAAATCCTCTTCGTCGTACAGGGTATTCTCTTAGTCGTCGCTACAACTGGAAATCAAAATATTAATATCAGAGTGGTTTGTATATTCATTTACAGCTCTTTGGCATCTCTCAAAAGGTGAGCAAGATGTGACGTCAACATAAAAAATATTATGATTTCTCCTACGTAGTCTTATTTCAGGTACATGAATGTTTATTGCATTAAGTAAATCAGGTACTTTCAGTTTATCATTGATTATGTCTGATATAAATAGCACATCACTGGTATCTCTTCGGGACTCTAGTGACTTAGAATAAAAAAATTCATATTACTCTCAATTCACCCTTCTACGATCAACCCCTATTTTTTATATTTTTTTAGGAAAACGGGGTAACGGGAATAACGGGATAACGAAAAAACGGGATAACGGGATGACAGGATACGGGAATAACGGGAAAACGGAATAACGGGATATGGAAAAAACGGGATAACGGGATGACAGGATAAGGGGAAAACGGGATAACGGGATAAAGAAAAAATGGGATAACAGGAAAACGGGATAACGGGATAACGAAGAAACGGGATGACAGGATAAGGGGAAAACGGGATAACGGGGTAAAGACAAAAAGGGGTAACAGAAAAATGGGATAACGGAAATATTTTCGGGAAAAACATTTCAGGGAACATAGAAATTTGGACAGGACAATGTCTGTCGGGTCCGCTATATATCCTATCCTAATTATTATTTTTATATTGTTATATAAATATAAAGTCCTTTCCTTTGCAGTAAACTGTACCCTAAAAATAGATCTGCCTCCTTGCACTGTTGAGCTGATACTTCCTCTTTTGTTTTTATAACACTACATAACTGCAGATCATAAGTGATATGGAATGTTCATTTTTCTGAAGGTACTCTGATTGGTAACCAAACCGAATCGTCAAATAATAATAGCCTTATTGTCACGAAAAGAGAAAAATGCGTTTGTTATTAAAAATCAAGCATCATTATCATACAAAAATATGGACTTCAAGAGATCCTCTAACAATAGATTAAATACTTACATGCATATTTTCGGGTATAATATAACTAGTGCTATGATTGTCATCGGATATATCAACGAGTTAAAACCGATGACAATAGAATGAGTGTGCAGATAAAATCGACTTTTTAACGTCAAATTGACAGTATACAATTTTTATTAGAAACAGTTGATTGGTAACATGCGATGATAATGGCAATATCATCGATTTGATAGCCTTACTACTCTGTTGTTTTATCATTTCAGCCAACACATTTGTCGAAAATGTACCATGAGACACGTGAATTATATTCTCATAATAAGTTTGTCGTTAACAAATATTTGGCATGTAAAAACATCTTGAACTAGAGTTGAAATTAAATTTTAATATATATTAATATTAACTTTCAATATGCAGATTAATATACTGTAATATTTTTTTATGATTAAGTAATAATTATGTAAATGAACTTCATTCACAAAAATGAATATATCATTCTCTAGAAAATAAACTATGATACAGTTCCATGAAAAGGAACTCGTAATGGAATATTTGTCAGTTTTTTATCAATTTATAAGATTTTATTATTGAAACATGCTTATTACATTTTTATTACTATTTCCATATTTTTCATTGGAGAAGATTGATTTGATGGTTTTTATTTTATCCAGTACCGCAGTACTATATCATATTATATATATAAGAACAATGGAATTAAATGATATCTAATTGTTTTGGCCTATTGTATGCTTCCTAATATTTTCAATGTGAATAATTTTTATATGTGGTATCATAAAAACCATGGATAATTTTATCCTATCTTTTGAGAATACAGTAAAACAGTCAAGTGTTACAGTTTCAGCATGGATTTTTCAGTAATCATTCAACTGTAACCAACCTAATACAGTTTTAAACAAAAAATCTTGATGCAAACAGTTGAGTAGATGTTATTTATTTATACAGACTCTTCGATATCTTTTTATTGTATTGATCATGAAGTTTTACTGAATAAGTCGGGATATTTTGGATTTGGTAGCGACACAACCTTAATATTTAGATCATATCTCTCCAACCGAAAGCAGTATGTCTGCTTCATACTATGCTACATCAGGGGTCCCTCAAGGTTCAAATCTGGGACCACTGCTCTTCTTATTATTTATTAATGATCAATGTAGGAAACTTTGTTTTGCTGATGTTTTTATTTCACCAATGATTGTGGAATAGGATCAACTTTGTTTGAATCAACCTTGGTGTATATATATAATAAATTGCACTCGAATGCAAGTAAATATTTTAAGGTCTCTGAAGCCAAGAAAACCTATGCTTTGTTGTTAGAAATGGTAGACATTTCACAAATATTAATGAATTGAAAACTTTATATTATTCACGTGTTTGCTCTAAATCAGAGTATGCCTCTTCAATTTGGTCTCGGTATCACAGTGTTTATATAAACCTTATTAAAAAGTACAGCGAAAGTTTTTGAAATAGCTGCTATTAATTAACGGTGTTTATACAGATTGAGGGATTGAAAGTGCTACATAAAGCACTTTCAATCCCCTATGTTGCAATTTTTTAGTATTGAATTGCGAAGAAAATGCACAGCCATTGTTTTTTTTGCATAAATTATTATACAACAAGATAAATAGTACTGAAATACTTGGGCGAATCAACTCCAGTGTTCATCTTTTCATACAAGACTTTTAGACTTCCAAAATCTTAAATAAATATATATTTAAAGTAACAATGTATATAATGTGCCACTATTGCGATATTCATTTTGCTTCGGCTACTCGAATAATGTGATTATTTGGAGTACACTTAGAATGATACGTTTATATTCAATATCTTATATCTGCAATAAGAGTCAGAAATCTATAACATTTTTGATAGCCAGCCATAATTTCATTAAAAATGAAAAATATCTTATCCCAAGATAGCTGACTATAAAAAACCAATACAATAGGTGTATGTTGGTCGCATTTCCATAAAAAGAAACAACTACTTCCCTGGCCAATGCCTCGACAGACGTGTGTTTAGATGATTATATCCTTTTTGGACATAATTTCTTATATTTTTTTGTATACCGAAGTTGGATTAATGGTTTACATTCAATATGTGGCACGTCAATTTGTTATATTATAACTAATAGTATTATCAGGAATAAAATACCTTTCACTGTGGCGGAGGATATTAATTGATTTATTGGATTGTTTGGAACCATAGAAATAATCTAAATCTCCATATCGAATTACATTCGGAGTTGAAGAAAACCTGACCAATCGAGTAACCGAATGAAATGTGTTTAAAATGTTAGTACTCACAGCAAACAAAATATAAATAAATTTAAGAAAAAAAGATGGTCGTGTCGAGGATTGAACCCCGGACCTCTGGCTTGGTAGTCCCTCGTTTTACGGCAGCTCTGTTTGGTCTTTGAAATTATTCGTATATTTGTAGCATTGTGCATTGTGGAATTGAATATTTCTATTGCGCATGTAAGATTTCGGAGCAAAGTAGAAAATATATTTGTCCACACTTTTTCCTTAGTGATGATAAATGTCCATATTGAATTACATTTGGAGTTGAAGAAAAAGCGAACGGAACTTCGTTCCTGAGGGGGTCCCCCGGCCGTACACGATTTTTTTTTGAATATTATTTTTAGAAACATTTCTAAATTATATATTTTGAGGAATTCGAAATTAGGCAAAAAGCTCCTCAATTTTCAAGTTATGAAATCTGAAAATTCCACTTGAGATTTTTGTCAATAATTATGCCAAATATTTGATATTGTTGATTTGCTTGAATAAATGATTAATTTAAAAATTTTCAGCCGTAAAGATGAAATACTAACAATTTATCCAGCAGATGTTGTTCTTTTTGAAGGAATATTGGTGTTCTACTTTCCAGAAGTGCGCAAATTATTTCACATGAAATTGTTTGTTGATACCGATTCAGATACAAGACTAGCCAGGAGAGGTGAGTCATATTATGTTAATTGCTGTCAAATTTCTGATTTTTTATTTTTTCAGTGCCACGTGATATCAACGAAAGGGGGCGCGATCTGGATCAAGTTTTAAACCAGTACATGAATTTTGTGAAACCGGCATTTGAAGAGTTTTGTTTACCAGTAAGTAAACTCCCCATTCTTGTGCGGACTCTTTTGTCCTTACCAAGTTGTTACAGTAAAGTACAGAGTGAACTATACAGAGGGTTATACTTCCCTCGGAAAATATATCTTGAAAACCACCCTGAATAGGGTTTAATTTATACGTAGATTGTTAAACGTGTGTACCACTCTAATCTCTCAAATACTTCAAATAAAATATAAATAAAAAATGCATGGATAAGTTTACATAAGGTATACTCTTAAACCAAGTTATATAAAATTTGGTTCACCGATGGAATGGAGAGATCTTTTCATAGATAATCATGCAGTCATATAAACAATCATAATTTAATTACTAAAAATCAATTGCCAGATTAATTTCAATAAAAATCTTGCTTTCAATTATGTCTATCACATTTGTGGTTTATCACGATTTATTCAGGTATTATTCGCCTAGTTGGCACTTTTGGATTTATTTCAGATCTTAATTCTTTTTAGAGTTAATATTATTGTCTATAAAGCATGTATGATTTCTCGTTATTACTGCAACGTATTCTTATTGTTTTCTCCATAATTACTCACATTATTCACTTTTAGTTCGCGACTATATGCTTCTGGATGGCTATTTATATTTCTACACTAAATATCAAATTAATTCTGCATACTGGTTTGTAGAATACGAGTTTTCTGCGGGCACTAGCAAATCTTGACGCTGATTCTTAATTTTCCCAATATTGTTTAAAATCTTGATAACATTTTTAACAGAATGTAAACACCACAGATGAATTACTACTGGAGACTCTATGTTCTCCTATTTACAAATCCTTCATTTTATATAAGAAGCACTCATCTCAATGTGCTTTTAGGGACAACAAGTACATCAAATTTACGATATTGCCATTTTATGCCTCTGTTTCTGTGAATACATTCAAATTAATTGCCATCTGTCAAGTAACAGTTCATAAATGGTTTTTGGAAATAACAACCCCATGCCAATTTTTATGAAGACTAATGGAGTGATTAGTGATGTATGGCTTGCTTTGTATTTATTTATCACCTAAACTCTTTTAATGCAAGGGTCATAGGTTAATTTCATATTAGTACCATGTGGTTTCTTTTACCCTTGGCATTCACCGATATTTATTACCCAATAAGATTTTAATTTTCTCATAAATTGCTTTAAGCTGTGGTGAATCTGGATCAGAAATGCTTTATTATCATAAAATATAAAATTTTGTTGACAAAGCTACTTAGAACTAAGATATAAAATTGATACATACACTTTTAAAAAAAATTAAAAAAAAAAAATTTTAAAAAATTCAACCATTTAAAAAATAGACAATAAGGAAAAAAATACATACATATTGAAAACTCTAAGTATAGTAGAGGGTAACAATGGATCTGAATTCTCAGGAATTTACATTATAAGTTGTGAAGGTGTCAAACAGGAATTCATCTGAATTGTAATAGACTCCCCGAGGAAGGAGTTTTTTTGGCCTCTTTACGAAATTTTTCATTGCTTCTTAATTTCCTGATGGGAAGAGGAAGATGGTTGAATAATTGTTTTCCATTGTGAAGTATGGAGGATTTGATTTGTGAAGTTGTGGGGATAGGAAGACTGATATTATATATGAGACGGGTTTCATAATTCGACTGATTGACCATAATGTTGTCTTTGTAGTTTTTGTGAATCAAACAAACTGGTTCTAGAATAAAGAGGCAAGCTATGGGTAAAATTCTTTGTGATGAAAAAGAGGTCTACAAGAATCTCGTATTCCTGCTCGACATATGTACCTAAGAGCCCTTTTCTGTAGTATAAAAACTGCATTTGTTAAAGTTTGAGAACTTGTACCCCAGAAGCATATCCCATAGCGCAAGCGAGATTCACAGAGTGCAAAGTATGTATTTCTAGCTGATATTGGATCCATGGTGGAGGAGATAGTCCTTATGGCATAGCAACTTGAGGAGAGTTTCCTACACAGTTTGCTGATATGGTCTTCGAATCTCAAGTTATTATCAATATGTAGCCCTAATAATTTATTTGCTACTTTGGAATTGATGATTTGTTCATTGAGCGAAACAGAATCAATAGTGCAATACGTTAAAATATTGGTTTCTGAAATATTGAACGTTAATAGTTTAGCGTTGCACCACTGCTTGACTTTTTTCAGATCATTTTCAATATTGTTATGTAAAGCCACCACGTTGCTATTGTGCCAAAGTAAAGATGTATCATCTGCAAAAATAGTAAATTCACCATCAATGGGTAAATCAGCTAAATCATTTATATACAATAAAAATAGCAAGGGACCGAGCACAGACCCTTGTGGTACCCTGTATTTAATTTCCTGTTCTGCAGATGTCACCCGATTAAAAGTCACCTGTTATTTGTTCAAGTTGTTCAATGCTTATAAAATTTATGGCTGTTTCCCAATAGAGCATTATTTCTGTGGGTGTTCATATAAGTTCATTAATCCCTTCCGGATGTCTGCGATGTATTCTCTAGACAGATTCCGATTTAAAATGGCTTTACATATCAACTGAAATTCTTAATAACTACCTGTATTATGCAGGGTGGGCTTTACACCAAGTTTATTTTTGTTACTTCCTAAACATTGATAAAAATCACTAATTAATAGGATGGAAACAATCTATTTTCTATGATAATGGAGTATATTTAAATCTTGTATGTTTTCCTCAACAACAAAGAGAAAATAACATTTTTGTTACAGTTTTTCAAGATATCCATTTAGAATTCATTCCCCTTGGTTATTTATTTCTCCTATGGATTTTCAATCATGTGTTCTTGAAGTGAAATAATTAGTAATTCAACTGAGTATAAGAACATCAATGATTGCTAGGAATTCAATGTGGGTTCACTCTTTATTGTTGAATAAAAAGAATGATTTTATAATTTTCAGACCAAAAAATTTGCTGATGTCATCATACCTCGTGGGGCTGATAACTATGGTAAGTGATTTTCTGTCTATTGGTAAATAGGGTTAATTATATCTAATTGGATTTTAACAATTCTGCTATAGTATGATGGTGAAAACTTAAAATTATTTAAAAACTAGCCCACTCAGCTTGACTTGTACCTTACATTTGAAATAACCAAATGGGGATAAGATTTCAGCACAAAAAGAAGTAACACATTTTTTTTCCAAAAACTAACAAAACATAAATAACAATCTGAATGCAAATTTTCACTTTCAGATTGTTTCTTTATCTATCAGATGTCAATGCCAGCGTTGCTTTAGCCACAAGAGTAGTTGTTTTCTGTTGGATATTCACAAAAAATAACTTAATTTTTATCTGATTTTTCAATTCGCAGAAAACATTTTCTATTCGATATTCAATTGAGAATGTTTCCCTTTTCAACATGAAAACCCCCAAGAGGTTATCTTGAACAATAGAAGATAGTGACTAGAGTTTATCTTTGAGTTGCAGATGATTCCACATCTGATTTTATGAACACCCTGTTCATATTTTCAAACAAATCAACGAACAAAACACAGTGTTGAAATCAGTATGATGATATGATAGTGTTAAAATCAGTATGACGATATGATCTAGGAAAGAAGTAAGTAACTATCGTAATATTTGCCTTCAATCGCAGTTTGCAAAGGTCATTGACTACACATATAATATACGCCTGAAAGATTTCCTAGAAAAAAAAAGCTCATGGCAGATTGTCAACATGGCTTCAGAAGTATAAGGTCGACTGAATCTGCAATAACAGAACTATGCCAAGTCTATGAATATCTGAATCAGAAACAAATCCCTATAGCGCTGTACTTTGATTTAAGTCGAGCATTCAATACAGTCAATCACAACTTACTTCTCAAAAAACTTTACCGCAGCGGTGTTAGAGGAGTAGCCAATGACTGGGCATCATCTTACTTACAAAATCGGTCACAGATAGTTATGCTGGATTCTGTCAAATCCAATCCTCTGCAAGTTGCAATGGGAGTTCCTCAAGGATCAATCCTAGGTACCCTGTTTTTTGTTATTTTCATGAACGATATTATTATACTCTTGTACTTCTCCAAACAAAATGGTGATATATGCTGATGACACAAATCAACTGATAGCCGAAAATGATTTGGAAACATCTGTTAACAAATCAAATGATTGTGCACAAGAATTCCATCATTGGAGTTATTGGTAAATACATCTAAAACACAGTATATGTTATTTTTACCAAAGAATGTTAGCTACGACTATAGTCCTTTGATCAAAATAGATCACACATCTATCAAGAGAGTGCTTGAAACTAAATTCTTAGGTGTCACTGTGGATCAAAAACTAACATGGGAACCACATCTAGATAATATTGTATCAAGTCAGAGCAGCGTTTGCTTTGTTATCAGGCAACTGAGGAATACAGTATCTCTGAATGTGCTCAAACTTGCATATCATGGGCTAGTGCAATCCGTTTTAACTTATGGTCTGATTTTTTGGGGAAACTTAAGTCATGCCTGTAGGGTTTTTATAATGCAGAAAAAAATAATCAAATGCCTGGTGGGTGCGCACCCTCGTGAAAGCTGTCGACAAATCTTCGTCAAACTATCACTCCTCACCCTACCATGTCTGTATATACTTTTATTAACAATAAATATGAAAAAAGATGAGTCAAACTTTATACGAAACAATATGATTCATAATTATGATACCCTTGGAAGAGATGATCTCCGAGTGCCCTTGGTGTAGCACAAAACTCACATTCTCATCAAGGTGTAATCTGTTATAACCGTGTGGTTAGTATCCTAGGAAATATCGAGAACTTCAATGAGTTTAAAATAAAACTATTCAATTATTTGAGTACTAATGCGTTTTACTCGATGAAAGATTTTATAGAATGTTAGTGATATAAGAGTATTCAAACTATGAATGTATTTAAACATAAATTTCTACTATAAATATTTTATCCTCTGCAGGTCTTGTATAAAGTCTGATTGTAATTGACTTGAATGAATGTATTTTTTATAATGTTAGAATTGTGAATGTGTTTTAAAATTTGTGAATTTTTTTCGCTTTTGAATATTGTATCATCTGCAGGACTTATGTAAAGCCTGATACCCGTTCGACTAGTCTGATAAGTTTTTGTACTACCTGTGTAAAAACTTCAATGATGAATAAATTATCTATCTATCTATATATATTGGCATGGTTAACAATATTTTTTCATGTTTATGTACCTCTCTGTGTGATATATTTTTGATAAATTTCCCACCTAAACTTTTATTCATTTTTAAATTTTGGAATATTGCTTTTTTGCCTTTTTACATTATGCTTTATAAATGGTTTCATGGTGAATGGTCATAGTCACTGCAATATCATTTTTTTCCATCAATATGCCGAATAAAATCTCAATGGTCATTGTAGTAATGCATGAGTTAATGTTTTCTCAGTGTACATAAGTGTTATTGACGCCGGATTTATTTGAAAATATTTGTTGCAGTGGCTATCGATCTAATAGTTCACCACATCTGGGATATATTACATGGGAAAAAGCGACAGAATGGCTTCGATACTGGAACAAGAACTCCGGAACACCAAAGATACCATCACAATTGAAACCATGTAATCTAAGCAAGGTGTCACAGAATAATTTGGACAAACCCTGAATGAATCTTGGCAGTATTAAAATTCGTGTTTTTCACAAATTTACTCTGATATTTAGTGGGTGCCCAAAACAACGCTTTTTTTAGTTTGACATACCAGTTTTGTGTGGTTACAATATTCTTAATGTTCCTTTCTTAATCTCTTATTTCATATGAAATATTGTGAAAGTCTTTCAAGTATAATCATTTCCAAATAAATTCATCCTGAATCTTGGAATACAGTGACTATTCCAGAAATATTCTGGAACAATTAGCGGTTTCAATTTCAAATGTTTCACTAAATCATTTGAAACTTCAAACATCAACAAACTGGTTTTCATAAAGTTTTTTTTACATTTGCGTTACTATGAAAAAATTCCATATATTTTTCGATTAGGAATATATTAATATTCCACTGCAGGCAATAACAAAAAAAATCTGTCAAAATTTTTAAATGTAGTGTATTTTTTGTAATACATAATACAACTTAATATTATAGTGTTGACAGAATGTAATATCGTTGATAATAAAATCGTCTTTGTTTTGTGAAAAATAAACTCTTCTGAACTAATTAACTGACTGTGACACTTTTGTTGATAATGTAGTTTTATAACTATAAGCATTTGTACACTAGAACTTTCTTAAAAGATCCATCATTTCTTTTGATCTGATTCTATTAAACTATATATTATTAATAAAAAAAAACATCTCATGAACTAATGAAGGTTATTCATAAAAAGCCAAAAAGCTAATAATTTATAGTCAAGGTTTCCATAAAAAAAAAAAAAAAAAATTATGTCTAAAATATAATATATATGTTACTGTAAAAGCCGGTATATATTGGTTAATCTTAGGTTTTACCAGTAAATTTTAGGATTTACCGACATGAGTTGGTAAATATAAGGATTTATAAAAAAGGGACGATTTTTTCAGGCTTTTACCGTTAGAATTTAGTACATGCCAGGTTTTACCAGTGACGGCTGGTAAATATTGGTTTTGGAAATCAAACAATGACTACTTTTTAATCATTTATTTCAATTAACTATCAGTCAAAAAGTTACATATTTTTATGTATCATATGAGAGTAATTATTAATCATTTATATTACTAATCAGTAAAATCCTTACCTATTTTAAATTATTTTCATTTGGTATTGTTTTAATTAATTTTTAGTAACTAGTCATTTTGAAACACCTTCAAAATACTTCTTGACTAGTAAAAAATAACATAAATACATTTATTGGCGCAATTAGCTTTATACGCCTGTAATGAACAGCTTCCTTCTTTTTCACGTTCTGTGCAGTTTCAACTTCCTCTAAACACTTTGCGTATTTGTCCTTATCGAGATAAAAGTTATTTTCTTTCCACGAGCTCGTCCATTATTTCATAAAATCTACGTTTTACACTCATTTTGATTCATAAATTACTTTTAGACATCAAAAACACAAACAGAAATCAAATTAACGTGCATATTCAAAAGTGTCAAATGATCGACTGAGGTGAGCGAAGGCGGTATTGGTAGAGGGGGGCTTCAGACTGCCCACGAGTATAGAGACGATGCGCCAAACACTTATGACAAGTCTTTCAACATTTACCGTGCATTTGAGGTAAATCCTAAGAGTTACCAAGTGAAGGGTGGTAAAAGTTTGAAATGAATGATGATCACAAAAGTGTTCAGACTTTTACCATTAAGAGTTGGTAAATCTTGGGTTTTACTGGAAAATATTAGGATTTACCGTAGTTTGTTTGGGCTTTTACAGTAACATATATATAATTCATACCATGCCTGACAAATTGGTCAGTGAAGAATATAATCTTAAATTTGGTTGCATATATTTTTGAATTGAGATGAACTTGATTTAATTATTATTAATTTCATTGAATATTAATAATGTGTTGGGAACAAATCTTGTTCGAAAAATGACCATAAAAATTGAAAATTATAATTTATATTTGGTTATAATTGTTTTTTCAATTATTCTTGATTTGTGTGATACTTGTGATGAAATTTAGTGATAATATTCGGGATACATCATTAGAACTATATCTACTAAGTAAGAATTCATCACTGCTGATGATAATACCAAAAGGAATAGTTTAAAAGAAAATAGAGTATGTAGAAAAATAATGAAAAACTTCTGAAGGAACAAGACATGTATTCACTATGTTTTTTGTCGATAATCTCTTAATTTTCTACATGGTGCTCGAGTTTTTTTAATTATAAATTAAAAAAATTGAAATGTCTTTCTACCACAAATATGTTTTGTTTCTTCGAACACTTCTACATTTGATTGTGTTTTTAAACGTATCACAATTTGTGATTTCTGAAGTATTAATATTTTGCAATAATCTGAAATTTGTATCTGATCTGACAAAGGTCTAGTTTCTAAAAATTATTGGATATATAAATTTTATATGAAAACTTCAATTGAAATAAAATACTACAGATAACATATTCATATGCAATTTTTAATACACATGGTTTGTGTGAGACGGGAAGGGGTTGATTAATGATTAAGAAGCTTTGATAAAAAATCCAGCAGTAAACTTATACTTATATCAATATATTACTTATCAATCTTAACAATACATGAAAATATTTTATTACTTCTACGCATTTATAAGATATATCTGACGATTGATTGTTTGTATCAGTACCTATACCTATATCCTACTAAAACATTTTTGTTGTTTCTCCTAATTGCCTAATCCAAGCCAAGTTTTCTCAAAATGTGAAAAATGTTATTTTGATAAAAAATTATAATTACTTTGAAAATTTTGAACACAATTTAAACTTTGTATTATTTTCAGTATTTACAGTTATTATAAAATGTATTGTTTCTAATAATGCTAAGTCTCGACTGATCTGCATTTGTATTTGAGGTAATTGATAGTATATAACTTGAATATTTTCTTTTTGATACAATTTTTTTACCAGAGAACCATATTAATGTAAAGACTGTTAATATATAATAATCAAAAGTCAATTGTACCATTTTCCTAGAAAATATACTTCAAAACCAAGATATATGAGAATCTGGCAATTCTGAATTTGTTCGGGTGGAATTTTTTTGTTTTTTCTATGATTTCGTTATTCAAGTATGTCATTTGGCAAATGTGTTGATAAACTGTTGGACAAATGTATCAGAATTACTCAATATTCTCAATATATTAATTGTGGATTAATAAACATGTCTTTGTACTATGAGATTTTCATTATAAACCATATTTTCCTCAAAATTTTGTATGACTATAATACACTAACTGATTTTCAACAATCTTGTGTATTAGGTTTACCAATCTGTGATTCATTTAAGTTCCAGAAAAAAAACTTCATATTATTGTCGTTTATTCATTATTCTCAACTTACAGATGGGATATGAGTTGTTAATAATCAATAATATATTTTTTACAATATAACAAGTGTACAGAATTTACTGAGGCGAAAAATTTAATACAAAAGATGAAGTAATGAAAGATATCTAGCTGAAAATTTGCGGAATTGCAATGAACACAATTTTTTTTTCATTTTCGGAAGGTGCAGAAAATCTTTTTGGTAGTGAGGGAGTCCCTGAACCTTGGAGTCCTTCCTCCTACGCCTTGCATGTACCAAATACTCCACCCTGTAGGCTCATCTGTCTGTGGCCTCCGATGACACTTGTATTGTATTCTCTCACAGTACCCATTCCAGTAATTTTGTGCCTTGTACGAGTTTTTGAAAGTCCTTTACTAGGTGTGTGCTGTATAGTTTTGGTTCATCAATTGGTTGCTCAAATATTGACTGCCTCCTACGATCCAGAGCTCTGCAGTTGCACAGTATGTCACTGTTTCTGATTCCTTTCCGCATAGTCTACAGGTCAGGTCACCTTTATACAGTCCCATTTAATTAAGGTAGTCTTTAACTGGTGCATATCCAGCCATTGAGCCCTGTTATGATTTTCAATTGCTCCCTGTTAAAAGTTAACAAGTCTGCTGTTTTTTTTTGTATGAACCTTTAATTTTTTCCTTCCCCCTCTCTGTTCCCTGGGATATTATGCTAGTAGCATTTGTGTTTTCCCAGATCCAGTCTTCTACAGACACTCATGATGTACACTTTGGTATCCCAAGTGCATGTCCTGGACCCTGTTCATTTTCCGATCCTCTTCTAGCGAGTTCTTTGACTTTTTTTTACCTGCAAATCCCTCACGCTTCGGCACCCAAATCAGCTTAACACGGTTTAGTTTTGCCAATGTCATTTTCTCTTTGTAGTCCATACCAGTTGGGACGTCACTTCCTGGCTACTTAGAGGCCTTCAGTGCCGCTTGGCCGTCTGATAAAATATGGAGCTGCTCCTCTATTATTGCTCTCCTTTTACTTTCCTTTGCACATTGAAGTATTGCATAGACCTCTGCCCGAAACACAGAGTTGTGATTCTTAGAAAATACTCATGTTTCCACTACCATTCTACATCTGCTCCATCCAGATTGGGCTGTGTAACAGATCTTACCCTGTAGAATGGTGTTGAGTTCTGCGTTATTTCATTCAGTTCTGTCTGGTAGATACCCTGAATGATTTATCAAAGGAGGATCAATTCACAATATGATCTGATCTCATGTCTGTTACAATGCTTAAGATGCTCATGTGTCTTGTCATTTATGTTATCCAGTGTGTTTTCCAGTCTGAAGGCACCTGCCTCCCCTAGTACCACCAAGCAGTAAAGGGGAGGGAATTCCAACAGTGTCTTCTCTATGGCTACAGTTGGCTATCTTATTGCCTCTGTAATACCCTATGTAGGCAAGTCTTTGTACCTTGCCTAGTTTTTTATAGCGCCCGTTTGTTGTGTCTTTGGCCACCACACCAAGGAAGCGCATTGTTGTGGCTGGCTGTGCCACCATGTTGTACCATGTGTGGTCTTAAGACCCCATTTTTCCCAAAAGGAGCGCCTGGCTACAATTAGTGTGATCTCCGCTTTTCTGGTCATTTTCGTTAAGTATTGGTTCCAGGTCAATTTCGAGTTTCTTCTCGAAGTTTTATGGGTTCTAGGCCTTCTACTTTCCGTCTTCAAGTTAATGTTATTATGCTGGATTTTTGAGGGGTTGATGTTTAGTCCCTACAAGTGCGTCTATTTAGTTACCAAGTTTATCCTTAACCGTGCAGTTGTATTTCCCCTGTTCTAGGACGACTACGTCGTCGGCGTACCCAGGGGTTTTGTGACCTTTTTCTTCTTCAGAGACCCCAGTAGTCCGCCTGTGACTAGATTCCTCAGGACTGGAGAAATACTTTCCCCCTGTTTCTTAGCATTGGGTTTAACCAGGCCCGCAAGGTTTCTTGACTTGATGATTGAGTCTTCAGTCCAAAGGCATCGGCTTCTCTTAGAGTCTTCAGTCCAAAGGACATGAGACTTGTTGGTCTTGGGGATTTTGCGTTTCTTGTCCAGTTTTCCAGGATTTGGTATGAAAATTACCCTAATATTTCTCCATGGCTTTGGTATATGTCCAAGAGCCAACCTTCCTCTGAGTACTACATTCAGTAGTTCTGATCTCTCCTGGAATAGTGCTGGATAAATCCTGTCCAGTCCCGGTGATTTGTACGGTTCAAATGATCTCATTGGCCATTGTTATGAAGAGGCGTTCAGTCCAAAGGCATCAGCTTCTGTTAGAGTCTTCAGTCCAAAAGACATGAGACTTGTTGGTCTTGGGGATTTTGCCGTTTCTTGTCCAGTTTTTCCAGGATTTGGTATGAAAATTACCCTAATATTTCTCCATGGCTTTGGTATATGTCCAAGAGCCAACCTTCCTCTGAGTACTACATTCAGTAGTTCTGATCCCTCCTGCAATAGTGCTGGATAAATCCCGTCCGGTCCCGGTGATTCGTACGGTTCAAACGAGCTCATTGCCCATTGTAGCATGCTATTGCCAAATGTTATGAAGAGGCGAAAGTGATTTCTTGAGGAGATATATAGTTTCAATTTACTGAATGAATAATTTTTTATGGATTTGGGAAAATTTCTACTTCCTTTTGTTTCATATGAAATCGAGAAATAAATGTTGAGTGGAATAGAGAATGAAATTTCGTATAAAATGTAGAAACCAAAAAATCTACCCAAATAGTTTATATACTCTGTTGGCTCTAAAAATAGTAATAATAATAAAATTTCTTTATTATTGCTCAATTCAACCAAATACCATAAATTGAAAATTTAAAAAACACTAATATGAGACTAAAACTTAAGGATTTTTCGAACAGAATCACAAGGACATTATAGTTTCGAATATTTCAGTTATGGAAAGTATGACTGTACTCTTACTTTTCTCTGATATTAGGATAATCACTTTGAAATACCTTATATGTGAAGCGAGCAAGGTGCAGTTTCCTTCTGTTGAACATTCAACACGGGTTTTTCGAAAAAATGTTTTTTTTTCTGAGAGTACATATCAATGTGACATGAATTGCGGACTTTTCGTACTTTTGCAACGGAATCAGCATTAAGGCAGAGTCCGTAAATAATATCCGTATCACATAATTTAAGTGACAAATGACTCACACCATTGTTTTCTATTTAAGGGGTCAAATACCCACGATGTGAACATTACAATTTGGAAATTATTTTTCATGGAAAGAAGCAGGAACCCAAAATTATAGTTTATATACTCTGTTGATTCTACAAAAACTCACGGCGTAAACAGTATTCACTTGCTTGGCTTGTAACCACCCACATTTGCAATTTGCTGATCGGATATTCATTGCATGCTTGTATATTTTTGGATTTATCTATACTGTGAGTTATCATCTACTCTTACAATAATTGGAAGACATCAGTATAAAATGAACAGTGTGAAGTTGTACAAAAACTATTCAACTGTTAAATAAACAGATTGTAAAAGTAGATAAAGTACTCACTAATGAAGAGCATGTGGAATGTAGTATTCCTCTAGGAACTGTCCTAAGACCCAAGTATTGCTATACATTACTGTGATATTTTTCAATAAATTTATATGCGGTTTGATCATTAATATTGATCAAATGATATTTCACAACTTTATTCTCCTTTGACATAACTCAGCAATCTTTATTTGCTTGAAATATTATAGAAGCAGTTAATCTATGACAAATGAACGAGCCATATATATCAGTATGTCATCCATTTGTCAGCAATATTATGTAAATCTACTGATTGGATACGCCAATGAAATGAGGATCACTGAACATTTTCATGATACGAAAATACAGGAATAGGGCTTCGGGAATTGCAACATACTATGTACTAAAAAAATATTCAAATAATCAGTCACAGATTTGTATTTGTCATCTTGTATACTGTCATCTTGTATACTGTATGTTTAATAGATCTCCACCCCGTGCACGTAGGCCTCGAATTCTATTGTTGAGGTTTTCCTGGATACAGGTAGTATAGCATACACTTTGGTCTGGAACACTGAGGCATATTTGCCTGGGGAAGCTGATATTTATCTTTTTGATTGACTCGGCCGTTACTTGATGGAAATCCACAATAATTTTAAATCACAATGCACACTATTAGATTTCCACAGAATTTTATTAAATTCACAACAAAACATTTTACACGGAGAAAATAAAGGAATTAAACTGAATCAGTTGGAAACGTTAGAAATTAATAGGTTGTAAAATTCGAACTTATTACTCAACAACCAACTTGATTTGAATAATTAACCACTTTTAAATTTGTTTTTCCAGATTAAATATCATAATTGAGGATATATTTTATGTTTTGGTAGATTATTGTCTGTACTCAACTCGTCAAATGCTCCTCTATATCAATGAAGACCCTAATGCGGACTGCCCACATAAGTTTAAAGAGAAAATGAAAGAAAAAAATCTGGAAAACTTCAAATAACTCTTTTTCTCTCATTTGAAAATGGGGATAGATATAGTCCCCAAAAACATCAACACTCACACACAAATACTTCGTCCGCATAGAATTTATATTTTTCCTGTTTTCTTTGTGTTGTTCCATCTAGCTTATGCCTGTGGATTTGCCAGCTTCCTGTTATCCCGTTTTCCTATTATCCCATTTGCCAAAGTGAATCTATTATGACATTCAAAAAAGGACTTACTAGTCATTTGAAGATACAACATCCATATTAACATTGATATTATAATATCATATATATCTAGTATTTGTAATTAATATTGTTATTTTTTCTATTCTCTGAATGCTTGGATAATTCCGAGCATACACATTTTATTGCTATGAAGTTGGACTGTGACTCTGTCCATCCAATTTTAAAAATGTTTTTGTATATTAGGATGCCTATTTGAAATAAAGATTATTATAATTATCTCGTTTCCCGTTATCTTGTATGGGTGGCTAATTTTTAGTAATGCTTTCTCACAACTATTACAAATACACTAACCTCTTTTCACTCCTTTAGGAACGGAATTTTCGAATAAGGTTAAATATGATTTATTTATTTGTGACAGAAAGCCAAAACAACAATTTTCGTGGCCCTAACTTGAAAACCAATGGAACCCCCATACACATTTTCACCCCCGATTTCACCCATTTAGGGGGTGGATTTCTAAAAACACTGAAACTCCTATTTCTTTATTTGTAACAAAGACCTCAAATAGCAATTTTTATGACCCTAACTTAAAGACTAACAGAACCCTCATACAAACTTTCACCCGCCATTTCACCCCTTTAGGGTTTGCATTTCTAAAAATACTGAAACACGTATTTCTGTATTTGTAACAAAGACCTCAAATACCAGTTTTTATAATCCCAACTTGAAAACTAACGTTACTCCTGTACAAACTTTCAACCCCTATTTCAAACCCTTCGGGGTTGAATTTTCAATCATCCTGAAATACGTGTTTCTTTATTTGAAAACAAAATCTCAAACAACAATTTCCATGACTCTAACTTCAAAACTAAGGGTACTTTCACCTCCTTCTCACTCCCTTTTCACTCCTTTAGGAATGGAATATCAAAAACACTTTCTTGGTGGTTATCTATGTCATCATAAAAATACGCTGTAAAAATTTTAGCCCTTTGGGTCCAGCGTTGATCGTCAGTCAGTCAGAATACAAAATTACTATGTAACTGAATATTTTTTCCAATCGAAAGTGAATTTATCGATCAGACTAGTACTTTGTTCCAGGGTTGTAAGGGAGGCCTTCTTAGCGGAGGCGGATGCGGAGGTTAACGGAGGCGGAGGTTAAAGGAGGCGGTGAAAAAAATAGTGTAAGGAGAGGCAAATTATATTTCACAAACAACAGTTTTGCGGCTTTGTCACCTTCCAAACGTTTTCTCAGGGGTTCATAAATCGGCCGCGTCGTCGAGCGTCGCTGCTCGCGCGTTGTATTACATTTTACGAGTCGTAATTTACGACTTACGACGTAAATAAACCTCTTTTACAACTCCGCAAAAATTTTACGGAGGCGGACGTACGATTTCTTGCGAAACTTCCGCAGCAACGGAGGCGAAGCTCCGTTACAACCCTACTGAGTTTGTTCTCTTACATTTGTGAATATTTTTTTTTCTGATAATATTCTTGTTTTTTTGTTAGAAGATGCCCAAAAATTCTAAATATTCTTTTTGATGTAAAAAAAACTGAGGTTTTCTATAAAAAGTGTGAAATACTGAGGGAACCATAGATTGCACAATATTTGAATTCTATTGAGGCATTCCTCAGTATTTTTCTCTCAGTCCTGATTTATCCTACACACATGCGAAAAAATTGCCTTCATCACATATTTAATTTTCAGTTGCAATTGAACTAATCGTACAACATATCAGAGATATCCTGAATAACAGAAGAAACTCAAGAAGCTCAGTAGAACGACATCTGAGCCAACCGATCTTCCAGCGCACACCTGAGGGTTCTCCAGCCAAAAGAGGAAATGCTAATGTCGACACCTTATATGAAAGAAGACACTAGAAATATACAATCTAATCTATCTAATATATACTTTTTGCCTTTAGAAGCAATAACACGGTAGCTATCCTTGCCGGTATGTTTGTTGAACCTCGTACAAATCGAAAGAATCATATACATTACAATATTTTGACGTTAAGATAAATAATCCAGGGCATATAGGGCAGTTTTTTCAACTCTATGGATGTCCATCAGTGTTATCACTAAAACGCTTTATAAATGTTTGTCCTAAAATTAAGAAAAGCTATACTGAAAACAGCGACAACTAGACATAAAGTACTGTCAAATGGACATGTTTATTTTTATTTTTTTCATGTGGATCGTCACACCATACATGTAGTTTTTGATAATGGTTAAAACGGTTGTTTTTTTCATTGAAGATATAGCTTTTTGCATGCTTCTAATTTTTCTGGAAAATAAAGCCATTTTGTTATTAATCTCAAAAACTGTTCTTTTGGAAGATTATGTCAATGTCGTAGATATTATACAAATCACTAGTAAAATGCTGTAAAACTGAAATATTTGCCAAAAATCATTCATTTATACTACATTTCCAAAAATATCCATTTGTTTTTTGATGAACTGGATCCAGAGAGGCTAGTCTAAGATATCTTGGCCACACCTGCCTGTTTGATAAAAAAAGTTAACTAGAGTTCCAGATAGCGCCAGCGTCGTTTCTGGGTATAATTCATCAAACTGTTTCATCTACTAACGAATGCAATGGGCTCCTCTACACGATGGCCCATTAAATAGCCAGTTGAGATGGCTCAGCGATGGTTGTAATGCATCTACACGTTGGTGCCCTTCTGTTCTAATATTGTCGCACGCTAAGACGAAGATGAATGCGCTGCTGGGGCCATATATCTATTTAGCACATACCATTACTATCTTACAGTGCAAGAGAAAAAAGTAATTTAAAAAAGGTGTGAAAGACAATGGTGGATGTTAACAATCCATCGCAACAGATCAAGTTCAAATGGACACTGAGCTATGGACCACGTGTAGACGCGTAATTCCATCACTTGCCCATTATCCTTTGATATGCGGAACGGACACCTAGGGCATTCTAGACCGTACTATCAGGCCATAAGCCATCCGATGCCACTATGCCCCACATGATGCCCCATCCTAATGGGCTATAAGGATGGGCCATTTCGAACTGCAATTGGTGTCGCCGAAAAATTATAAACAATTTCGAATCAGTAAATACACCGACGTTTTTAGACATCTTTGGTTAGGCACAAGTTCAATATGTATAGCGATCTGAAAAACTGCCTCGAGCTTACTTCATTTGAATTCTAGAATCATCGTTTGAAGGAGTATGTATATTTATTGCAAAAGTTACATATGTGGTGTGACACTTTATTGAAAAAAATATATATTTTTACAAGTTTGTTGTTGTGAGGTGTTGTTTCAAGAATTTGTATTGTTTTCTTCGAAGATTTAAGATTTCATGTTCCAACCTTTTCATTTGGTGATTTTAGGTTGTGATAAGATTTTAAATATTGCCATTTCATTCAGATGATGTTGGCGTTGAATGGAATTTGATATTTGGCAATCAATGTAACTAAATGTTCCTATTTGAAGAAATAATGTTTTTAGTTTAAACATATTTTATTCATTTTAAATGTTGTGTTCTATACCGTATGTTACCATAATATTAAGAGATTTTGTTATAAAAATTGGCAAGAATTCTTTTTCATTTATTTATTGAGTCTTATACCAAAATTTTTTCTCTTTTGAATCTAAATCAATTGGATATGGGGGACGATACTTTTTGAGGGCCTTTCTTCAACATTTGTTATTTTGTTTTTTTTTTTGAAATGTGATGCTATTTATAACATATCAATCAAAATTTTGAATGGAATAAGTAAAACAAAGAAAAGATTGCATTATTATATATTTCATGTTATAGAAACTTATTGAATAGATGTGTAATTCTTGGTATAGATTAATAAAAACAAATAAATATTTCATAGTCAATCAATTCTTCGACAGGTAATGTAGATTCATAAATAGATCCGCTTGAATGTTGAATTTATATTGGTAGTTTTCCTAATGCAATACTCTAATAAATATAAAGAAAATTGATATACACACAAAACTAGCACTTCATTAAAATGCAGTAATATGGAGTTCTCAAGGCTTTTATAAACAAATTTGAACATGTGTCTTTAGGTACTAGCGATTCATATTAGAAGGGTTGGAATTTTAATTTAAAAATTAAGGAAAAATATAATATTCGTGTGCAGTTCATTAACAAACTATTTATTAATTTATTGTGATATTTTGCCAAATGAGTGTTGAATTCCCTTTTAAAATATATTTAGTGATTTGTTCTGTTTGCTGAAAAATAAAAATAATCATCAAATTGTTTTTGTTTTATTTCTTTTGCCAATATAAATAAGACAATATAAAAAATATTAAATATAAAAATTTACAATGAATAAAAAATTTTTAACAAAAAATTAAACCGACGAAATACGGAACTGAAAAGTAAAAAATAAAATAAACCTTCTTAGTCTCAATAACTAAGCTCCTAAACTAATGTAAGTAACTAATTTTGAGTCGGCGCCAAACAAACAAGCAAATGAATTAGGTAAGGCGTAAAATGATGGCATCGAGTTGGGCGGTGATATTCTGATAATTTTTTTAAAGCAATTTAATGATTTTCAAAGAAACAGTGTTAACCACCACATCAGACGAATCTTCTGACCAAAGTTCTTTCACCACTTCTTCAAATGCTTTTATCAAAGCACCCTTCATACTTGATATGCTTGTGTTGATATCCTTCAAATGTTCGTCTTTTCTCAGATTCTCGAGCAACCATCTGGTATTCGATAAACATTGTATTGCGCTATTCATAAAGCAGGTATTGCCAATATTTTTCAAACCATTAAGACCGAGAGTTTTGAAGCTTCCAAGCACAAGTGGTTTGATGGAATCATAACTGAGGGAGATGCGCTCACCGCTACTGCTATCTTCAAAGGAATAGTCTCTTATGCGATGATATTCTCTATCATTGGAGCGCCGCAACTCGATTGGAGGCTGCTTGAAATCGAGTTGGATAAAGATATGGTAGATCGCGTTATTTTTTTGGAAGTGGATGAATCCAAATTATACTTTTCAGGTATTTGGCTCCGAATAATAGACTTGTGGATACTACTTGACATATTTATTCTTTGTGGACGAATGAATATATCATCCAAACGTTGAGTAGCAGGAATAGAACCCAGAATTGACGTTGCGTTTCCTCTTTGGATGGCGATACTAATATGTTATATCAAAAAAGTCCTTGCTCTTCGATCATCTGTTTTATTGATCAATTTTTGTCCAATATGATTAATTAATTCGGTGGCATAACTACCAAATGAACCAAAGGTTTCAATTGCTACCGGATAAAAAATGTATTGATCTTTTAAAGTAGAGGATTTTTTCAATTTTGACTTTTTAGGAGAATCTGCAGCCCCACCATCATTTCTGGATGTTGAATCAATATGTGATGCTGCAACGGTATCTACGCAGGTGAAGTCCCAGACTAAAGGTTTTCCATGACTCCATGGGATGAGAGACATCCCATCTGGACGCTTACCATCATTACGAATGATTCCCAAAGGTTCTAAGACAGCAGGAATATCAGCAGTTGATAAAGCTCGCTTGATTAAGTCATTTACAGTTGAATGAAGAGACGAACGCCCGGAACTGAATCTACAACTCAATCCATGCGTCCCTTTTTCGTTGACGATAAATCCACATCTGCATTTATGACTCACACAAATAGAACAGCCCAAACGTAAACCCACAGAAATCCTAGAAGATTCATCATCTAATAAATTTCCAAGGAATGCAACTGGAATAGTGTTGAGCCAAGCTCCAGATTCATTCGTACTAACTGTCTTCAGTCGAGCCTTTTCAAAAGGAGAATTAACAGCCGAGTCAAGGAGTTGTTTAGATGACAATTCGATGAGAGGAAAATCCCAGGATTTTTGGGAAATTTTATTATCAGGTGCAGAGGTTCCAGTTTTAGAACACCATACAGATTCACACTCTATATAGTAAACATCGGACACACTGGAAAAATAATCAGGTAAAATATGATCAACCAGATGTTGAATGCTGTGAAACGAAGAAAGAAAAGCTGGTAAAGCAAGTGAAGATGCTTGTCGTACACCCAGACCACCCTTATTTACGGGAAGTGTTGCTTGAAGCCATGTGGAAAGGCTGAAATTATTATTAGTAATCTGCTCCAAAATCATACGGAGTCGAAGAGATCAAGTTCATTTTGACAGCGCCAAGTCGGGCAACATCTCAATGTATATATCAATTTGGGTATAGCTAGACAGTTCTACAGAAGAAAATACCCAATATGCTTTGGAATGGAATCCATGCGGGATGCCATCAAATTCAAAGTTTAGTCTTTTGGTTCAGGGATTGTGCCAAAGATTCTTCTGACATGGGTGCACCAAGGAGGGTCCAGTTGATTTCATTCATAATTTTCATACCAGGAGCAAAACTGTAAAATTTTCCTGGTATGTCATTTTTCAGGTCGTCCAAGAAGTATAGTTTGCATTTTTTAAAATTCAATTCAAGACCAATTTTTTCTGATGTTGAAATTATTTTCTTGAACTGTTTTAAAATTACATCAGATTTACCACCTATGGAGCCGTCATCAAGATACCAACAGTTGAAATCAGCCTTGATTGATTTGGTTAAATTATCAATGCATAAACAGAAGAGTGCTGGGCCAAGGGTCTCCTTGCTGGACACCTCTTTCTGACAAAATAGTGATATTTCCAAAACTTAAAAAGGTACGTTTCTTATAACATTGGCTTATGAAAGGATATAGATTCGGAATCTTGTCTTTTACTCTTTCTATGAATCATATTGAAAGCATTCTGAAAATCTATTTTCAGGAATACGGTGGAGGCAGGATCTGGATGTTGATTTAAAAAACGGCGAGCAGCGTGAGCAACGGCTTCACATCCTCCTGGGGTTCCAAAACCGAATTGAATAGGGCGAAACAATTCACCTAAAGGTTCTTTTATCTTCGAACGAGGTAGTTTTGCCACAAGCCGTCTAAATTCAAGCCGACTGCAATAGGTCTAATGCCACCATCTTTTTTTTTAAGAGCAACCAATGAGGCTCCGTAAAGTATGGGAATCACATCCTGTATGACTTTTCCAGTGAGTAAGAAGTTGCAGGACGAAGTCAAAGAACTCAAAAGTTTTTCGCCCATGGATCCAGAACTTTTGGAAAGCAAATCTTGAAGGTGCGATGGCCTCAAGGAATCAAGTCCACCAGAAGATCCAGTAAGGAAATATTTCACTGCTTTTGAAACTTCAATTTCATGGACTTGTGATGGAATAAAGTTTTCACTCCCTGTATATTCAACTTCTGAATCAGTTGGATGTTTCAAACGTAATTCAGATAGAGTATGACTGTCAAAACTTGAGATAGTGTCAGAAGACGACAAGATTCGAACAGCAGATATGAGATCCCCATCAGAGACTTTATTGATTATACACTTAGCAAGGTTCGTGGTTGGTGGTAATGACTGAATATATTATATATGTTATACTCAACACAGTTGTCAATTGCTCTGCACAATGCTTCAGCAGCGCTCACTCTTTTGATGATTTTGGAATTCTTCTTATAATATGGGAGTTCAACTTTTGGAACGACAAACGAGAATTTAGGCTGCCAGAGAAAGATTCATTTTCAGAAAAAGTACCTTTATTCCAAGTCAAAGATCCATCACACATTTTGGATATGATTTTTAGCTCCATTCCCCAGTGCATTGGATGTTAACGAGCTAAGATTTGGATCTGGAAGATAGTATGATATTAAAAAGGTCTTTTCTGTTTCAACAGAAGTTCAAAAGATCCAAAAAACTAGCTTTCCAGAGAACACAATTACATCTCAGATATGTTCCTATATTTTCATAATCGGAATATGCATAAAATTTTTTGTTAAAGAGATGTTGTCCCTACTATGATTCATCTGTGCTGATATCTCTGTGACATTTATGCATGACATGAACTGAAATAAATTTATGAATAAATTATACAACTCGTTTACTTGACCACGAATTTTAAGATATTTTATTTTAGAAAAAAAAATTAACTCATTATTCCTTTGCGAATAAATATCCAAAGATATAAATGGACTATTGCTATTCTTTTAAGGCCCGGTATTTTCACCTGCGGTTATACTACGAATAAATTAACCAATGGTTAGAATGTGCTTTTGCTTACCAATAAACGTTAAAGAAAAGCATATTCTAACCGTTGGTTAATTTATTCCTAGTATAACCGGAGGTGAAAATACCGGGCCCAAGGAGAATAAAGTGTTTTCACGAATGTGGGGTTCTTGAACTATGTGAAACACAAAACAATGATAAACTCTTGCAATTACATAACTAAATACGAATTCACCGCTTAATATAGCGGGCATTTCATATGGTCATTCGCTAAACATCGAAAAATGTAACTATCGATGTTTGGGAAAAGCTATCGATAGTTAACTGTTTTTCCGGTTATTTTCCATTTATATCTAGTGAGTAAACGACTTGGTTGAGCCCTCTTTTAAGGTAGTTCCGCCACGAGACAGTTGAATTAGAAAATTATTTTCGACGAAATCGAAAACTTTCAGAGGACTTTTTGATTTGAAACGCGAAAAAAAATTTTTTTTGAAAGGGGGCACTTACCCCCCTAATCGACTCTAGAAAATTTCTTCGTTATAGAAAGTCGGCGACTCAAAAAATAGTCGCGTTCAGACCCTTAAATGGTCCCCCGTCCTTCTTTAAAAAGTCCCCTGGCACAATCCGCATTTCTCTACCACTCCCCCTTCAGGCTGTGCGCTTCCCCGTGGACTATTTTGAATAACGAGAGTAGTTTCGATTATATCTGTCGAACTAGATGGTCAATCACTTTGATTTTTTTTTCACAATATCTGTGATATCCTGCTCTAGCTCTTCCTCGTTTTTCATAACCTTCTTAATTTTAGTACTAACGGTAGAATTAATAATGTCCTGTTTGCCTATGCATGGTCCATATGTTACGTGTTAATTGAGTCAACTTCAATTATATATATCTCGGGTTCGGGATGGTGAAACTTGTTAAAATTTCATAGAGGTGTTGTTCTTAAACAGTACGTATGCCAAATTTTAATAATTTCCTAATTCAACTGTCTCGTGGCGGTACTACCTTAACAATGGTAATGGGGTTTCAACGCGCCAGTTGGATCCGGCATTCCATGCTCGACTTGGCCTGTAACATATAAAAACAAAAAGTGTGATTTTTCTTCAAATGTCTGATAATATGGGTACATAAAAACGATAATGAAAGTAACATAGAAAGCCCGTTGATAAAACCAAAACAAATAAATACGTTTCTTGACATGTTTTTTGGGTAACCTTCCACAGTCTGAAAATGAAAATATAATCAGGAAAATCTATACAAGTGTAGAAAGGGCAAACTAATTAGTTCACCCCGATAAGTTACTGCAGGTTTCACCAAATTATATTTCCTATAGAAAAATGATTGGATTTGTCAGTAACTTCTCATTCCTTGAATATGCCTTTAAGAAATAGTAAAAATTCAAAAGATAATTCTCTATATAGTTTTTTATTGACGTTTCGGGGACTAAAAAAAATCCAAATTATTAAAACAATTAAAGTAGATTTAGAAGATTTTGAGAACGGGGGCAGATATATAGTCCCCGAAACGTCAATCAAAAACTATATAGAGAAGTATCTTAAAGGCATATTCAGGGAACTAGAAGTTACTGACAAATCGAATCATTTTTCTATAAGAAATATAATTTGGTGAACGCAGTAACTTATCGGGATACTAATTAGCCCTCTACTGTATATTTCGATTATTTCATTTTCGACTGAAGTTGCCAAAAACATGTCAAAACGTTTCCACAAAAACCACATTCATTCAATAAATAAATACGTCTTCTGAACAATTTATCCATTGATTATAATCACACAATTGAACAGTTGAGTATTACTTTGGATCTGTGGTCCTGAGTCCTGACGTAGGAAGTATAGGTATTCAATAAGAGAATAATTCATTCTGATATGACCCTATCGGAGATGAACTGAACTGCTAAGAGGAGTAGATCATGTTTATTTCCCGCCATATGGCTGTTGTGTTATTTTCCCGATTTGCTGTGTGAATATTATTTAACAACAAGTGAGATTTTTTGTTACCAAAGACAATGTCGATAGTTCGTTCGCTAAGTAATACAAACTGTACAGGTCAATGGTCGGATCTCTGCCCAGTTTACTTTCTGATTTTCCTCCGCCGGTTTTGACAACTATTCTTTATTTTCGGCGGCTATTTCTTTTCCAACATTTTTCTTTATGTTATCATAACATTTCTTGAGAGATTCTTTGCTTCTTGAATAATTTCCAGGAGAATTAGAATTGAACACTGCACAAACTTTATTCCACACCTCATATTTCTGTCTCCAATTCGTCCCGTCCGTTTTCTTACATTCAATTATAGCAAAATATCTATCAGATGTAGTTCAATGTCCACTGTGGCTTTAGCCAAGGAAGTAGTTGTTTTCTGTTAGATATTCACCAGATTAAATTTTTATCATGGACTTTTCAATTCACAGAAAAATCGTTCTATTCAGTTGAGAATGTTTCCCTTTTCAACATTGAATTACTGTCTGATGAAATCTGAAAGGAGGGGCAGCACTAAAGTAGGTATTGAATAATTTCGTTAACATAGTGAAAACTAAAATTATTAGCAGCTAATACAGAACCTTCACATTAAGAATACCGAAACAAAAAAGAAAAATTCTACCTTATTTTCTAGTGAGTCACCAAGCACAACTCAGATACAGGGTAATACACAAAGTCAATTAATAAGTTTAAAAATAGGAAATAGCTCTGCGCAGGAAGAGAATAAACCAGAATTTAATAAACTCCACCTCGGAAAATTATACAGAGCGTTGAACAGGGCACTCAAACTAGAACAGCAAACAAACAGAACCAAAAATACAACATAGAATACAAAAGATGTAAAAGAAAAAATGGGAAGAGAAGAGTCAGACAGCACAAGGCAATTAATTCTTTTGAAGTTGAGGTAATAAACGATGACCACATACAGCCTGAAGAAAAAAGTAGTAGAAAAGTGGCTCCCCAGACTACACTGGAAACTGAACTTGAGGAAATCAGCCAGAACTCCTGTGGACACAGAACCCTCGAAAGTGCCCTGAAAGAAAACGAAGTGGTGAGGAGTCAAACAAATAATGGAATAGGAGTGAACAATATTGGACATCAAACCCTAGAAAGTGCTGTGGCAGAAGAAGAAGTGATGGCACCAGCAGCAGATCCAAACAGGTGAGCCATTATTGGATATACATAATCTACAGAAACCTTTAAAAAACAAATTAAAAAAAAAAAAAAGGGAAATTTGAAGGACACAAAATATTAGTGATTGGAGACGAATACGCAAAAAATTTTCGGCAAGTGTTAGCAAAGGTGATTGACAGAAAACTGAACAATTATAAATGAGAATCTATCATCACTCCAGGTATTGAATTTTCAGATTTAATTATTAAGATTTTTGAAAGAACTAAGGAGTATGGAAATTACGATAATGTTATAATAATGCTGAATACAAAAAATGTCAGTAATAACAGACTAATGAAACTAGCTATTAGAAATTAACTACCGATTGGCAACTACACAATTATTTTCGTGATCTCAGAACGAAATGTTTTTATCGATCAAATAATCACCAACTATATCCATGAAAATGTTGCTAATTACTTAAGAACACATAGAAATGCTTCTATAGTTGCATTCACTGACACGAGACAAAGAGGTAGTGAATTTATGATGATTTCTCAGATAACTGACAAAATACTTGCAAATATCAGTTATAATAATATTGCATTAAAAACAATTAACCTTAGTTATTATAATGATGAAACGACAATACAGATTGTTTTCCGCGACAGAAGCCTCTCACTCTCTATTTTCCTTTTTTAGACTATCATTCGGTTCTTTTTCTCATTGTTTCTTTTTTTCCCTTATTTTTCTTCTTTTCTTTCTTTACTTTCCCTCCTTCTCCCAGATGCTGCTGAATGTTTCTCATATGAATGTAAGATCTCTCATCCCACATTTTCCTGAATTTCAAAACCAGATTGTTGACGCGGACTGCGATATTGTTGGAGTTACAGAAACTTGGCTCAGCGATGGAATTTCTAGCAACATGGTAGCTTTAAACGGATATACGTTTGTTCGTCAGGATAGACCTACCAGAGGCGGCCGCGTGGGTATATATGTAAAACATATTTTAAAATATGACACTTTATTCTCTGAATGTGATGATATTATGAAACACATATGGATTAAATTTTTGGCAAATATGTTGCGATAGGGAATTTTTACAGACAACCTAGTGGCAACAATTTAAAGTTTTTGGATCATTTTGGTAATATCCTCGAAAATATTTTTCCTAATTTCGATTATATTATTTGTACTGGTGACTTCAATATCAACATGCTAGACACAGACGCCAACATCACTATACGTTTCAATGATATTCTAGACACATTTGGCTGCAAACAATTGATCAAAGTACCAACACGTGGTCCCTCGTTACTGGACTTGTTTATAACAAATTTTGATACTGGGCAATGTGAGGAAATGGTCGGAGAAGACATGATAACTGATCACTCATCGAGTAACTGCAAAATAAACTTGGAATCTATTGCCCCCCAGTCAAATAAAACTCTAACATATAGATCTTTTTGTGATATTGAGCATGAACATTTTCAAAACGACCTTCAGTCACAGCCATGGCATTTTATCTATGATACGGATGATATCGACGAAAAAATTTCTTTTTTGAATTATAATATACACACAGTACTTGACAAATATGCACCCATGAGACTAATGTCACAAAAAAAAACAAGTTATTATTCACCTTGGATAACTGATAACTTTAAAATTATGCAGAAATATAGAGATAAGGCCCTGCAAAAATTCAGAAGAACTCATCTACCTAAACATTGGTCATATTACAAACAATTAAGGAACTTTACCACTAGTGCCATTAAATCTGAAAAGAAGGCATATCTGAACTTTAAATTGCAAAATTGCAGCTCGAGAGATAAATGATTAGAACTAAAAAAACTTAACATATCCATAAAAAAACATGTTGAAATTCCTGCACATCTAAATTCCGTCGAAGAGCTAAATAACTTTTTTACAAACGTCACAACGGACCTACCAGTCGACAATAACCTACTTAATTTTTATAAAAACAATAGAATGAATGATATCAGCGACGGATTCAGATTTCAGCTAGTAAATGAAGAAACTATAATTGATATCATCAATGATATTGGTAGTAATTGGACTCAATATTATCATTATCCGGTTATGCTGTCCCCTAATAGTTCCCATCATTGTCCACATTATGAATGAGTGTTTGTTGGAGGGTTATTTTCCAACAGACTGGAACTCAATGTTGATTTTTTGCTATCAAGTGAGCATTGGCTAGGGAGGAATAACATTGAGCTAATAAATTTCACTGGTTTTAAACTATGTTAATTTTTCTGCAGGCCCTTAGGGGATCACGGAGGAGTAGCTATATTCTGCAAGAATAGATTCAAAACTAAAACCATTAAATTGTGTTCAGAGCTGTCTCGCTCTAATATATTTGAATGCACTGGCATAGAATTGGAAGTTACAAATATTAGAATAATCGTTATATATCGCCCACCATCAGGTAACATAGACATCTTTCTCCAGCTATTCGAAACTCTTCTAGACTCGATGACAATGAGCAATGGCAAAATTATAATAGGAGGAGATTTTGATATTGACTTCAGTTCTGGAAATGTACAAACTCGTCATATCGCTTATTTACTAGAATCCAACGATATGACAAGGACTATTTTCACACCTACCAGGGTAACAGTAACCTCCCAAACTTGTATAGATAACATTATAGTAAATAACATGAACGAATAGTGCCTATGAGGCTAAGAATGTGAAAAGTGACATTTCCGACCATTATGCTCAACTCCTTGAATTGCATGGCCAAATAAACGAAGATAAAGTACCAGTGGAATTTCATCGCCACTTCCATGACTCTGATATTCAAAGGTTCAGATAATGTCTTGAGAATCTTCACTGGAATGTGGTATATCAAGCTAATAACTGCAATGATGCTTTTAATCTTTTTCTACAAACACTATCATGGCAATTTGAAAGCTGTTTTCCATTAATAAAAAGGTCAAAAAAAGCACATACCAAAATATGTGTTCCCATCATGACCCCAAAATTATTAGATGCTAAAAACCGAGTCTCACTTTACGCAGACTTAAGTAGGTATTATCCGGAATTCAAGAGAACCTTTATGGATGCAAAAAATAAATATATAGCAATGCTCTCCGAGGCAAAAAAAATGCAAATGATCAGCTCATATGTGATTCTTCAAATAAAAATAAATCGATGTGGAATATTGTCGATAACACGCTAGGGAAACAAAAACATAAGAAAATACCCCAAATTGTTTATAACGGGAGAATACTGAATACAACGGAATGTGCGAATAGTTTTAATGAATATTTTACTCCTGTAGTGGATCAACTAACTATAAATCTACCGACAAATATAGATGAAGAATTTGTTAATTCACTAACTCCCACTACCCTTAATACTATGTTTTTCCGTCCACTCTCTGAGGAAGAGGTTCTGAATATCATAAAAAATTTAAAAAACTCCAAATCATGTGGGAATGACGAAATGTCTAATATTCTCCTTAAACAGATTGCTCAATGTATAATAAAACCATTAACATTCCTAATCAATATGTCATTAGAACAAGGTATTTTTCCGAGTGGGATGAAAATATCGAAGGTCATACCACTTTTCAAAAAAGGTGATCCATCAAATATAATGAATTACAGAGCAATCACACTATGCACCAGCATATCGAAAATATTTGAAACTGCTGCGAGTGAACAACTGCTGTCGTTCTTGAATAAAAATTCAATACTTTCATCGGACCAACATGGTTTTACTGAAAATAAAAGCACTGAAACTGCCCTGAATAAGTTTATAGGTGAAATAGTTGAGCATTTGGATAAGTCAAGGGTGGTTCTTGGACTTTTCATAGACTTCTCCAAGGCTTTTGACTGTGACCAAATTCTATTACACAAACTATCAAGGTACGGAACTAGAGGTGTTACCCAGGACTGGTTCAGTTCTTATCTCACTGATCGTTTCCAAAAAGTCAGCATTGAGAGCAAGGTCTCAGATCTCGCAGCCGTTACGAGCGGAGTTCCGCAAGGATCCATATTGGGTCCTACTTTGTTCATTGTCTTCATAAATGACCTACTCCTCTTCGTCAGGAGCAACAACATGTGTTGTACTATAGCATCATATGCTGATGATACTAATATCTTGATCACACACGATAACTAGGATGAATGTGTTCTCCAAACTAAAAAAATATATACTGAAGAGGAGGTCTGGGTGAATAAAAACAAGCTATGATTGAACGAAGACAAAACTGTGTGCACTTTATTCAATAAGTCAATAATTAGTAATAAAACAATTTCTTTAAATGCAAACAAGACCTTAGCATATCAAAAATACAGTAAAATGCTAGGGCTTACCATTGATTGCAATCTCAATTTGTCGAAGCATATTGAATATAGTTGCATCAAATTGGCTAGGACGGTAGATGCTCTGAAAGTTACTTCAAGACAATGCAGTTGATCTATATTACGTCAACTATATTTTCCAACAATTCACACTCATATTAGATATTCCATAGTACATTGGGATCAGGCTGTCGATGTTGCAAGTGTTTTTATCCTTCAAAAAAGACTATACGTACTTTGGCCAATTTAAGTTACGATGATAGCTGTAGGGAACATTTTAAAGAGGTAAACATCTTGACACTCACATGTATATATCTTAGAGATAGCCTGTTTTGTTTTCAAGAATGAATCTGCCTTCGACATAACTCGTCAAAACCATCAATATGATACGCGACATAAAAATGTATAACTTCCAAGCTAACATATTACAAGATTATACCAGAAGAGCCTTTTCCATAGTGGATGTGAAGTTTTTAATAATAATAATATATATAAAGGACATAAGGTCATTTCAAAAGTTCAAAATCGAACTGAAGTCATTATTAGTAGGGAAGTCGCTCTATTCTCTGAACGAATTTTACTCAATGTGAACAATGTGCATGTCAATTTTTCATTTTCATAGTCAGACACTATTTCTGTAAACAATGTGATATCTGTATTAACAATGTTTTAATGAAATAAAGAATACTATTATTATTATTATTAAAAGAATGGTGAATTCGCCAGTTCGAAAACTTCAAAGACACCAGATCTAAATATCCAATTCACTGGCCAACCTCAACTATTTTGTGGAGCTGATAAATGGATTTGGTATTTTTAGTAATTGTTTGGCGTTATCAGTTGAATATCATGGGCATTTCAAATAACTGAAAATTATTTTAGACTCAACCATTTCATCAACTCCGATAATTCCAACAGTAAATTGATAAGCCTTATGTAACTGCATTTGAAAACTTTATCAGCTTTGTGGAGAACAGAAGTGGAAATTTTTTAATTTATCACTGAATTTTGGAATTTTCCAAAAAGTTGCCTCACTATGGCACTTAAGTTCTGATGGATATATAATTTAATAATTTAATTTATGGGTAATGAGTATGTAATTATTCTCTTCAGTTTTTTGTAAATCATTAAAACAACAAGTAGTCAGAGAATAAAAAAAATCGCTGAAAAAACTATTTAAATAGGATATTCGAACCGGCAAAAACCTTGGGATATTTTATCACACATGTTGAATTTTCTCTATATAGAACAAATAGAAATATTGCAATAATTGAGGTTAGGAATCTAATTATGAAAATGATTACTTGCTGAGCCACGTAATGATATATGAAATTATTAATATTTATGAGCAAACGAAAAACATATATATATAGAATTTGATCGAGTGAATCTATTCGCATCCCAGGGTAATGTGAAATTTAAAAAATATGATTTGTAAAAATCAGCCCCAGAAGCTGAACACTTTGATGTCTTGATACCTTCATCTTATCTTGATCAGGAATGTATTATCATGTCTTTTCAACGTTTTTGTAAAGTTGACGTCGCACAAATTATTACGCCTAAAATGTTGGCGGGCGTATCTTTCGTATTGTTTCGAATCCACTACGCTACTGTTCATACAGTTGTTTATCACAGCGCCAGACGATATAACAGTCGGGGATTTTCGATTTTCGAAGTAAACATGGCGTTCCAGGAATGTGACGACTCACTAGTCGATATCCCGCTGGGCTTTTCATCAAATTATCTCGATGTTTCCAGGAACCGACAGGTGCTCGACGCTTCTGTAAGCTAGGGACGTGCGTACATAGAAAGAAATATTGGACCTGATATTAATGACCACTAATGATTGACTGCAAAATCATTACCCCAACGTATTTTTCCTTGAGGCAATGACCAAACATGAAAATCAGAGCATTTTTGTGATTAAATAATCAACGAAATCATTACACTAAGGTTACCCACCATGGTCATTACAATAACGTGATTTCATGATTAATGTTATGTTGAAATCATTTCCACAATGAAAATTTGCCTTATAACTAGGAAACAAGTGCATTGATAAATATGATTCAATGATAGTAGAAAATGAGTTTGAATTTTCTGTAGTATGTAATAAAATAAACCATTTGTATATCATAGGAATGTATAGACCACCCAACTCAAATGGGCTCATTTTCATAGATCGATTGGAAACCGTTCTTTCTGAAATACCCATTTACGCTCATATTCTTGTAGCCGGTGACCTGAATATTAACTTTGACGATAAGGAATCAGCTCTAACATTAGCTTTAATTAATTTATTCTTATCATTCAATATTAAAATGCATGTAACGGAGCCTACTAGAATTTCGCAGCACTCATCCACTACCATTGATTATGCTTGCTCAAATTTCGATGAAGCGAATGTCTCTTGTTCGGTTATTCCTTCTGGTCTCTCGGACCATGAGGCTTTATATGTGAATGTATTTTTGAAAACTAAACACTCTTGTGATTACAGATATGGTAGAATTTATAGCGGAAAGAACTACAATAAATTCAGAGAATGTTGTGAAATAATCAACTGGAATAGTATGCTAGATGAAGACGAACCCTTACTTGCTTTTCATAAAAGTATGACAGACATTTTTGAAAGATCTTTTCCTGTGTATAAACTGAAAATAAAAAAATATAAGAAAACATGGATTACAACTGGTATAAGAAATTCAGGAAACAACCTAAGGTCATTACATACAATTAGGAAATATACCAATAATGCATATTTTTTAACATATTTTACTAAATATAGGAGTATTTATAGGCAAATTATCAAAAGTGCTAAAGACAGATATTATGCAGAGAGAATCAAAACAGCCAATAATAAAACAAAAGAAAACTGGTCTATAGTGAATGATCTTAGGGGTAAAAATAAGGCCAATCCCATTAAAATTAACCTATCTCCAAAAGAACTCAATGAATTCTATTGTTCTATTGGCGAAAAACTGAAAGAGAACATTGAAGCCAGTTGTGACCCCCTGAAATACCTCAAAAACGTAAATGTTGTTGAAAATTTCACTCTAACAGATACGGATGTGTACGAACTTATACAGATAATCAATGGAATTAAAAATAAAAATTCGGCGGGTATGGATGGAATATCTGTACAAATATTCAAAAATCTACCTCAAAGTGCTTTACAGGTCCTGGTTGAATGCATAAATAAATCATTCAGGAGTGGTATATTTCCGACTTGTCTGAAAATAGCCATGGTTATTCCACTACATAAGGGCGGAGATCTGGAAGATCCCGCAAATTTCAGGCCCATTTCATTATTATCGACCCTTTCAAAAATTATTGAACGATTGGTGAAAAAAAGGTTAATGTCCTTCTTCTCGATAAACAATGTTCTGTCAAATCTTCAGTTCGGATTTCAAAGCTCGAAAAGTACCACAGATGCTATATTCTCTTTTCTAGAGAATGCATACTCTAGCATAAATGATGGCAAGGCTGTTGCAGCGGTGTTTTGTGATTTCTCAAAAGCTTTCGATTGCGTTGATCATAAAACGCTGCTGCGGAAGCTCAGCCATTATGGGATAAGAGGAACAAATTTGAACTGGTTCGGTTCATATTTGACAGGACGTTGCCAGGTTGTGAAAACATCAAGTGGACAGTCGGATCTCAGTGACATAAAACATGGAGTACCTCAGGGGTCTGTTTTGGGACCAATGTTGTTTTTAATATATTTAAATGACTTAATGACCATTAATATCGCAGGACGGTTCACTGTATTTGCCGACGATACCACTATTATATGGAGCAATAAAGAAATAAATCAGCTATCAAATATGATAAAAATAGATGTTCAAAAAATTCAAACCTGGTGTAACGCGAACTCTCTATGCTTCAACCTGAACAAAACTAAACTAGTTACTTTCAAATGTAAACTAGACGATTTGGAATTGGAGAACCACTACATAGAAAACAAACAGCACACTAAATTCCTAGGTATTTACATAGATAATAAATTAAACTTCAAAGAACATGTATCCCATTTGAGTAAAAAAGTTTCTAGTGGATTTATGCGATTAGAGTGATATCAAATGAGCTAGGGTATACTACAGCTAGAATGGCTTACTTTGCTTTGATCGAATCTTGGAATAGCCTTCTGGGGACATTGTAACTTACATTTACATAATATGATATTTGCTCTTCAGAAGCGAGCATTGAGATATATTACAAAGTCGAAATCGAGAGATCACTGCAAGCCCCTATTTATCAGCCACAAAATACTAACTGTTACCGGTTTATACATATTGGAAACAGTATGCCTAATACATAAAAATAAAACTAGCATATACTCTGCCGGATCCAATTGTCGCAGTACCAGACAGGACCACATGCTTTATTTACCCATTCCAAAATTCGCTTTGACTAAGCATTCTCTGATTTATGAAAGTATCAAGGTATATAATCATCTTCCTAGTATTCTGAAAAATATTACAGAATTAAAAAAATTCCGAAGATCAGTCCAAGATCTTTTAATCATAAAGGCCTATTATTCGATCTATGAATTCTACTGTGATAACCTGTAAATTCTAACGGGAGATAACCTGTAATTCTAACCAGACTTTAAATGTTCACCTAAACAAACCATTATGTTTTTTTTCTGTTTTTGGTTGTGAAATCTGAAATTTTGATGTTTGTAATGCCTATATATTTGTTTTTTTGACATGTGTTCTATTATATGTGTATTTCATGCTTTGTCAACAAGACCTATTTTCTTTGACAATAAAGTATATTTTGACTTGACTTGACTTGACCAAACGAACACAAGGTTATTAATACTATGTACCATTAATCATCACACTTTCTTGTAACAATACATCAGGGTATGGTTCAATGCTCGATGGGGATGGCCTCAGTACAGTGACATCATTTTATCAATCCTTGGAAACATTAGCCAATACACCCATTCATTGATATTAGTACTCAATTCATCGATCAATTATTTTCAACATCACCCAATGCACTTGGTCTTGATGTTTATGTCCGAGTGCCTTGTAATGCTGAGATTCAACTCCACCACTCCATCTCCCCCATCCCAAACGACGCTTGAACCAATCAAGGAATTTCCCTCTAATTCAATATACATGTTCGGGATCGCAGTATGAACGGTTCTGGGAACTGTCCTAACTCTGACTTAGGTATTCGAAGTCGCGAGTGAGTACATCGATAATCATCGTTTTACGGGAATTTATATAGGTTATAGAAGTGGAAGTTTTGAGTGTTGACTGTCACATGTGAAATATTTGTGTCTGCTGGTAAGATATAATTTTTATAGTTTCATTACCATTTATTGAATCGGAATTGTTCAATAACCTAACCACGCTGTACGTCAAAAGCAATGACAATTCAACAATTTCAACTTTCAAGTAGGTAAACGTACTTAATACTGAAAATGTATGGGTCATTCTGCCTCTTTCTCGCATATCGTGAAAGAATTTCGATATTCTGATGTGGAGTTTTCAATATTTTCCCGGTGAGTGTATGTTGATGAATTCATCCCAAGGAACAATGAAGTGGCAGGTAATTGCAGCAGCAATTTTGAATTTCATTTTAATTCAATTCCATCAACACCAGTAGCGTTCTATTTGTTCGTAAATCTTTTATATTTCATGTTTACCCCTATATTTTTGTAGCAGTGTTGATTTGTATCAATTTATATATCGATATTAACGAACTTGAATTTATTTTTGTCATCTGATTCTTGCAGAGACATATGATTCAATAGGAAAAAACTCAACGATTCACACATGGCAAATGAGGTTCTTTTGTTTTCACTCTTCAATGAATAACTGCAAAAATGAATTTTTCCATATTTCTGTGTCATAAATGGAAGTGGCTGAGGGAACTCTACAATACTCGTGCCTTATTAAGTCCAAATAGTTTTAAGTACGGCAGCCCTCATGCATCATACTCCTTGTCCAGTTTATAGTGGTCAAATTAGATCAGAGTGATAATATATTTCTGTATTTTTTCACCTTGGAAAAACTAGAAAGAGAAAGTAGTTGTCTCTTCATGCCAGTTGTAATAACATGAATCGACTTGCTTTTCAGATGGTCGAGATGCAGCAGTTCTGTGGACCCTTCACGGGTTTTTCGTGCCCAATAAAGCTATTGAAAAGGCGATACATGAAAAATCTCAAACGACCAAAAGGTACATGATTCGCACTTATCATTTTTGTATATAGGCGAAACCGCCCAAGAAGCGGAGGACCAGATAAACTTCCTGCAATCCAAGAAGTCGTCGATTCAGCTTTTTATTTTCGCCATTGGGGAATATATCACAAAAATTGGAATCCACACTTACTTTGATGAAATCAAATATGAATTTTTCAATATGATGAGGCAGTAGATGTCTGTTTATGAATATATATATTTTTTCAATTTGAATTTTCCAGAAAAAAGTATCATGTTTTGGAAAAAAAATTCTACAAAATAAAATCAAACAACTTTTACTCGAAAAAACAAACTTTGTGTGAATATCTGGAGAAAACTCAAAGTGTTCCTGAATAAAGATATAGATCTTATATTAACTATATGAAATAAAATGTTTTATAGGAAAATAGCATTTTTTTTACAAGATATCATTGATCTAGTTGAAATAATTGGATTATCCTGTTGATATGAAATATGAATTCATTTCTTATTGCAGAATTCTAGAAACCAACATTTTCTTGACTAAAAATATAATTCATAGCTGGGGTGCGAAACTGGGGATTACTCTTTGAAAATAAATGTTTTTTTTTAATGTTCATATTTGTCATACTTGTGCTATATAAAAATAAGTTCAAAAACTAAAACCCGACTACTGAAAAATCACGATTCTAAAAGTATGAAACAAGAAAATATTCTGATCTGAAATTGTTATATACAAACTATTCAATATTTATCATCTATTAATAAACAACTTACACGTAATATATTCTAATGTATTTAATACATATTCATAGAATGTATTGTTTTGTTAGGGTAGGTGACATATGACCACGGCTATCCTCTGAACTATGAATATGCATTAAATACATTAAAATATATTACGTGTATGTTGTTTGTATTGAATAGTCTGTACATAACAATTTCAGATCAGAATATTTTCTTGTTTCATACTTTTTAAAGCGTGATTTTTCAGTAGTCTGGTTTTAGTTTTTGAACTTATTTTTATTTCATACTTTTTAGAGCATGATTTTTCAGTAGTCGGGTTTGAACTTACTTTTTATTTGAATTATAAATTATTTTGGGTTATAATTTCGTGATTTGCGGAGCTGGAGTACCCTCAGCTTTTGTCATTATTATTACACACGTTTTGTTCTTTTTATATAATTTTAACATTTGTACCATAGCCCACAATGAAAAACATATTTTTTATATATGTATATTGGGTAGGTTTGGAGAGAAAATATGTTTGGCTCTAATCTGAGGCGTGATTTTAGAATGTATTCCCAATTATCGGGTGCATGCCGGCAAATTTGAAATTCATGACATTTTTTTATTTTTTAGTTCATGACTTTATGTCCTCTAGAGGGCGCTATATTCAATTTGATGCGACGTCACATAGCCTATAACCAGCGGACGATCAAGACGTTTCCAACGATACCGCATTTGTCAAATTATGATTTAGAAGTTATGAGGGAACAGATGAACATACATACATACCCACATACATAACGGTCAAAATCATAACCCTCCTTTTGCTTCGTCGTAGTCGGGTAGAAAGTAAAATGAATTTATTCGAATGTTTGATCCATACTAGATCACTATTACACATTTTCACTTTATATACAGAGTGGCCACTTTTTTAATGGGATTGTATTGGTAACTTTTAAACCATAAGAGTTAGAAGGTCGGTCAAATGGAGAAAAAGTTGCATTCATAGAAGCATTGTCAAGCAGTTCAAACAAATCGAGATTATCAGGGCCGGTTATTGAGATATCATAAGAAAAGTAAATTCTGTCATTTTGATTTTTCTTTTTTTCCCACTTTATTTCGAATATTATCAAAAAATGTCACAGGAAATTTTTATTCGACAGTAAATTATCCTCAATTTGACATAATCAGATTTCGTATCCAACGTTTCGTACGCTCTGGGCCACCCTCAACCTCATTTTTTTCAACACGGATCTGCATATTTTATGACACTTTTCGAAATAACTTTTAACGCTCAATTCAACGATATATCAAACAATGTCATTCAGAGTTGATTTTCAGGTGATTTTGACCCTTATCCAAATTTCTTTGGGTCGGATCTGTATTACATTTAGGTACCTTTAGTTTAATTAACGACATGCAATACATTTCGATAAGAAAATCAACCTACTCATCTCCAACTGAATGGAACGTAACAGAATCGAAGCAAGAAACAAGTAATAATTATTTACAAATTTCAAGAGGTGAAAAACCTAATTCATAATAATTAAACGAAACTATCATTTAATGAAAGAAAAATAAAATGATTATTCGAAAGTAAATTATGAACATTAATGAAGTGAGTGTTCGAAATATCCACCATTTTGTAAAATGCACTTTGCGGTTCTGGAACCCATACTTCTTATACATTTGCTTATTTCGTCTCCTTGAATACCTTCCAATACATTCTCAATCTTCTCGCGAAGAATCTCTATTGTCGGGTTCGTAGTATCATAAATTTTATTTTTGAGATATCTCCTCAAATAAAAATCCAGCGGATTCAAATCCGGAGATCTGGCAGGCCATGCTACTGGACTTCTTGTTCCAATCCATGAATCTGGAAAAGTTCGATTAAGATAGTCTGTGACTATTCTTGAGTTGTGTGGACCACATCCGTCTTGTTGGAACCATGGACTATTACGCCGATACCGTATAGGAAGATCATCCAACATTTCTTCTATAATTTCTACATATTTTGCTCCGGTTAGGTTGCCGTCAATAAAATAGGGGTCCCAGTAATTTATTATTCAACAAACCGCACCATATGTTCGAAGAAAAACGATATTGATGTCTAACTTCATGAATTAAGTGAGGATTTTCTGTGGCATAAAAATGTTTGTTCCTTCGATTGAACATGCCAGAATTTGTGAATGTCGTTTCGTCTCCCCAAATGATATTGTGCGCAAAATTGTTGTTATTCCGCACCTTCCGTTGAAACCAATTACAGAATTGCAACCTTCTCTCAGGATCATTTCGATATAGTTTTTGCACGGCTTGGTATTTATAGTTATGGTATCCGTTTCTCTTGAGTATTTTATCAACAGCACTTTTTGATAAATTGCATTCACTGGCCATAGTTCTCGATCCTATTCCTGGATTCATTCGAATTTGGGCCAGAACATTGATGTCATTGATAGGCTCGTTTCGTCGTACATAAGGACCTCTAGGTTTGATGAATGAATTAGGTGCAAGTAACGTTGTAGATAAACGTCGAAACATTTTCATATTTTGTGTTGTTCTTTCAGGATATAATTCACCATACCTTTGTTGTGCTTTGAACGAATTTCTATCTAGTTTTATGTACACTTCGTAGATATCTCTTTTCTCTTCATTTGTGTATCTTACCATATCGAATAAGTTAAATTGAAATTACTAAGAAAAATATTTTATGACAAGTTCTTGTGACACAATAATAAACGAAGTGACAAATAATATGACATTTCTTGTTATGTTCCTTTTTATCCACGGCCTACTACTTGAAAATAATACATTCAATAAACCTAGAGTTTTGTGTATGTAAGAAAAAACAAGTCTATCAACGATATCAATGTTCTGACCCAAATTCAATTGAACACAGAAAAAAAATCGAGAACTGTGGCCAGTGAATGCAATTTATCAAAAACTGCTGTTAATAAAATAGTCAAGAGACGCGAATACAATGATTTTAAATTTGAATACCAAGCCTTGCAAAAATTATATCGTAATGATCTCAAAATAAAGTTCGATTCTGTAATTTGTTTCAACGGAATAAATGACAAATCCAACAATAATGATTCCTCGCGAGAAGATTAAGAATGTATTGGAAGGTATTCAAGGAGACGAAATAAGCAAATGTATAAGAAGTATGGGTTCCAGAACCGCAAAGTGCATTTTACAAAATGGTGGACATTTCGAACACTTACTTCATTAATGTTCATCATTTACTTTCGAATAATCATTTGATTTTTCTTTTATTAAATGATAGTTTCGTTTAATTATTATGAATTAGGTTTTTTACCTCTTGAAATTTGTAAATAATTATTACTTGTTTCTTGCTTTGATTCTATTACGTTCCATTCAGTTGAAGATGAGTAAGTTGATTTTCTTATCGAAATGTATTGCATGTTGTTAATTAAACTAAAGGTACCTAAATGTAATACAGATCCGACCCAAAGAAATTTGGATAAGGGTCAAAATCACCTGAAAATCAACTTTGAATGACATTGTATGATATATCTTTGAATTGAGCGTTAAAAGTTATTTCGAAAAGTGTCATAAAATATGCAGGTCCGTATTGAAAAAAATGAGGTTGAGGGTGGCCCAGAGCGTACGAAACGTTGGATACAAAATCTGATTGTGTCAAAATGAGGATAATTTATTGTCGAATAAAAAACTCCCGTGACATTTTTTGATAATATTCGAAATAAACTGGAAAAAAAATCAAAATGACAGAATTTACTTTTTTATGATATCTCAATAACCGGCCCTGATAATCTCGATTTGTTTGAACTGCTTGACAATGCTTCTATGAATGCAACTTTTTCTCCATTTGACCGACCTTCTAACTCTTATGGTTTAAAAGTTACCAATACAATCCCATTAAAAAAGTGGCCACTCTGTATACAGTGAGTCTGCTTAAGTTGGCTACATATAGGAAACTTTTTTATTAATAATTTTACGAAAAAAAGTTAATTAAAAAAATTTTATCAAGAGTAAAGTAACTTTATATTTCACAATGTCGAAAATGGTTATTGTGAAAAGTTGTTCGGAATTGAAAATCACGTTCAAATATGCAGTTGCATTGATTTATAGTATTTTTTTTTTATTTCTCGAAACATCTCTACAATAACAACGAATATTCAACTGTAATTATTGTACATGTAATCTAGGATGCTCTGACAAAAAATGCCGGACAGTAAAATGTTTGACAGTGACATTCAAAACATCAGTTGTATTTAGCGAAAGTATTATAAAATTTGGTAGAAATGCCAGCAACATTGAGTACTGAAGATGAAATTGAAATTGTATTAATTGTGGGTGAGAATTATGAAACTTATCGTGAAGCTGCAGAAATTTTTAATAACTGACACCCAGAGAAAAATCTTTACAATGTCACAGTAAGGGAATTATTAACAACATTTAAGACTTCTGGAGATGTAAAAAATAAATTTAGCAACAAACGCCAACAACGGATTGCCAATGATGACATGGAATTTGGAGCAATCGAACATACTAAAATATCTTGCGAGAAAGGGGAGCTTCGATGTAAAATCCTATCAACAAAGATACGGTTTAAATTTTTTTTTAAAAAGAACAAGTTTCACCCATACAAACCCCGATTTATTCATACGTTATGATAGACGATTTGAATTATGTTGTAATATCCAAGGAATGTTGGGAGATAACCCATTTATGCCAAGACATATTCTTTTTTCGGATGAATCAACATTTACATAAAAATTTGCTAATCAAAACTCGGGACCAGTATGCATTCAAAACAAATGTGTGGTGTGGAATTCACCAAAATAAAATAATTGGACGTTTTTTTCATGAATCTTTGAATGGGGACCGTTATTTGCTCGTTTTAGAGAATGAATTAGACGATTCTCTTGATAATGTTCCCTCCTTCAACGTCAACAAATATGGTTCCAACAGGATGGTGCCCCATGCCACAGTACGTTAGATATGAGGCAATACCTTGAAAATCGTTTTAATGGAAGAGTTATTCATCGGTTTTCTGAAATTTTTTGGCCTCCTCGGTCTCCCGATTTGACGCCACTCGATTTTTTCTTGTGGGGTTACCTGAAGGAAAAGGTGTATCTTCAAAAGCCATCTACAGATGTTGCTCATTTGGAAAGAGTCATTACAGAATGCGTTCAGAGTATTACTCCGGCTATGGTTAGAAGGATATTGAAAAACTTTCGTGATAGAACAATTACCTGTATTGAAAGAGAAGGCGGATATGTTGAGGCGTTAGTGAATTGAGGGAGCTAATAATGTTCGTTAAATTATTACTACAAAATGAATTATTATGGTATTATTAATTTAAATGCATCGCTGAAATGTTACAAGACGGTACGCGCTCAGCTAGCATCATTTTTCTCTCATTTTTTATATCTTCATTGAAATCAGGGCCCTCGTGAGGGCTACTGGCGCCTGTGTGCAAAAAAGGATTTTGGCGCCCCTTACGGCATTTTGTTTGGATCATGTTTTTTTATTTATTTTTTTGAAGGTAGGTAGGTAGGTAGGTGCTTGAAATAAAGCAAAAAACTGAACTTTAGAAGTCATATTTATTTGTAGACTAAAATATCAAAATGAAACAAACAGAATAAAATCATAACAAAATAAATTAAAATAAATTCTTTTTCACGTTGTTTATAAATACTAAAAAATAACCCAAAACTAAAAATCACATCTTTTTTAGGAACAAATAACAGAAATAATGCCTAATGTCTACATATATATATATAAGTACTACTTTCTACTTATACTTAGATATTTTGAAAAATATGCAGATACTTCTGATAAAAAATACCTAGGTAACTTCGTTATAAAATAAAAAATGATAGCTAGGTACAATAGAAAAATAAAAAATAACTATTGTAGTAGCGATATTTTCCGAGACTTTGCTGGTGCAAATTCATTAATTACATCGCTAAAATTCATACCATCAAAAATTTCTTGTTCAATTGCTAATATTGCTAGCCCAGACAATCTTTCTTGAAGCATTGTCGATCTTAAATAATTTTTAATGATTTTTAACTTTGAAAAAGATCGCTCGCCAGAAGCTACAGATACAGGCAATGTCAGAAGAATTCTTAGTGAAATACTTACGTTTGGAAGGGTGGAGATTGAATTGTTTTCAAATATATATTGTAAAATACTCAAGGGGTCAGTATCATCAGGTAATGAAAACAACTTCAATGCTTTAATTTCATTAAACAAATCATTGGAGTCTATATCCTTATTATCCTGATCTGTCAGACGTTCTTCAAGAACAGAACAACGTTTTAGAAGATCGCTGTCACTTAATTTGAATATGTCGCTAAAAAATCCGAAAATATTATCATACTCATTTAATAAGTCAAATCGGTTTTTTAGAGAGCTTAAAGTTTGATCTATAATTTTCAAGAAAAAACTAATTTTAAAGGCGGTTTTTGGATCATGAGGGGTCTCATCTCGGTGTTCATAGTCAAACAGTTTTGGTTTAAATTTCCTCCTGACCGTTGGTAACGGTGGAAAGTCTTCTTCAATTTCGAGAGAGAGTGCTACTTCTTTCGCTTGTACAAGAATTTCTTGAAATGATTGGTCAGATCTATATTGCTGGAAGTGATCAACAAAATTTTTTAGGTAGGTTTGGCATACTTTATATTAATTGTAGCACTTTGCATTGGTTTGCTAACAATATTTATATGAAATAAAACGTCATGCCAAATAATAATTCCACAAATAAATTGAAATTTTTGTACAGACGAAGAGGGAACTCGCTTTATGTCTTGCATCAATGTGAAATGAATTATCTTCAGCTACTTCTAGAAGACTTTCGCAAACCTCAATTAAATAAAGTTTGAGGGGCTTTATTGAATCAATCCTGCTGGACCACCATGTCTCACTTAGAGGCTTTAAACTTAACCCGGGGACATTTTTTCTCATAACATCCCACCTTTTTGTGGATGACGAAAAAAAATTATATAACTCTTGCACAAGATTAAAAAAGTTTATTGTAGCATCTGACACCTTAGAAGCGTCATTTACTGTTTGAAGCCCAACATGCTTTCCCTTCATGTTTGCCCCATTATCGTAACCTTGTCCCCTAATATTTTTTATATCTATATTTAATTTTTTCAAAATTTCTGTCACAAATATATATATCCCTTCCCCTGTAGAGTCCAGTATTGGATTAAACGCAATAAAACTTTCCTTAACTTCAACCTTTTTTGAAGTGGTGTTAAGGATAACATACCTCAGAACAAGTCTAATTTGCTCAGTATGACTAGTGTCTGGTGTACAATTTAATATTATTGAAAAATATTTTGAACTGCGAACCATTTCTAAAATATTATTTCTTACTTCAGACGACAATAATTCAATTATTTCATTCTGTATTTGCACGCCTAAATAATGAGTCATTTTTTTAACACATTTTTTTTGGGAGTTACACACTCGGCTAACGTGCTGTCTCATCACTGAATCAAAAGAGGCAATCATCTCAACAGCTTTTAGAAAATTTCCATTATCATGTTCGAAAAGTAATTTAGAAGAACCTTGAAATGCCAAGCATTGTGTAGATAAATACTTAACAATCGCAATAATTCTTTCCAACACGTCGCGCCAATATTTTTTTTCCGTTTCTAAAATCCGCAGGTGATGAGCATTAACAGTCGTAGATGTCTCCAACATTTTTTTTAAATTTACCCAAGTATTCATATAACTGTTGTGTAAAATTGACGTTTCGTGTCTCTTCATTAGCAAAGGCAAGTGTTGCCAATCAGATACTCCATTTGTATCACAAAAAGTGTTAGGAGTTTTACAAAACAACTTACAACAAAAACAAAATACAGAATCTTTAGAAATAGAGTAAATAAGCCAAGTCCTTTCGACTTTTTCTCCATTTGCTAGACTTCTTACAAAGTATTTGCACGAAAACTTTCTCTTATCTTTATTACTAGGAAAGCTAAAACTGATGTCTATCAAGGGCGGACCACGTTTAACCAATATTCTAGCTACCTCATTGGTGGAAATTTCAGATGGTCCACTCACGGTTACTGATATTACGGATTTAGAATCTTGAGATTCGGTCGCATCGATAGTCTCCGTGGAATCTTAATTGTTTTGCAAGAAGTGCTTTAAAGATCCAGCCATTTTTTCCCTTTCTTGTAGTCTCAGTTTCTTTTGCTCGCGAAACTTCGCACCTGAAGGTCTCTTTCTTTTATCCTGAAAAAACAAATAAATAATTAGTACTCATGGGAATTAGGAATTAACTTCTAAAGTAAGCACAATAATAAGCACCAAGTTTGCATATTTGAGTAAAAAGCAATTATAACCCCACTTAAACCTTTTCAAAAATAAAGGCAGAAAAAATATTAAACTAATTTGATCTTATAGCCATTAAAAAACCCTACAAAATGTTTTTTTAAAAAGATCGATAGCATGAAAACTAAGCGAGTTATGGATAAAAAACCAATTACTTTTTCAAACTCGTACATGACATTTCAATTAATAAAAAGATATTTGGGTAAAAAAAAAATAATTATAACCAGTATCCTATGGAGGGTTAATGTTGATAGTATAAAGTAGGAAACACTTACCATTTTATAAAAAATCAAACCGTTGAAATTGCAGTCAGCAGGTATTCAGCACTTACACTTACACAACACTTGACAAAATAAAAATAACTCTGAATGTAAAAATTAATAGGATTACTTGTTATTTGTTTGTATGCACTTGTTGCACGGTCCAGTGAACTAACCGGTTTAATTACGCCTCTGGCGATGCATCGCTTTTATAGCACTCCAGGCATTATTCATGTCTGAACAGGAAAAATCAAGAAACTACCGCCTGACATGTTCTCACAACATAGGAATCGGCAGTATAGTTTTCCCAATATCAATTGCAGAAGCATAAAAAAGTCTTGCGGCGAAATCCTGTGAGCAGCAGTGGCGGAGATAACTAATTTTATTTAGATATTTTAAGATTTCAAAAATACTTCATAAATAATGAAAAATGAAAAAAAATTGAAGACAAGCTTTTATTTATGCAAATACATTAAGAAAGAAAAATAATTTCTTTCATTGTTTGATGTAGGTTACTAGAATATCCTAAAACGTATTTCGATCGGCACACACCAAGACCACAGACGCTACTGGTTTTTAATCTTTCAGAGCTATTAAAACACAATTATAACGCGTGATTTATGACCTTCCATCGTATAGACACGCCTATACAAGCATCGATGTCCGACGATTGGCCCAGACGAATCGGTTGCAGAAAAGCGACAGCTGTCACTCACGTCCACGTTGACTATCGGCTCTTTTGATCTACTATCTGCCGACGGAAAATGTTTACGAGTAGTACAGATTATTTTTCGTTCAGTTTCTTCGCATATACGCTCGTGTTAGCGAAGTGAGTTTTTATTTGCTCCCTATAGAAACAGCTTCTGCAATTGATATTGGATGGACTATAACTGGATGATATACTAATAAAATTTCGTGTGTATTTGTACCTAATCCTATTTAATTTCTCAACTTTTATTTTAAAATTAATTTTTGTTTTTTGTTTTTTTTTGCAATTTTTTTGCAATTTTTGACCCTGGGTTTTGGCGCCCCTAAAGGATGGCGCCCGTGTGCATTGCACACTTTGCACATATGGTAGCGTGGGCCCTGATTGAAATAGTATTGGCCAGAGATCTCTAGCTAGTCAACGTTCATTTGTTTCGTTCTCACGAATCAATCTGTTAATGTGCTTCCTTACTTGAACATTTTACCGTGAACGAACAGAACAAACATGCCGAACGAACCGAATTCGCGTAGTGAAGACGTTTCCCCGAACCGACCAGAACGCGCAGAATGTTTTCCGAAGCTTTTCGGTGAATCGAATTTGCTCAAAGAGATCAATTGTTCGCCGAACGTGTTTTCTTGCCATTCATTGCGTTCGGAGTGTTCGTAGTGTTTTCTCGAATTTACTTCCCAAAATGGAATGGGATAGGGCCTTGAATTATTTGATGCTTTCGAACAATATCCTATTTTATACAGGGTGTCCCTGGACTTCCTCTTTTCTTTTCGGGAATGTATAGATGGGGTCGAAATATCACCAGTACTTCATATAACTTTTGTTCCTAAAAGCATTCGTTACCAAGTTACGGGCCCTCAAAGTTACAAAATGATAAATGTTTTTCTTTGATAACTTTCAGAGTGAATATTCGAAATGATCTGAATTTTGGTGATTGACTGAACAAATGAATTCCTTCGATGAGCTTTCATGCCAGTTGTTTTGCTACAAAGTGAGGAACGGACTACCCCCGATGGTCCACACCCCAAAACATTGAAATGACTGGGATTTGTCAAAATGTTTTAACAAAACAAGGTTACCTGGACAATTTCCTGAATAAAAGTACTCGTGTGGAAAATCGATCGGAGCAACGATTTTTTATAAAAATGCATTTTTGTTCGACGACATCCAACCTGAGATGTCTACCATTATTCGAAAAGATCAATTTGTAATGAAAATAGAAATGCTAGGTACAATGTTCATAACGAATTTTTATCATGCAAACACGTTTACCTTACAAAACTCATGGTGTAAATAATCAATCGCAAGCCTCAAGAGCAAACAGAAATCAAAATCCGCTCCAAAAACTGCTCGATATGACCCCCGTCTCTCTCAATAAATTTTCTTAGTCGGCGCAAACACCCTCTCTGCACTTGAAATAGCATGCCAGGGTCGTTTCGTATGGCTTCACAATGTAATGTAATTCTATTCAACAAGGCATCACTGGTGTGCATAGGTGTAGCGTAAACGAGGCTTATCAGATGCCCCCACGAAAATAAATCCAATGGATTCAAATCCGGAGACCGCGGTGGCCATGAATATGGCCCACCTCTACCAATCCATCTATTGGGAAAAATCTGGTTCAGATGGTCCCGCACAATCAAACTGAAATGAGGAGGAGTGCCATCAAGTCCATTCAAATCGTTCCGAATGAACTGCAGCATTACCAAATGCTCGTCCATACAATGCATGCATATCTGCATATTCGTTTAATGTAAACATATCAAAACACTTCAAACTGTCCTATTAGAATATTGACAATACAATGACAACGCACCACTCAACAAAACAAAATCGCATTCCAGTTGTCATTTTTTATCCACACTAATTTCATTCCTTTCTACAAGGTGTTTTTGTCAACATATGTGGAAGAAATGGAACATAAATTCATTCACCGGATATTTTTCACCTATTCATGTGCAGCTGTTTTTGTAGTTTATTCGTTTGCTTTTTATTAGTTATGTCCTCCGATGTGCGTTTTTTCAGCTAAATTTATCTTCGGGTTAAAGATTTTCTCCCATGAAATTATACTTATCTGTGAAACTTCTCAACATTCAAGCTGTGAATACGAATTTGCAACATCCAAATGTTGACTTTCATGAGATTCATATAACAAACACGAAACGTGCTCATTCCACGCGTACATACAGAATATGGACTGAATTCGATATTTCATAGTGGAGTAGCTTGTTAGTTCAAAAACACCACGAATCTACATAACTTGATATTTCATTTGAAAAAATATCTACATTGTGAATAAAACTTTCAACTAGGTACTGTACTTTTTGTTTACGAATTTATTTTAGCATATTTTTGTATTATCCCTGTTATAAATGTTGTTGAATTAACGTTAGCATTAGTATTTCTACTGTGGACATTTTTCATTTCAAATAATGGTGGACGATCGGGTTTGATGTCGTCGAGTAAAACTGCATTTGTATTAAGAATAGTTGCTCCGATCGACTTTCCACACGAGTACTTTCATTCAGAAAATTGTCTACGTAACCTTATTTTGTTGAAAACTATTGAAAAATGATCTGTCATTTCAAAGTTTTGGGGTGTGGACCATCGGGGGTAGTATGTTCCTGACTTTGTAGCAAAACAACTGACTCCTGCATGGAAGCCCATCGAAGGAATTCATTTGTTTAGTCAATCACCCAAATTTAGATGATTTTGAATATTCACTTTGAAAGTTATCAAAAAAAAACATTTTCCATTTTGTAACTTTGAGGGCCCGTAACTTGGTAACGAAGGCTTTTAGGAACAAAAGTTATATGAAGTACTGGCGATATTTTGACCTATTCTATACATTCCGGAGAGGAAAAGAGGAAGTCCAGGGACACCCTGTATAACCGAAAGCGTTGTTTTTATTATAATAAACCAAAAAAACATGACGCTTGGGTAGATATATCAAAAGTAATGATTATGCGGAGGTAGAAAATGAAGTCTTTTGGCAAGTTTTAGGAGATACATTTTTTGGAAGTCCTTATTTTCCCTTTTTTTATATTCTACACACAGTGTGACCATTGTCTAAAGATATCTTTAGACAATGGTGTGACCAAGCGATCGACGTCGATAAGGCAGATAGTTTTTTGTTGCATTAGGGCTGTTCCGCAATAGAGGGCAGAGCTTGATAGTTCTCACTGGTGCAGTGCTTGAGGTATCGAAATAGAGATGGCACAACATGCCCCTCTCCACAATTTGTCTTCGGGCGAAAATTACAATCTTTGTTTGAAGTTATATATTTTGAATTTCGATTTGGGTTAATGAAATGTTTATCATGAGTGCTTCAACATCGCTTCGAATAATCACGTTTCTATTACAGGAACTATACAAAACGTGTGCTTACATCACTACAAAATAACCTAGTCAGATCAACATTGGATTCTTCATATATTATATAGAAAAAGTGCTATGCAGCCAGAAAAGGAACCAGGAAAAAGTGGAAGAAAGCTAAAGTCAAGGTGGAAGTCCAAAAAGTTGGATGGATTCCCCATAATCAAAGGGATAAAGAAAAGTATGTAATATTAATTTGTTTTAATTATATATCCGCTCCAACCATGAGAAATACAATCTCTTGCGATACCGGAAAATCTCGAAGCCTACGAATGTGTTCTGTAAATTCACAATCAAAACAAATTAGTTAGCTAAAAAATTATAATTTATTTTTGAATAACACTTTTATTTAACCCCAACAATTATTTCACCAAGTGTTCAATGTGACCCCCTCCTAAATCTTGACAATAAAGTGCCCTATTATAAATGGCTTCTTTCACGTTAATGAAAGTCTGTTCATCTATTTCTTCACATGTATCTATTATTCTGCGTTCCAACTTTTCTATTGTTTTGCATTCAGTGGCGTAGATTTTTGACTTAAGATACCCCCAAAAGGAAAAATCTACAGGTGTAAGATCCGGAGTTCTTGGTGGCCATTCTGTACTTCCCCTGCGACCTATCCATCGCCCAGGAAAGTTTGTATCGAGGAACTCTCTAGCCATGCGATCGAAATGGGGAGGTGTCCCATCCTGCTGAAATATGATTTCATGATTTTCAAACTCTTCCTGATTGTTTAATACAATTTGTCTTATTCGAGGTTCAATTTCAGTTTCTAAAAGATTTCTGTGAAGAACTCCTGTAAGATTGCCTCTGATGAAAACCGGTCCAACAACGCGATTGCCCAAAATCCCCGCCCAAATATTAACCTTTTTAGGAAACTGGGTATGTCCCTCTCTAAAAATATGCGGATTAGTATCGCTCCAGTATCGTACATTCTGTTTGTTGACTTTTCCATTAAGAAAAAATGTGTATTCGTCTGCAAATCATACACGTTTTAGGAAGCCCCGTTCTCCTTCAATTGTTCTTGTTAACCACTAACAAAATTCAATCCCCCGGTCTGGATCATCCTCCGTGAGAGCATGCATGATTTTCATTTTATAGGGATGAAACTTTTCTTTTTTTAGGACACTTTTTGAACTTACTCCATAGGATTCACCAACTGCAGACGTCGACTGAGTCGGATTGATTACCATTTCAGCAACAATTTCTACCTTTTTTTCTTCTGAAAGAGGCGGTCGTCCTGATCTTGGAGCATCTTTCAGCGTACCAGTTGCTTGGAGCTTATTTAAAAGTTTGCGCAAATATGACCTCGAACTGGGATTCTCGGGAAATCTATCATTAAACATACGAACTGCTAGATGATAATTTCTTCCAGCTTCTCCAAATATCAAAACTGCTTCAAATTTATCGTCTAAACTACGAGCCATGATCACACTTTTCATAAAAGAATTTAGGCGCTCAACGGACTATTTGATAGTTAGCAGTTCAGTTTGACAGTAAACAAGATGTTACCACGACAACAATTTTTTTCCAATGCAAACTTGATTGAAAGCAACATTAGTGTTTTTGGTTGGGTTTGAAATGACCAAAATGTCACTTTTCAAACGTTGATATTTCGAAAACAATTGAATTTATCAGTGAAGTATATGGGAGAAAACTGTTGAGGATTATGAGCAGATTTCGAAAATGGAATGATATACGAGGTGTTCTATTTAAAAAAGTTATTGAAGATGGCGCTCAGCCGCCATTTTGAAACTTTTAGCTGTGATTTTTTCATGAAGAAGTAGGGTTTTATCTCCTATTTAAGACCGTTGCGATATACCAGGTGGTTCAAAAATTAGTAGGGGGAGAACGGACTTTAGACACTGTATAGGAATAACCACGGATGTTTTTAGGAACTATGGGAGTTGTACTAGGGACATTAGTGCCGAGTCTGGAAGGTGTTCAATTATATTTATTGAAATTTCGTCAATACCGGAAGAGTTTTTGTTTTTAATTTCCTTTAAAATCTCTTTGACTTCTGTGAGGTTAGTATCGCTGAGGTGAAACTTGTTAAATGATCTCGATTTCGCTCATGTACTCTAAGGGAGAAATGAAGGCTGAAATATTTTCGGTAAGTTTACGTGCCATCTACAATAGTAGGAGTTCAGTTACAGTTATTGAAAGTACACGGATGTGCATTCGAAAGAGTCGAGCTAGTGCCATTTGTAATTTGTCATTTTCAAAAAATCATAGTAGGCGATGGAACATCGACTCCGAGTTCGTGCAAAACATGCGATGAAGCCTATGGAATCGACTGGAAAAAGTTGGTTAAGTTATCCTGAATAGTTCTAAGGTTATGCATTTTTCTGTGGGTCTATGCACGACGCAACTTTGACACATAAATTGACATAAGTAAAAAACAAAAGCCAACTTGCCTAACTTTAATTGACTGCATAAAAATGTTCAATTATGATAACAAATTAGCTATGCGAAGTATGATGACTCAACTATAAGTAATTGTTGTTATAGATAATCAAAGTTCCGCGCGCCAGCGAATCATTTCAAACAAGCTTAGAAGCCCGGGAACGGTCGTGACGTCATTCCTCACGACTGTGGGCAAATAAACACAAGGTACAAGTTATTCGGGTTGACACAAGCTTTGTCCGGGTTCTCACATTATCCGATTCTGAACCGTTCTGAGCATTCGTCTTTTGGAATACGCGTTCGAGTTCGACGCGAACGGTTCAGGATTTCGCTATTGCTTGTTTTGATTTAATTGAACTCGATCCCGAGCTGATTTGAACCGTTTCCACTAGTCCCTGCCGTCAAGCTTGAACTACTCGGAATCGATAATTTCACACATGCGTATTTCGTCATTTGTCAATGTCCTCTATTTGAGGTTATAATAATAAATTAGTATTATTCATTAATTTGTCTTAGATAAGATAATAGACATCTTAGTAAATATGGATGTATTATTGTCAAGTTCGTCATCTCGAGATGAAGAAGTCGATGGTGTCTTGGGGGTTATTTTTCAAGAAGTGCAAACTCCTCACATAAAAAATGAGGACTATTTTGAGGCACATTTGATACACATGCTAACTGACAAAGCGTTCAAAGCACATTTTGGGTGGATATTAAAAAAATATCTCTGATTGTTGTTTTTTTTTGCTAGAGTTGATAGAAGTATACATGAATCCCTATCTCATGCCTATGAGGGATCTGAGTTTTATTCGAAAACTGAAACCGGACATACTAGAATCACCACAAAGAAAATAATTTTAGTTTTCTTGTGGTATGCTGCATTTTTTCGGGATGTAGCAGACAGGTTCAATATCACTTTAAGTACAAAACATACAATTATAAAAAATGTTTAATTTTTTTTCATCAAACATGTTCAAATATGTCATATGACCAACAGAAGAAGAAAAGTTACAAATTTTGAATTATTTTGAAAACATGGGGTTTATGGATGTATTGGGAGTGATTGATGGGACCCTTGTGAGAATTGATACAGAGAATCCTGAGTCTTTCTATAACAGAAAACAATTCTATTCAGTACATGTATATATTACATATTAATATACAGGGTGTAATCTAACCTCTTGCACATCCGCTAACAGTTGATAGTCCATAAAAAAATAAATAGATTTTTCTTCTGGAAATTTTTACAAAAACTTTTTTTTTCGAATTTTTAACCACTGTAATTCGTTATAAAGTGACATTATGCACTCGTCATTCACGGGTGTGCAAGAGGGTAAATTACACCCTGTATATTGTATCTCTGGCTTATTTGAATATTGGTGTTTCAGGTGAAAGGAATATGTGATAGTAATAAAAAACTACGAGACATTTTTATTGGGTTTCCAGGCTCTGTGCATGACAGTCGCGTGTTCAGGAACCCTTCAACTTTGAGAAGTTCGGAAGATAAATGTGTAGATGAATATATTTTGGGGGATAGTGCATATCCATGTTTGAGAAACCTAATTACTCCTTATAAAGACACGGGAAACTTAACACCAATGGAAAGACAGTTCAATACGGAATTGTGCCATGTAGGGGGAATGGGGACAGTTTGATGCAAGGGGCACATTGATATATAGTTTTTCCAATATCAATTGCAGAAGCATAAAAAAGTCTTGCGGCGAAATCCTGTGAGCGGAAGTGGCGGAGGTAACTAATTTTATTTAGATATTTTAAGATTTTAAAAATAGTTCATAAATAATGAAAAATGAAAAAAAATTAAAGACAAGCTTTTATTTATACAAATACATTAAGAAAGAAAAATAATTTCTTTCATTGTTTGATGTAGGTTATTATTATATCCTAAAACGTATTTCGATCGGTACACACCAAGACCACAGACGCTACTGGTTTTTAATCTTTCAGAGCTATTAAAACACAAATATAACGCGTGATTTATGACCTCCCATCGTATAGACACCCCCAAGGATTGATGACCGACTTTATTGGCCCAGACGAATCGGTGACAGCAGTCACTCAAGTCCACGTTGACTATCGGCCATTTTGATCTTCCCTTCGCCGACGGAGAATGTTTAGGAGTAGTACACATTATTTTTCGTTCCGTTTCTTCGCATATACGCTCGTGTTAGCGAAGTGAGTTTTTATTTGCTCCCTATAGAAACAGCTTCTGCAATTGATATTGGATGGACTATACCACCACTCACTCGAACGGTATAGCACCGAAAGAAACTTGACGATCCTTCAATAGATAGCTCTAGCGAACCAATATTACCAGCGAAACTATGGCCGTTTACAATGCGAATTCCGCTGTTGACAAACACAAGTGCGTTTCAGAGCCGTATGAGTAAATTTAGAGTCTCAGATAATCAGTCAGTTTTCGTAATTTACGTGTTTGTTTCGTTAGGTTTCTTCGGATCCATGTAAGTACATGTCTGATTAATGTATATATGAGAGGTTAATTGTTGATCTTATATTAGGCAATCCATACCACGTGACCCAATATGGCGGTTGTTGGCACACAAACTGATACTCGCCATAAGAACATCATTGTCAGTGTGTACCTTTGGCTTGTAAAAGTGAATTTTTGGTTATTTTCGGAGCTTTTGTGTTGTTAATTAAGAATATTCAGATGGAGAGTGATTACCTGAAGGCACTATTGTTGAAAAGCAGAGGCTTTGGTGAACGGTATGCTTGAAAATACATCCCCATCTTCTGTTTACATTTTTATCAATGTATTTGTTACAGGTATAAAATGAAGTTGAGGATTGATCAGTGATTTAGATCCTTTTTACACTGAATATTTCTGAACTGAATTGTTCAATTATTGGTGCTCCTCCTGTTACGAATATGGATATTATTTCGTATTTGCTTTTTACTCAGCTTTCCCAAATGCAGATGAAGCCCTATACAAGTTTAGAATCCACACATACTTTGAATCTGGCTTCCTTGTGAAGGTGAGAACAAAAATTCAGAATCATTCATATATTTTAGTTAGTCTAGTATATTTTTTCCTAGGCAGCAGGTTTTTTCTAATGGGTACATGTACAGTTGCAAATCTTGAGTCATCGAAGTGAATTATTATAAATTAGGAATAATAATATGTATCTACATAAGAAGCCATTTATAACACCTGATCTGATCTATTATGTTTATTGCCACATTTGTTTATTATAACAGACATTGATCTGATATTTAAGAATATTACTTCTCAACTTTCATAATAGTTCTTTCTAATCAACATAACTTTTTTTCAGGTCAAGTATCCACAAAAGGCAAATTTAAAACCTTCAGATGTTTGGTACATAATTGAAAAGGATGAAAGAATTTGTACTGCTCACTGTACTTGTATGGCCGGAAACAGTGTAGTAGGTGGTCATATTGGTGCTATATTAGAGGCTTTGTCACGCACAGATTTGGAAGCTGTGTGGCCAATGCCATCCAGTCAAAAAATTTATTGGGCGACTTGCCTCTTGCTCAGTTGGTTTAAAAAATAAAATGTTTCAAATGAATATTATAAATGAATGTTTGTTTATTTGTTGTTTTACTGATTCAGTTGATTACTCTTAATTTAATACCAATTATAAAAAAATGACACAATATTGATATTTGTATATAGTACAATTTCGATAAATATCACGATTTTTACTGTTAATGAATTGTAATACCCTTTGAAGGTGGTAGACGATGTGGTAACTTGATTACTCTCGTTTCGGACGTCTATCGTCTTAATGTTCTTGAAAAGGTTTTCACGATGTTTCAAATGTTTGTATCTGCAATCGTCTGAATACAGTATTCACATTCCAAACATCGTGAAGACCTTTTCAAATACATTAAGACGATGGACGTCCGAAACGAGAGTAATCAAATACAACACCCTTCACAAGACTTGATCGAGGCTTTCGATAATTGCCTGAAGTATGTAAAAAGGGAAGGTTGAGATTGACAGACATATTTCTAAATATTTTTATTTATTGAGTCACCAGAATCCCAAAGAAAATTTGTGTTCCAGTAATTCAATAAGAATGTTTTTTGAGGAAATAGATTGGAGTTTTCTCTACTTTTGAAGTGGAAAATATATCAATTATGTATATATGAACTTTATTTGAAATGGGACCTCCTAATGTACATTAGTTCAGAGATATACAAGTAGACAAAATCATACAAGTAATCGTAGGAACAAATCAAATCACAAAAGTCTGAAGTTATAGGTAGAATCCATGACCGAATGAAAGATATCACGAATGTGCACACAGGGTATGTCTGCTGCAGCCTCTCTGATACTTGATTTTCGAATCCGTAAGATCTTCTCGGTTGATTGCAGCTAACCATAGAGCTCTTCTCCTCCTCGATAAGTCATTTTAACTGGTCAAAAACTTATGATTTGGAACTGTAGACACCGAGTGAAACCCGACTCTATCCCTGTCGTGACGGCACCCACAGTTAACTACAATGCAAATAAGGGGCATTTTTCTTCAGTTGAAGCACGAATTATGATCCAAAATTGAAAAAACTACTCGAATTCGCACAGAAAATCTCAAAATAAACACTTTTATCACTATGGTCGCTTATGACGAATCGCAATATGTGCCAACAGCCGCCATATTGCTTTCGTTTTGACAGGTCGATGGATTGCCTAATAGTTTTTTTGTGAGGTTAATGTTTGCAAAAACCGACATGTTGGGGTAGATTGATACAAGGTGCATGGGACAGTTTGATGTGTATCAATGTGCCCCTTACAAATGAAGGATACCATAGCTAAATTTTGTGATTTTATTTTTCAGAAATCATCAGATGAAGACACTATTGAATCCACAGTGACTCACGTCCTGGCTGGAATTTTATCAATCAGAAAGGCAGCTGAAAAGTACGATTTAATAGCATCTACATTACAACATCGTATTGAAAAAAGCCGGCTAAATTCACAACGAAATAATGAAGAACTACCAAGAAGACAAACTTACTCTCCAAAATATATGACTTCGAGGGTTTTAACAAAAGAACAAGAGGGGCATCTTGATGACTACATAATAAAAAGCAGTAAAATGCATTATGGCCTGACACTGACTCAAACTCGAAGCCTAGCGTATGAATATGCGAAGAAATTCAATTGCAAATATCCTGCCTCGTGGGACATAAATAAGCTTGCTGGAATAGACTGGCTAACTGGCTTCCGAAAAAGGAACCCAAACATAAACCTTAGAAAACCAGAAAACACAATCCTAGCGAGATCATTTAGTTTCAATAAATCTGCCGTTGATGAATTCTACGCAAATTATGGAATTCTATTGGCCAGGCAGAACTTCACCCCCGACCGCATACTGAATTTTGACGAAACTGGTATAACAACCGTGTTGAACACCCCCAAAGTCTTGACTGAGAAAAAACAGAGACAAGTTGGAGAGCTCGTTTCTGCCGAACGGGGTGAATTGGTAACGTTCTGCGGTATTATAACTGCTATAGGAAATTCAGTACTACCAATTTAAATTTTTCCGCGTGTTCATTATAAGGACCATTTTCAAAAGGGTGCACCAGAGGGTAGCTTGGGACTGGCCACTAAATCCGGATGGATGAATGCAGAGTTGTTCATAAATGCTTTACAACATATAATGAAACATACTTCATGTTCGAAAGAAAATCCAGTTTTATTACTGTGCGACAACCACGAATCGCACATTTCAATAGAGGCGATAATGGAATCGTTTACTTATCATTCCCTCCACACAAATCTCATAAGTTACAACCATTAGATGTGAGTGTATTTGGTCCTTTTAAAGGAAGACTGCATTCAATGACTGGCACGTGGCTAATGCGGGAAAAACGATTACAATCCGCCAAATCGCTGAACTATCCAAATTGGCATTCTATGAATCTTTCACTCCATTGTTCATGGATTCGCTAAGCTTGGTTTTTGGCCTTTCAACAAGCTTGCCTTCGGAGATGAAGATTTTGCGCCTTGCGAAGTTTACCAGTCGTCTTCAAATTGTAGGCATATTCCCCAACCTCAAGAAGGAGACACTCAACTGAAAGAAACAACCGATGGGTTCTTTACCCAAAGTACCACAACGGAGTCTAAAACTGTTTCACCATGCACTTCGGCTGTCATCATAACACCTGAAATAATCAGACCATATCCAAAGGCCCAACAAAAAACATCCAAACGTAAAAGCCGAGAAAAGGGAAAAATCAAGAAATTTTACACACACACCAGAAAAATTAAATTGCAGATGCTTTACGATCAGAAAGAAGAGAAAAAAAGAAATGAAAGAACAGGCAACACAATTGAAAAATGCCAAGAAGCTACTGGGTTTGGCTTCTCCAAAGAAAAACAGGGAGAAAAGATCGCGTCGATGCGAACCTGACTTAGAATGCACTAGTTCTGAATCTGAGGAACCAGTTCTAGATGACGACAGCGACATTTCAGATACAGAAAAAAATCGAAATTCTGAAGAACTAATAGAAGAGGTTGGCCCACATACCCCTGAGACTATCGAGATTGGAGACTTTTCGTTAGATAGATTTGCAAAAAAGAAATCTATCGTGCACTACGTGGGAAAAGTGACATTAAAATATGGTTTTTCCGAATTTTAAATAACCTATCTAAGAAATAAATCCACATCTTATGTTTTTATTTATCCATATGTGGAAGACACGGCAAGTGTCGATATTGCGGATGTTATGGCAAAATTACCAAAATCTAATATAACCAAAGGAACCAGCCGAACTGCTTCGTTTTTCAGTTCTTCTTTCGACTTTGATTCTTATAATGTACAATGAGCAGCCATTAAATAATTGTTTTTCATCTACACTTCTTTGATTTATAACGTGCAGTGGGCAGCAATTTGAAACATATTATTATATTCAATTTAATACTTATTTTTCTCAATTTTCCTTAGTTTCTTACATCTGTAAGCGATAATGTTTTTTTTAATTAATATAAAAAATTCAGTAGAAGTCGTTAAGATTCTTATATTTGCATAAAGTATATGAAATATCAATGTGCCCCATACCCTGGTTCGATGTGCCCCGTATGCGGGGTGGTTTGATACAAATCCCATTTTTCACATAATTGATCATTTTTCTTTTTCATGTAAGGTTATGAAAAAACCTGTAGTCCACCAACAAACTAGATAAAATTGTGTCTGCATTGGTGCATCAAACTTTATCTCAAACTAGGTCTATCACTCAGTTTTCAATTCTTAAAAAAAAGTGAATCAATCTGCCCCTACGTGTCACAATTGAGCACACGTTTGGGATAATGAAACAAAAATTTCGGCAATCATTACCCCTAAATTTTTATAATTCCCCAGCAAGGAAGTATGAGCTGAAACTGCCTGACTAGTCGTTGGTGGTTTGTCAATCAATGAGAGTTGATTCACTTTCATAGCCTTTCCAGGTTCAACGTTCTCAGCAATTCTAGGTTCTATGATTTCCGGTGCAATGTAATGTTTTTTTCTCATATATTTCAAAGAATTCTCTCTCATACTCAAAGTCTTTCCTTCCTCTCCCACTTTTGTTATTTGTATCTACTGTTTTTTTGTAATTCCTTTCCAGAACTTCAAATCTGTTTTCACATTTCGAAGCAGAAATTGTTATTCTGAACAGATTGTAAATTCCTCTTCCAATAATTTCCCGAAGCTTTTTCATGCTTTTTATTCCTCCCGTGGCGACTTTGGGTTTATAAATTTGGAAAAATGTATGAGGGCTAATGTTTTGTCAGTATTAGAATGAATATCATCTGAAGACTCATCTTTGCAGTCTTTCAAACACAAAAACTCCGATAATTCTGACGTTGCTGCAAAAAAAATTTAAATACCGAGTCAAATTCATCATTTTTACAAATTCCAATTCTTGCCGGACATCATAGTAGAAAATAGTTTTGTTTTAAGGAAGTGTGCTCTATAACCAATATTAAGTTTCAAATTTCAAAAGTGTATGCCGAAAATCGAAAAATAAACAAAGCCAAACAGTTTTAGACAGCGAACCGATAGCAAATTTAACGTCAGTTGTCAGTTCTATATCAGTTCACCTAAGATGTCTAAAAACCCTGGTGAATGAACTGATTCGATATTGTATAGATTTTCGAGGGGACACCACCTATTACTTCAACAGAGCTTCTCTCTCTGTAGTAGATGGCGCCGTCCAAAAATGTATTCTCGCTTAATGTCAGAACCTAATTTCTGACATCTGCAGCATCTTATATGAAATTATTTCCAGTGTTTTGTCGGTATCTATCCGTTTTCCATCTCTTTGATTTGAAATCTTTCTTAGCTTATTCCTGAGTTAGTTCTTCAAAAAATCACTCGTTCATCAGTTCATTAGTGCGTGAGGAATTGTTTATTTTCAGGTAGTGTAGTGTGTGAGGATAATTTTTGTTGAATGGCCCACATTTGTATTTTGTGTGGACTGAAGCCTGGATTTTCGCCTGTATTCAATACCAAAAGCAAGTACAAATCTTGACGAATAATGATATTTCCATAGTTCATTATATTGTTTGCATTGAATTTTTTATTTTCTGCAATTTAATGACAATTTCATTTCCAATTCTCCGTCTGTCAAAATGAAGTTAACCTCAAATTTAAATCGTACAAAATACGAAAAACAACACGACAGTGCTTTCTTTGTACAATGTTCGGGGTCGTCGAATTCTAGCTTTGCTATTGGTGAAGTTTGACAGATGTCTCTTTTGAACCAATAGCAAAGCTAGAATTAGAACCCGCGCACAGTTCACCTCAAAAAGAAATCTGAGGAAATGAATATACCCTGTTACTGAATTGAAACTGAATCGAAATTGGCGCCATCTGACACGCTAGTAATCTCTATTATCAAGTAGGCCAAGTGTCGCCAAGTCGATCCCAAACTTCTACAGGTATAAGTGCAAGCACCAGGGTTTTTATACATCTTACCTAAGATGTCTAAAAACCCTGGTGAATGAACTGATTCGATATTGTATAGAGTTTCGAGGGGACACCACCTGTTACTTCAACAGAGCTTCTCTCTCTCTGTGGTAGATGGCGCCGTCCGAAAATGTATTCTCGCTTAATGTCAGAACCTAATTTCTGACATCTGCAGCATCTTATATGAAATTATTTCCAGTGTTTTGTCGGTATCTATCCGTTTTCCATCTCTTTGATTTGAAATCTTTCTTAGCTTATTCCTGAGTTAGTTCTTCAAAAAATCACTCGTTCATCAGTTCATTAGTGCGTGAGGAATTGTTTATTTTCAGGTAGTGTAGTGTGTGAGGATAATTTTTGTTGAATGGGCCAATTTGTATTTTGGGTGGACAGTATAAAGCCGCAGATTCGAATATTCCCCTGTATTCAGTACCAAAAGCAAGCACAAATCTTGACGAATTGACTAATAATGATATTTTCATAGTTCATCATATTGTATGCATTGAATTTTATATTTTCTGCAATTTAAGGACTATTTCATTTCCAATTCTCCGTCTGTCAAAATGCAGTTAACCTCAAATTCAAATGGTACAAAATTCGAAAAACAACACGACAGTGCTTTCTTTGTGCAATGTTCGGGGGCTTCTAATTCTAGCTTTGCTATTGGTGAAGTTTGACAAATGTTTCTTTACAACCAATAGCAAAGCTAGAATTATAACCCGCGAACAGTTCGTCTCAGAAAGAAAGCTGAGGAAATAAATATACCCTGTTACTGAATTGAAACTAAAACGAAATTGGCGCAATCTGACACGCTAGTAATCTCTATTATCAAGTAGGCCAAGTGTCGCCAAGTCGATCCCAAACTTCTACAGGTATAAGTGCAAGCACCAGGGTTTTTAGACATCTTAGTTCACCACTACACCAACAGGTTCCGCCACACTCTTCACACGAGCACGTTTCGGTTATGATTAAATTAGAAATAGTTCTGAATTGTTCAAAATTTTGGTTATTGCGTTAATAATTCTGCGCAGGTTCCCAACAGTTCCCAATTAAAGAACCCGAACAAAGCTACAGTACGAGCAGACTCGGACCGAGTCCACTAGGTTGTTGCGTGCGCATCACTCGGATGCAGGTGCGTGCTGGCCCACCGGGCGACTGGGAGTTTCCCGGTGGGCCCTCATAAATTAGCCACAAGGGGTCCCACATTCTCGATGAGATACACACCCAACCTATTAAACATCGACACAGCGACAACTGCGACGAGTGATCTAGCGGAATCGTGAAATTAAACTATGAAAAGAAAAGAACTTTCCGGGCATGAAAAACGCCAGCCAGCTTCAGAAGCAGAAAAAAATACAGGGCGCAGCATCTGGTATGGTTAAATTAAGGAATTTGTGGAAAACTAACAATGGAGAGAAAACAAATTTGGATCAAGAAGGCCAATTTTGTTCGTTATCGGCTTCTGTTGATATTGCTGTTGATGATGAACTTCTTGGAAATTGTTCTTTTAGAAGCCAAATTCGATCCCATCTTGGATTAGCATGTCAAGGAAGCTGTCAGAAAAAGCAAACTTAAAAAAAGTGCTGATAAAAGTAAAGGTCGGGGGAGTTCATAATGTTTTCAAGCAATTAAACTCACACAGATTATTCTGCAAATTACCTCCGAAATGCTTGAAACTATATAAGAAGTACACCAAGCAGAAATATATTCCAAAACAATGGATATTTCTTCTCATGACCAATGTGCAATTTTTTTGAGATATGTCAAGTCCAATAGAGTTGTTGAAAGGGCCATTGCTTTGAAACACGTAACTTCTGCTAGTGGGGAAAACCTCAATCATGTGTTAAAACTGGTTTTGAATAACAGTAATATTCCGTTAGAGAATATATTGCAGATGCTTTGGATGGCGTTTCTAACATGAGTGAGAAATATAAAGGAATTTCTGCCAAACTAAAAGAAAAGACACCAATCATATTCATACATGTATTAAATATAGTCCTTACCGATACGACACAATCATTAACGGCATCTGCGTCTTTTTTACACGCTTTATATTAGCTTCACTTGTATGTTTGTTTGTTTGTAACAGACTCCTTTGGGCGCAATTTTGACCCACTTCCAGACGTCCGAATGATTTGAAATTTGGCAGGTGTACATAATTCCGGTGACAATGCATTAAGAAATTTTTGTGTGAAAAAAAATACAAAATGGCGTATGGCGTACGAGTTTTGTGATTATGGTCCGATTCGCTTCAAAATTGGTATCTGAGGGTTTGCGTGGTCGAGTATCATGATTCCCCTGTCAAAATTGAAAAATTCAAGATAGCGGCTCCAAAATGGTGGACGAGTTTTGTGATTATGGTCTGATTCTATTCAAAATTGGTATGTGGGGATTTTTGGGGTCGAATATTATGACTCTTTTGTAAAAATTGGAAAATTCAAGATGGCGGCTTTAAAATGGCGGCCGAGTTAATAATAATAATAATAATAATAATAATTTATTGGCCCAAGTTATGTGAGTTACATTTAAGGTTGTCAAATTATGCGAAAAACAGAAAATATGAACAAAACTGAGTACAGGTATATACAAGACACGTCGACAATTATAGTTAAATTTTGAATATAAAACTATATGTCTACTTATGTTAAGTTCAGTCACCTGAAATACATAAAATTCAATAAAATATATATACAATTTAAAATTAGTCAATATTACATCACAACAGAAGATACATAGATAAAAATATGCCTGTTTATATCTCAATCAATTGTTTCGTCAAAATCAAATTCGAAATATTCTTCCAGAGAATAGAATGTATTTTTCAATAATATATTGATGATTGTTGCCTTTAACTGTTTGGTATGGGCATTTTTCAGTGCATCCGGTAATTTGTTAAACATTTTGATGGATGTGTGATTAATTGGCTGTTGAGTTTTTTTCAGGCGGTGATAGGGAATGCTCAACGAATTTCTATTCCTTGTGTTATGAGAATGGTAGGAAGAATTTGGAAATAGAGACTTTTCGTTTTCTTTCACAAACATCACACATTGTAGAATGAATACTGAAGGTAAAGTTAAGATGCTAAATTTTGCAAATAACGGTTAAATTACTGTAATAATATTTTTTAAATTTGTAATAATTGTTAATGCGGTATCTACAGTAGTAAATTCTATTAGTTTCCTAATTTGATACACTACTTTATTTAATTTTTTAGATAAGTAGTTGACATGTTCTTTCCAGTTCAATTTCGTGTCAATATGTATACCTAATAACTTAACGCTATTCTCTTGACTACCATTTGAGAACATAAGCTCGTTTGTTTTTTCTGTGTTTAGTTTTAAATTATTTGTCGAAAACCATTCTGAAGCCTTTGCTATTGTTTCAGTATTTCTGAGTTTGAGGTTTTTAATATCAGGGCTTATATTTAAAATTGTAGAGTCATCAGCATATAATGTCATTGCGTCAGCATTTAAATATTTCGGTAAATCATTTATGAAAATAATAAAAAATATGGGTCCCAATATTGATCCTTGGGGAACTCCAATATCTATTGCCATTATGTCCGACTTCTCGCCTGATGGTAGAACCACTCGTTGCTGTCGACTGTGTAAGTAGGAAGCGAATAATTCCAAGGCAGCACCCCTGATCCCATAAAAATCTAATTTTGCCAGTAGGTATTCATGTGTGACGCAATCAAATGCCTTTGATAAATCCAACATTGTGGCACACGAAAAGTTATTTTTATCAATCGCATCCATGATTTTTTCTAAAATGAATATTATTGCCTTTGTTGTTGATTTATTACTGCGGTAAACAAACTGCTCTTTTGAGAAAAGTTCTTTATCTTCAAAATATGAAACTATCCTAGATTTCAGTAAACATTCAAAAATTTTTGAAAAAACAGGAAGCACTGAAATGGGTCTAAATGAGTTAGCTTCGTTATGGTCATTTGTTTTTGGAATCGGTACTACTTTTGCAATTTTTAATTTATCCGGAAAAATGCTCTGTTCTAAGCACCTATTAAAAATGTAACATAATATTGGAGCCAGTTCATCACACAGATGTTTAACTACCCCTACGCTCATATCATACACATCTCTACTATTTGAGTTTTTCAAGTGTCTAATAATACTTTTTATCTCCTCATCAGTAGTAGGGCTAATGAAAAAAGAAAAACAGGGAGAACTATGAGTATTTTGCAGTGCATGCATAAAATCAATGTCGCTATGAGGTATTGAGTTAACAATGTTTTTGCCCACATTGACAAAAAAATTGTTGAAATGAGTTTTTTGATTATGGTCTGATTCTATTCAAAATTGGTATGTGGGGGTTTTTGGGGTCGAATATTATGATTTTTTTGTGAAAATAGAAAAATTCAAGATGGCGGCTTTAAAATTGCGGCCGAGTTTTGTGATTATGGTCTGATTCTATTCAAAATTGGTATGTGGGGGTTTTTGGGGTCGAATATTATGATACTTTTGTAAAAAAATTAAAATTCAAGATGCTGGCTTCAAAATGGTGGCCAAGTTTTGTGATTATGGTCTGATTCTATTCAAAATTGGTATGATTATTTTGTCAAAATTGAAGGATTCGAAATGGCGGCTCCAAAATGGCCGCGAGTTTTGTGATTATGGTCCGATTCTAATCAATATTGGAGAATACTAGTTAGAAAAATTTAATAATAATAATAATAGTTTGAAAAACTGAAAACACGCGTTAATAGAAAACTAAACTGAAAAGTTGAAAATAAATAGTGGTTTAAAAAAACTAAAAAACACGCTTTTATAGAAAACCGAACTAAAAACATAGAAAATAAGAAAAAAAATATTTTATTAAAAAAAAAGCGCGGGGTGCCCTAGGTGTGTAATGTACTATATAAATATTGATACCATGCACCCCACGCTTTTTTTAAATAAAATATTTTTTTTTCTTATTTTCTATGTTTTTAGTCTGGTTTTCTATGAAAGCGTGTTTTTTAGTTTTTTTTAACTATTATTTATATCTATTACAGGAAGCTAATGTGTTTTTTAAATAATCCTACAAAAATTTATGAAAAATTAAATATTCATCGTTATTTAAAATTTAACGCAATAGGTGCCACAAGATGGAGAAGCAGAAGTGATGCCACATTAAAAATATTTGGAACTAAAAGCTTGTGGAATCAAGTTGAGAGCAGTCCTGATATGGAGAAACTGGTTTATATTAATCTCGTCCTAGCACTAAAACAAATTTTGGAGAGAAACTTAATATTCAATACAAAAGTAAGAAGTCAGGCAGATGGTTTGCTGAGGAAGTTCGGTTCTTTTGAAATAATTCTACTTGCCATGACCTACATCAATTTTTTTTCGTAACAACTGTTTCACATTATTTACAGACTAAAAATTCAGATTACGTGCAAGCTTGGCGTCAAATTCCCAATACAACCGATAAATTGAAATCTCAGCAAAAAAAATCGAACCTATCTTAAGATCTGCACAACGATTTCTTGAAATTATGAATGAAACATTGGAAACATTGGATTCCGATATTTTAATTGAGGAAACGGTTCCAAAAAGGAGAAGAAGAGTAGCAATTAAAATGCCTGGGGAACTTGCCGATGATGAAAACATTGCAGAAGATGAAGAAACCAATTTTCGCTTAACCATATTTAATCTTATTATGGATACCATCATTTGACCAACGGTTCAGCGAACCGAGATTTATAATGTTTTTGTCCCAGAAAGTTTTCCGAAATGAATGAGTCTGTCCCAGATTATTCACTAAATAAGATATGTACAATAATTCCCTATTTAGATGAGAAAAAGTTAAAAGAGGAATTGATGACTTTTGCCGAAATGTGGCCTTATCTTTCAAAGCGAGATTTTAGTGATGTTTATAAAGTCGCTGACGATCATATGGAAAACGAGCCTGTTTTTATTTCGGATAGTAGCGAAAGTGAGGAGGACACTAATATGAATGTGTCGTTTAAATGAACCACAAAAAGTGCTATTGGTGCATATCTTGCGTTTTCAAGATTTTATGTGAATATAATTTATATTCTTTATAATTTAAACAACTGCATTATGTTCATTTTCTGTTGACAATACCACTCACGCAAGTATCTTGAGGGAGATATTTTTCCAAAATAAAATAATTGAAATCAAAACTGCGTAGTTGGATTCTGCAGGAAAATTTGGGAGCCTTTTTCTAATGGTGTGCGAATCTGATATAATGATTGATATTACTTACGAGGTTATTATTGACAAATCGTGCCAGAACAGTAAAGCGTTTAAAAGTCCATTACAGTAGTTGTAATAGTTTCCGCATTTTCGATTGTTTTCCCGTATTTTCGATTTTTAGAATTTGTGTTTTGTATTTGTATCTAGTAATTTATTTATTTGTTAAAAATTATTTTGTTTCGTTTTTGTTTGTATTTTTGTTAAATATTGATTTTTACGATATTACGTTTGTTTAGATATAAGAAAACTCTATTTTTTTATTTTTAAGAATAACCAGTGTTGATTATTGTGTATCAGTATCTAAAAAGCTTCAATATAACTTTTTGATTATGGAATGTCTTATAATTAATCGAATAATTAATTTAAATGAATGACCAAAATTTGAAGGCCTTGTAAGGGATTCATTTCCCGGGCCCTAAAATTGCCCCAGCACGCGCCTGCTTGGTTGTTACTCGTATCGTATAGTTATTCTTATCCCAATTGGAACGGCAATAAAAATAAGAGCACTACGAGGAGTGTTCATATGCACTGCCCGGCAAATGGGAAATTTATATACTACCAGTGTTTTTACTTTCGAAGCGTTCCTGGTACAATCATAAAAAAGTTCTGGCGCATGTATCTAGTTGCCCAAATTATTAGTAAAGGCGCTATCAAATATATTTGAGGTATAGAAGCTCGGCTAGCTGGATTGGACATCTGTTATCTGAATCCGCATGATTTACGCAGTTCACAATATTTCTTAATCAGTATCGTGTGTTGGTGAGGTTAGGAATCATCCATTGAGAATAATGTTATCAATATGGCTTTCTGTAGACCTTTCGAAACAAATAATAAAATTCAGTTGAGATAACATCTGTCTACTTTTACATGGGGTGATCAATTTCTATGATTGTAAGAATAAGTAACTGAAAAAATACCACTGGAAAATAATATACCGACGCCTATGTCAAGGCGGCAATTGGAAAGAGAAATCCTTCACGAAACTTTCTATGTCGGTCCAATTGGGATCAGAAATACTATACCAACGACTTATCCTAGTGAACTCGGGCACAATCCTAGTATCCTCGGTCCGATGTGAATGGGATATTGGTCTATTTACTGTGCTAGAATTTGACAATCAACATGGCGGAAACACCGGTTGCAACTAAAGCACATCGTGCTAAAAATATATTTCGTCTGAAGGCGGCCCCACCCTGGTATTTGTCACAAATATCCTGATATTATATGTGTATGGGGTGTTTGAAGACAAATATTCCCACAAAAAGGTATATTCGGCAAATATAAAAATTTCCCGCTCGAAGTCGGTAAATAAACACAAATCAAAGCCGCAAATATTTGCAAAACAAGCAAATATCTGTCAATAATAGCAGTGCTCTCCATGACGTTTTATTCATTATAATATATCAATATTAAATAAGTGTGTCGAAAATGGAGTGGTCCAATAGAACGACAATGGTATTTTTAGATTTATATGAAAATGAACTTTCCATCACAGGCGCGCGCTGGGGCGATTTTAGGGCCCGGGAAATAATTCCCTCACAGGGCCCCCCTATGTTTAAAATCACGAAATTTTATATCATGTTTATTACAAATCGCTAGAACGAAAGTTTTTGGAATAGTTATGAAACTGTAGGTCATTGTTCAGTTTACAGAAAAGTATGATATTTCGGGTTTGTTTGTAACTGAATTATTGGTCAGAAAAAAAAAACGAACTGGATAAAAATCTATTGAAAAAAGAAATGCGAGTGTAATAAGAATGAAGAGAAATTCGTTTATTCGATTACTGACATATTAACGTCCATACATTGAAAATCCGAATCAATTTCACAATGAAATGAAAAAAACTAGATGAACTTTGCAACAACAAAGACGAATTTCTGGAGGTGCATTAATTTTTTTTTCTGGTAACAGGCCAATGTGGGTATTTTCAGGGCAAGATATGACATTGAAGTCTCGTATTCATCAACATTATGAGATTTGAATCATGTTTCGTTCGAATCGGTAGTGCGGAAGATTCGAAAAATAAAAAAATTGGAAAAAAATCGAAGTGACAAAAGAGAGTCCAAATTTGGAGCAAAGGTATAAAATTGAAAACTGAGCAACTTTTTTCTTTGGCATTTTTCGAAATTTCCAAAAAAACTGATTTTTTGAGGATTTTCGAAAAAAATGTCAAATAGACAGGTTTAGACTAGCAAATGTCAAAAGGAAAGAGGCTGTTTTTTACTAAAAAAAACTTCCATATGTTGCGAACTTTATGTGTGACACTGTATAAATTGGCAAATATGGGGATGTAGATTTGGCATATGAGCAAATATAAACACAACATACAAATATACGTTTATTTGCCAAATACCCGAATGTGTGGAACCGCCAACAATCCAATCTCGAGTCCAAATTTTTCTCCTCCAATTACGTTTTTGCGTTTTGATGGTTTGTAACTCTTCAATTATAATATCGGCGACAACACCGGTACCCTCCAATACCAACTTCGACATCTTCAAATATCCGAGTAGCGGGACATGTCAACTATCTTGGACCGAGTGTACTTGTACGAGTGGACTCGGTCCAAGTCCCAAGTCTGCTCGTACTGTGTCAACCCGCCCTTTTTTTACAGAGTGGGGAAGTATCGTGTGGGTTATCAGGTGTAGCTGCAGTTGCAGTGAAATATCTATATTCGGACTGGAAAATGAAGTAACTTTATAAATATTGTATTGTAACGGACAAAATATTTATAATGTTACCAATATTTTTTCCACTTCTTCGTCGATATTGCAGCTTACGGGGTATTGCTTATTTCTAACATTGTGTTTAGGTGTAATTTTGCCTTTCACTGTGCACACATTTTTGTTCCTTCGAACTTGAACCCAACCCACAGCTGCATCTCCGTAGGAATGACTTCCGGATCTAGAACAGATGAACATGATGAATACTACCAAAGGCTTTCTCAATGTTTTCCTTGTTTCCGTAAATAAAAATAATAAAAAAAATTGAAGACAAGGTTTTATTCGAATGCACTGAAGAGGAAAAACATCTATTCAAATGTGTGACGTAGGTTATTTTGTGAGTAAAAGATTCTGAAGCACAGAAATACCTATTTTTTGGCATTCAAACTAAAAATATTGCGCGACAAGCTTTCAAATCTGTTACTCACAGAATAACCTTCGTCACATATCTAAAGAAATATTTTTTTGAAGTAAAACTTCTTTACTCACGCTTGACTTAGGGAGTAAGCTGGTGAATGCACGACGAAAGCGTTACGAAAAGTGTGATCGGGCGAGGCGAACGGTCTCGACAAAGGTGAGTGCGTATCTCATACTAGTTGCTGGCGTCGTCATATGCAGCGTTCCTTTTTCCTTGTCTATTTTCTCCCTCTACTAATACGCGGCATTCTACTCTCGACATTGGGGCGCGTTTGATTCTCTGTCCTTTTCTTGTCTCTCTCTCTCTCTTTCTCCTTATACTTCTGTATCTTACAGTGACATAGTGATTGAACATGACAATAATCAAATGGAAGTTGATGATGAAAATCCCACTATAGATCATGAACAAAAACCGAGACAAATTATCGGAGTTAGGTAAATTAATTTTAATTTTATTTTTATAATCATTCATGACTCTAATAATAATTTACTAAATTTACCAAACTAAAATGATGAAATTATAGGTTATTAGAAAATTAATATATGTATATATATGTATATATTATACATATATAAACATATATATATATATATATATATATATATACATATAGATGGAGCTAAAGAAGTTTTACTTCAGTCGTGTGGTCAAAACTCGTTTTTTTCCTTCACAGCACATTTGAATAAAAGCTTGTTTTCACAAAGTTTTTGAATCATTTCTATTGAGTGCTTTTTTGTCATGAAATCCGCCATCTTGAATTATTTAATTTTTACCAATAGTCATATTTTCTGACCTTAAACCTACATACCAATTTTGAATAGAATCGAAACATAATAACATAATTCGTCCGCCATCTCAGAGCCGTCATTTTGTTTTTGACGATTAGATGTGGGTCGAATTTTTGTCACAAATTTTGATCAATGAAGACATACGAAAGAAGCAAGGTAAACGAGAGCTTGTAATACAAATAGACTTGAATGAGTATTTATATATTACAAATAAGACATTTACTCTGCTGAAAATTTTGTTGAACCCTGTATCAAACTGGTATATTTACGCCTGATGCCTGATTTTGGAAGAAATGACCAATATAATAAAATTATTTGTCTTTCTACTGTTCTTCTGTCTAGTGTATGAAGATATTGATCTGCCGAATAAACTGTTGATTTCAATAATCACCTATTAATGTGCCGATTTTAGAAAGCGACCTGGTATTACCTTTTAATTCTCTACTTCTTGAACAATATCTGCCTTCACGCCTCGAACCTCCAAGTGAAAAATATCCGGCATTTTTTATAAACGTGGCAACCATAAACATATCTGCATGTGGTAGATTGTCCTTTGAAGAACCCTTAGTCAGTCATTTTTTATTATCATTTCGCCCACAAACCAGTTCTTCCATAACAATCCTTCCACTATCAAGTTAAACAGATGACTGCATGTGCCGAGTCAATGCGCCAACGTATTCATGAGGTATGACGTCACGGCCAATGCTACCGCGTTGTCACGTGATGAAATTTGAATTTTAGAGAACTTTTAATCCTTCGTATGTTCGACGTGGAATGAGAAAATATAATTTTTTTGTTGAATATACGTCCCCTTTTGATTTTCAATATAATTTTTTTATTAGAATTTCAAGGCAAGTTCCGTATTGAAGATAAGTCTGAGAAACCCGGTTGCGTTTTATCGACAATTCAGTGGTGAATCCAAAAATGTAACGAAAACGGGGGGTTGCTGTTTAGAAAATCAGAACCTAGTTGTGTATCTAATTTCGAGACATCCTGTATATAAACAGAAATATTTTTGGAATATGCCTCATTGTCGGAATATGCAGTTTCACCATGAATGGTTTGGGCCCCTGGGAACGAATACCGCGAATACCGCGAATATCGCGAGCATCCTGAACGCAACGAAAATTTGCTCGCCTTGTTCTTTCGTGCGCGGTAAAAAGTTGGGACGCACCTTTAGCTCAGCAAAATATGTGAGAAGTTGCTGGCCATAATGTGGAGTCCCTCTGTTCGACCTAGCACAGTCTCAATATAAGTCCCTAAAAAAGAGTACATTGTAACAATGTCTACTACTGACGAACACATAAATTTATCTTGTCCTGAATAGCTGTTGAAATCACCGGTTGCCTACCGTTGAATGCCATATCGAATATATTCATTATATCGATAGGAATGCTTCACCTGTATCTTATGAATAATCAATCGAAATTTAAACATAATATTTCGATCTTGAACTAATTCTACTTTAGCCTCACGTTATTGTTCTCTTCAGTCATAAATAATTCAAATTCCCTCCCATTTTTAAAATATACATAACACTACAGGGTGTTACAAAGGATTTTTTACTCAAATTTGAATTGGACTAACATCGGGATATGCCCTATCCAATGAAAAAACATCAAAATCGGACTACTCTGTAAAAAGCTATGCGTGGTCATCCAAAAAAAAAAAATAATTGATAAAAAAAAACTTTTCAAAGACAAGCTTTCATTCAAAGGCGCTAAAAAGTAAAAAATAATTGCTTTGAATGTGCGACGTAGGCTATTCCAAGAGTTATAGATTCAAGAGCTTGTCGCGCAAAGTTTTCAGTTCGAATACAAAGCGACAAGCTTTTGAATCTATAACTCACGGAATAACCTACGTCACACATCCAAAATAATTATTTTTTACTTTTTAGCGCATTTGAATAAAAGCTGGTTTTTAAAAAGGGTTTTTATTGCATTTTTGTTAAAGCATCGTTATTATGAGACCTTTTTCTCCTGTAAGTTCTGAGATATCTAGTCCTTCAATGAGGAGACCATCTGAAGATAAACTCATCGGCCATCTTGGAGTTGCCTATTCAATTTAATAATGTCATCTAAAAATCAATGATCTTCGACGAAATAATCTATGTCCCCATCCGTCCGCCATCTTAAATTTGTAAATTTTGACAAAAAAATTATGATCTCCGACCACGAAAAACCCACACATACCAATTTTGAATAGAATCGGACCATGAACACAGAGATCATCGGCCATCTTGGAGCCACCATTTTGATTTTATGAATTTTGAAGGAAAATTCATAATTTTCGACTCTGAAAACCCTCACAAAACAATTTTGAATCAAATTGGACCATAAACCTAAATCTCGTCCGCCATCTTGAAACGCCATTTTGTTTTTTTCTCTAACAAAATTGGGCCTTTTTTCTTAAATTTTTACAAAACATTCATAATCTCCGACTCCGAAAACTGTAATCACAAAACTCCTCCGCCATTTTGGAGCCGCCATCTTGACCTTATGAATTTTGACAAAAAATTGATGATTTGCGACTTCGAAAACCCCCTACATACCAATTTTGAATAAAATTGGACCATAAACACAGAGATTATCGGCCATCTTGGAGCCGCCATTTTGATTTTCATTTATTCTGAATAAAAATTAATAATCTTTGACTCTGAAAACCCCCACATACCAATTTTGAATCGAATCGGATCATAAACCTAAATCTCGTCCGCCATCTTGGAGCGCCATTTTGTTTTTTTCTCTAACAAAAATTCCATGAGCTGCCATTTCAATTTCATGAATTTTGAGACAAAAATCATATTCTACGACTCCGAAAACCCAAATTTTGGATAGAATTGGACCATAATCACAAAACTCCTTCGCCATTTTGAAGCCGACATCTTTCATATATGAATTTTGAAAACCAATTTTGAATCGAATCGTACCATAATTACAAAACTTGTACGCCATCTTGAATTTTTGGATTTTAACAAAAACTTCACAATCTCCGTCCCCGAAAACCCCCACATACCAATTTTGAATGGAATCGGATGAACACAGAGATCATCGGCCATCTTGGAGCCGCCATTTTGATTTTATGAATTTTGAAGGAAAATTCATAACCTTCGACCCTGAAAACCACCACATAACAATTTTGAATCAAATTGGACCATAAACCTAAATCTCGTCCGCCATCTTGAAGCGCCATTTTGTTTTTTCTCTAACAAAAATTCTATGAGCTGTCATTTCAATTCCATGAATTTTGAGAAAAAAATCATTATCTACGACTCCGAAAACCCAAATTTGAATAGAATCGGACATAATCACAAAACTCCTCCGCCATTTTGAAGCCGACATCTTTCATTTATCAATTTTGACGGAAAAATCATAATTTCCGACCACGAAAACCCCCACATACCAATTTTGAATCGAATCGGACCATTATCACAAAACTTGTCCGCCATCTTAGAGCCACCATCTTGAATTTTCAAATGTTGACGAAAAATTCATAATCTCCGACTCTGGAAACCCCCACATACCAACTTTGAATCGAATCGGACCATAATCACAAAACTCGTCTACCATTTTGGATCCGCCAATTTTTGGTTTTAAAAATTAACCCCCCAAAATTTTGAAAAAAATCGGATAAACACAGAGATCATCGGCCATCTTGAAAATTCATAATCTTCGACCCTGAGAATCCCCACATAACAATTTTGAATCAAATTGGACCATAAACCTGAATCTCGTCCGCCATCTTGAACGCCATTTTGTTTTTTCCAATAAAAATTTAAATTTTAAAAAATTATAATCTTCGACACCAAAAACCGTAATCACAAAACTCCTTCGCCATTTTGGAGCCGCCATCTTGAACTTATGAATGTTGACAAAAAATTGATGATCTGCGACCACGAAAACCCCCCACATACTAATTTTGAATAGAATCGGACCATAAACATAGAGATTATCGGCCATCTTGGAGCCGCCATTTTGATTTTCATTCATTTAGAATGAAAATTAATGATTTTCGACTCTTAAGAACCCACATTCCTATTTTCAATCATTCGGATCATAAATTAACCCCTTGGCCTTTTAGCTGTCATTTCAATTTCATGAATTTTGAGAAAAAAATCATTATCTACGACTCCGAAAACCCAAATTTTGAATAGAATCGGACCATAATCACAAAACTCCTTCGCCATTTTGAAGCCGTCATCATTCATTTATAAATTTTGACAAAAAAAAATCATGATCTCCGACCCCAAAAATACCAATTTTGAATCGAATCGGACCATAATCACAAAACTTGTTCGCCATCTTGAATTTTGGGATTTCGACAAAAAATTCACAATCTCCGCCCCCGAAAACCCCCACATACCAATTTTGAATATAATCGGATAAACACAGAGATCATCGGCCATCTTGGAGCCGCCATTTTGATTTAATGAATTTTGAAGGAAAATTCATAATCTTCGACCCTGAAAACCCTCACATAACAATTTTGAATCAAATTGGACCATAAACCTAAATCTCGTCTGCCACTTGAAGCCCATTTGGTTTTTTTCTCCAATAAAAATTCCATGGGCCGCCATTTCACTTTCATAAATTTTGACAAAAAATACCTAATCTCCGACTCGGAAAACCGTAATCACACAACTCCTTCGCTATTTTGGAGCCGCCATCTTGAACATATGAATTTTGACAAAAAATTGCTGATCTGCGACCACGAAAACCCCCACATACTAATTTTGAATAGAATCGGACCATAAACACAGAGATCATCGGCCATCTTGAAGCCGCCATTTTGATTTTCATTCATTTTGAAGATAATCTTCGACTCAAACCCACATACCAATTTTGAATCGAATCGGATCATAAACTTAAATCTAATCTCGTCCGCCATCTTGGAGCGCCATTTTGTTTTTTCTCTAACAAAAATTACATGAGCTGTCATTTCAATTTCATGAATTTTGGGAACAAAATTATAATCTACGACTTCGTAAATCCAAATTTTGAATAGAATCGGACCATAATCACAAAACTCCTTCGCCATTTTGAAGCCGACATCTTTCATTTATTAATTTTGCCAAAAAAATCATAATCTCTGACCCCAAAAACCCCCACATATCAATTTTGAATCGAATCAGACCATAATCACAAAACTTGTCCGCCATCTTGGAGCCACCATCTTGAATTTTCGAATTTTGACAAAAAATTCATAATCTCCGACTTCGAAAACCCCCACATACCAACTTTGAATCGAACCGGACCATAATCACGAAACTTGTCCGCCATCTTGAATTTTTGGATTTTGACAAAAACTTCACAATCTCCGTCCCCGAAAATCCCCACATATCAATTTTGAATTGAATCGTACCATAATCTCAAAACTCGACCGCCATCTTGGAGCCGCCATTTTGTTTTTTTCTAACAAAAATGCATTGTCACCGGAATTAGGAACACCTGCCAAATTTCAGCTTTTCGGCAAGTGCTAAAAATGGATTACATATTTTGAACAGGAAAGAATAACAGAATGAATACGAACGAAGCAAGTTAAATAAAAGCTTGTAATAAAAACGATGAGGGAGGGTCGATCTAAGTCGGGATCTTAGACTAACAGTTGTTACAATTTATTTGAAATCGTCGTCACTTGTATTGGAACCAATCCGGTCCTGAATAAATAACTGTTTGTCATGCCTCTTTGAAGATTACCGGCATTATGAACAGTGAAAAATAACTTTGATCTATACTTTCCAATATCGTCCGATTACTCATTGATTTTTTTGGTGGAGGATAAACAGTGGCCAGATCTTGCAGAAGGCTGGTAGGTATATGCGGAAGTGAATCCAGATTGAACTCCCTCCCATAATTCGTAACTTGAAATATTTTACAGTACATTATTCCTGTCAGAAAACGCATAAAAATAAATGGGTTTCCCACTTTTTCTTTATTCGGGATCATCCCGGCTGTCCCGCTTCTTTTGAGACGAATCACATAACAAATGAGGACCGCCGTTTGCGTCTAAAATGGACGGGGGGCGTCAGTAATCGTCATACCGCTGCCGGCGCCACAGCAAACCAACTGTTCGCTCCCAACGCACTCTGCGATTGCGATATCTTGGAGCGCGCGACCGTCAACTTTTCGTAAAGTGCGGAAATTCTTTGGTGACAACTGGTTTTCTGATCAAGTGGGTGTTGATGGATTGGTTTCGTTGCGATTTCGGTCGGTAATAAATGCGAGTGTGTGTTAAGTGTTACTTATGAATTTTAACGACTTCAGGTGTTTTTTAGGAAAAATCTTCCAGATAAAATAGGTGAGTCTGTTCCGCTATGTTTGCCTATTTATTTGTTTATTGATATGGCAAATACGATTTAATTTTTCATCAACATAGTCTGGTCGACTCTTGAATGAGTGATTATAAGGCATCAGTGATCCCAACGCCTGTTTAAAAATTCAATGTGTTGATCGTTTTATTCCCTGGTCCCAATTCCCGAAAATCCAACTATATATAAAAAGCCAATTGGGATTCTTATGAATTGATAACAAAAAAATTATAGGGAAATACAACGCAATCATTCATGTGTATATCGATAAATAAGATAATTAATAAAAAAAACCTTTTTGAAAACAAGCTTTTATTCAAATATCCTGAAAAGTACAAAATAATTGCTTTGGATGTGTGACGTAGGTTATTCCGTGAGTTCTAGATTCAAGAGCTTGTTGCGCAAAGTTTTCATTTCGAATACAGATGCGACAAGCTTTTGAATCTATAACTCACGGAATAACCTACGTCACACATCCAAAGCAATTATTTTGTACTTTTCAGGGTATTAGAATAAAAGCTTGTTTTTGAAAAAGTTTTTTTTTTAATTATTTCATTTTGTGCTTTTTAGTAAGTACCCCTAACACCCACATACCAATTTTGAATCGAATCGGACCATAAATACAAAACTCGTTCGCCATCTTGGAGCTGCCATTCCAAATTTGTGAATTTCGACAAAAAATTCATAATCTCCGACCCTGAAAACCCCCTCATACCAATTTTGAATCGAATCAGACCATAAACACAAATCTCGTCCGCCATCTTGGAGACGCCATTTTGTTTTGTTTCCTCTAACAAATGCATAATGCATTGTCACGGGAACCATAAACACCTTCCGAATTTCACGTTAATCGAACAACTAAAAGTGGGTCAAATTTAACTTGCAAGATTTGATGACAAAAAGCTTGTAATAATAATAAGAAAAAAAAATCATTTTATTTTAAAAGAAGCGTGGGGTGCATGGTATCGCCTCGGCCAACAAAATTACCTGTGATCTGCGACATTTCTTACTTTACTGCCCTAGGTGTGTAATATAATATATAATTATTGATACCATGCACCCCACGCTTTTTTTAAATAAAATAATTTTTCTCCTCATTTTCTATTTTTTAGTCTGGTTTTCTATAAAAGCGTGTTCTTTAGTTTTTTTAAACTATTATTTATTTTCAACTTTATAGTTTAGTTTTTTAATTTTTTTTTTAAATTTTTTTTATTATTGAATTTTTTCAACTATTATTCTTCAATATTGAATAGAATCGGACCATAATCACAAAACTCGGGGCCATTTTGGAGCCGCCATCTTGAATCCTTCAATTTTGACAAAATAATTATAATCTCCGACCCCAAAAACCCCCACGTACCAATTTTGAATAGAATCAGACCATAATCACAAAACTCAGCCGCCATTTTGAGGCCACCATCTTGAATTTTCCAATTTTTACAGAATAATCATAATATTCGACCCCAAAAACCCCCACATACCAATTTTGAATAGAATCAGACCATAATCACAAAACTCGTCCGCCATTTTGGAGCCGCCATCTTGAATTTTTCAATTTTGACGAAAGAATCATAATCTCCGACCCCGAAAATTTTAGATACCAATTTTGAAGCGAATCAGACCATAATCACAAAACTCGTACGCCATATTGGAGCCGCCATTTTGTTTTTTTCCCACACAAAAATTTCATAATGCATTGTCGCCGGAATTATGTACACCTACCAAATTTCGGATCATTCGGACGTCTGGAAGTGGGTCAAAATCGCGCCCAAAGGAGTCGGTTACAAACAAACAAACATACAAGTGAAGCTAATATGAAGCGTGTAAAAAGATCTTTCTTTGTAAAGCTGTAGTGTTTCGAATATGATTTAGGGCTTGATGATCCACTTTCTTGGGTGAGTTGGAAATGAAAAAAAGTTTTGTTTGGGACTGGTCGACCAGTCTCTTTGAAATATTTTATTGTTTTTTTATTGATCCATATCCAACTATTTCAACGATGCATTGTCACAACGCACATCAACAAGGACTAAGTCCTATGTACCGTTAATTACGCCTGAGCTCTGAAGAAGCGAAAAATAAATCGCGAAACGTTAGCAAAGACGTAGAATAATTGTTTTTTTGTCCAATACCCAGCAATTTTTGCGAATAACTACGATTTGGATGCAATCAAAGTTTTGTTTGTATTTCGCAAAACTCAATTCGTTTTATTTTTATTCGTTCACTTATGGCAGATTGAAATTTCGAACATACCCAATTGTTGCCATATTATTTGCTCCTGTATGAAAATGAAAGGATAGTTTTTGTTTACTTTGGATGGAGAGGGTATATAAAGCTCTGAACATAATGAAAACCTGACAAATTGAAAGAAAACACTCATGTGTTTGATGGTTCGAAATGAAAGAACACCAAAAAGTTATATTTGCGGAGAAACAATCATTCTCGATATGTTTTTTTGGGCGTATAATCCTCAGAAAAATTTGAAAAATTGGAAATAACCAATCTATCTTAATTCAAATTATCTTTATTCAGGAACAACTGAACATAATACATTTCATTGCTGGACTCAGTGGTAGATGATGGAAAAATATTTTGAACAAAATTGCAGTGTAGATTCAATCAAAATTTGGCAATTGTTTTTTTCGGTGCATGCTTTACGATATATATCCCGAATAGCTTTTCGAATTTCCAAACGCATATGGCTTATGACATAACCATTTGGGGTGTTTCTTGCCATGCTGATAGGATTTTCAAATTGTGGACGATATCAGAATCTTAGTAAATGCTGATTATAAAGAACACTGTGAACCCATATTCATCAAATTGAACATAATTTCACTATCATCACTATTTACAAACTTTACGTTACTGAAAATTCGTGGGAATGAAGTCACATAATACAAATTCGGATTTCTATACCTACAACACAAGATCGGCTAATCACCTCCGAAATTGACACTTCAGAATAAGCAAATCTTGAAAAAATTCTCTCAATCTTTAGTTTATACTTTTTACGAAGTAGAAAAACTCAAAGTCATTTCCACAAATTTAATATCGCAATCGATTAGTTATGTGATGGTGTATCGGTAAAAAACCATCGATTAGTACATGTTCCGAACCTTAATAGGTTCATCATCAGCTGAATGTAAAATTATGGAGAAGAAAAAATGATGGGTAAAAACATTAATTATATATCACGAATTCAATTTTCAAAACAAACGACAACGAAAGTTTTCCAATCAACTTTTGTTGTCGCTTGTTTTGAAAATTGAATTCGTAATATACAGGGTATCCCTGGACTTCCTCTTTTCCTTTCGGGAATGTATAGATGGGATCAAAATATTACCAGTATTTCATATAACTTTTAATCCTAAAAGCCTTCGTTACCAAGTTACGGGCCCTCAAAGTTACAAAATGAAAAATGTTTTTCTTTGATAACTTTCGAAGTGAATATTCAAAATCATCTAAATTTTGGTGATTGACTAAACAAATGAATTGCTTCGATGAGCTTTCATGCAGGAGTCAGTTGTTTTGCTACAAAGTCAGGAACGGACTACCCCCGATGGCCCACACCCCAAAACTTTGAAATGACTAGGATTTGTCAATATGTTTTAACAAAACAAGGTTACCTAGACAATTTCCTGAATAAAAGTACTCGTGTGGAAAATCGATCGGAGCAACGATTTTTGATCAAAAAGCATTTTGTTCGACGACATCCAACCTGAGATGTCTACCATTATTCGAAAAGATTGATTTGTGATGAAAATAGAAAGGATAGGTACAATGTTCATAACGAATTTTCATCATGCAAACACGTTTACCTACAGAACTCATGGTGTAAATAATCAATCGCAAGCCTCAAGAGCAAACAGAAATGCAAAATCCGCTACAAGAACTGCTCGATATGACCCTCGTCTCTCTCAATAAATTTTTTCAGTCGGCGCACTTGAAATAGCATGCCAGGGTCGTTTCGTATGGCTTCACAATGTAATGTAATTCTATTCAATAAGGCATCTCTGGTGTGAATAGGTGTAGCGTAAACGAGGCTTTCTAGATGCCCTCACAGAAAGAAATCCAATGGATTTAAATCTGGAGACCGCGGTGGCCATGAATATGGCCCACCTCTACCAATCCATCTATTGGGGAAAATCTGGTTCATATGGTCCTGCACAATCAAACTAAAATGAGGGGGAGCGCCATCATGCATAAACCACATATCTCTTCGGGTTTGCAATGGAACATGTTTCAAATCGTTCTGAATGAACTCCAAATCGTTCTGAATGAACTCCAAATCGTTCTGAATGAACTCCAAATAACGTTCCCCATTCAATCGGTCATGTAGAACGAATAGTCCTATAAGATGGTTTCCCATGATATCAGCCCAAACATTCACGTTGAATTTCCGTTGGTGTTTGGTTTGCAATATCCCATGGGATTTTCGCCCTATTGGGATTATGAGAGTTGATTCCATTTATGGATCCTGCTACATCAAATAAAATCGAGGAAAGTCTATCCTTGCTTATCCAGGAACCAATTGCATATTCTCAGGTTGCTGGAAAATCTTCAGCATGCTTACTGATGATAGTGGACGTTGTCCAAATTATTCTATGAATGGACTTAAATCGTTCTGAATGAACTCCAAATAACGTTCCACATTCAATCGGTCATGTAGAACGAATAGTCCTATAAGATGGTTTCCCATGATATCAGCCCAAACATTCACGTTGAATTTCCGTTGGTGTTTGGTTTGCAATATCCCATGGGGATTTTTTTCGGCCCATATGTGGAGATTATGAGAGTTGATTACTCCATTTCTACTGAAACCTGCTTCATCAGTGAATAAAACTCGAGTAATAAAAGTCATATCCTCTCTTTGCTTATCCAGGAACCAATTGGCATATTCCAGTCGTGCTGGAAAATCTTCAGGTGTCATGGCATGTACCTCCTGGATGTGATATGGGTGGAGCAGTTGTTCCCTAATTATTCTATGAATAGTGGACTTAAATGTATGGATTTGTTCTGACAGGTTTCTGATGCTCATTGAAGGATCATCAGCGACAGCTTCCAAAATATTTTTCTCCAATACAACGGTACGCACAGCCCTAGGAGCGCCCTCACCACCTCGTTTTGGCAAAACTGAACCTACAATAATATCGAAATAAAACAACAGGCTCCAATTAAATATCCATTAGACATACCTGTCTCCCTCAAGCTGCGATCGACACGCTCGAACGTTTCTCTTGCCGGTCACGTTCGATTGGGAAAATGCTCGGCATACAGACGACGGACTTCTGCAGCATTACCAAATGCTCGTCCATACAATGCATGCATATCTGCATATTCGTTGTATGTAAACTGTTCGGCCATATCAAAACACTTCAAACTGTCCTATTAGAGTATTGACAATACAATGACAACCACCACTCAACAAAACAAAATCACATTCCAGTTGTCATTTTTTATCCACACTAATTTTATTTCTTTCTACAAGGTGTTTTTGTCAACATCTGTGAAAGAAATGGAACATAAATTTATTCACCGGATACTTTTCACCTATTCATGTGCAGCCGTTTTTGTAGTTTATTCGTTTGGTTTTTATTAGTTATGTCTTCCGATGTGCGTTTTTTCAGCTGAATTTATCTTCGGGTTGAAGATTTTTCTTCCATGAAATTATACTGTTCAGTGAAACTCCTCAACATTTAAGCTGTGAATACGAATTTGCAACATCCAAATGTTGAGTGTTATGAGATTCAGATAACACAACACGAAACGTGCTTATTGCACGCGTACATACAAAATATGGACTGAATTCGATATTTCATAGTGGAGTAGGTTAGTTCAAAAACACCACAAATCTACATAACTTGATATTTCATTTGAAAAAATATCCACATTGTGAATGAAACTTTCAACTAGGTACTGTACTTTTTGTTTACAACTTTATTTTAGCATATTTTGTATTATCCCTGTTAAAATGTTGTTGAATTAACCTAAGCATTAGTATTTCTACTGCAAAAATTTTTCATTTCAAATAATGGTGGACGATTGGGTTTGATGTCGTCGAGTAAAACTGCATTTTTATCAAGAATCGTTGGTCCGATCGACTTTCCACACGAGTACTTTTATTCAGGAAAATTGTCTACGTAACCTTATTTTGTTGAAAACTATTGACAAATCCCAGTCATTTCAAAGTTTTGGGGTGTGGACCATCGGGGGTAGTCCGTTCCTGACTTTGTAGCAAAACAACTGACTCCTGCATGAAAACTCATCGAAGGAATTCATTTGTTTAGTCAATCACCAAAATTTAGATGATTTTGAATATTCACTTTGAAAGTTATCAAAGAAAAACATTTTTCATTTGGAACTTTGAGGTACTGGTGATATTTTGACCCCATCTATACATTCCCGAAAGGAAAAGAGGAAGTCCAGGGTATAGTTAATGTTTTTACCCATCATTTTTTCTTCTCCATAATTTTACATTCAGCTGATGATGAACCTATAGAGGTTCGAAACATGTACTAATCGATGGTTTTTTACCGATCCACCATCACATAACTGATCGATTGCGATATTAAATTTGTGAAGATTACTTTTAGTTTTTCTACTTCGTAAAATTATACCACTCCACTTTGATATACAATGGAATTCTACCACAGGTTTAGTTTATACAGTGTGGTTCATAAGTTATGGGTAAATTCATTATCTACGTAATTTACAATTTATGAGTGAAATCCTGAAACACCTCAATTTTTAATTCTAAAATGACATTTTTCAAGCTTAATTTTATACCTTTCCCTTTAACCCTTCGGAGTGCCAACAACCCCTTTAAAAGAATTAAAAAAAGGGTGCGCGTGATACTCATTTAAAAAGTTTTTAATTCTCCATCCAGCAATCAACCCATCACTGACTCGAAGCATTCAATTCAATTAACCAACTGAAAAATTCAAAGAATCCATTCAGTTTCTAATAGAACCTCTAACTATCCTATACAATGCCTGTATAACTGAGGGAATATTTCCTGATGAACTGAACTCACCAAGATAATCCCAGTTTTCAAAAAGGAGAGCTAGACAAACTGGAAAATTATCGCCCAATATCGATCATACCCATATTTGGTAAAATATTTTAAATATATTGAAAACTAGATTGGAGATGTATTTCGAAAGGCAAGGAACTTCTGAACAAGGATCAATATGGTTTTCGGAAATAATGCTCAACCATTCAAGCCGTAACTAAAGTCGTGAAAGAGAAGTTGAGATGACAGCGGTCACTCTCTGTGACCTGAGCAAAGCCTTGACTGCGTCTCTCACGATATTCTCTTGAGCAAACTAGCCGACTACGGTCTCACTTTTTCTTTTCAAGTCATACCTGAACAATCCAAATCAGTGTGTATCCCTTGATAATAACGAATAATCATCATTTGAAATAGTGAAAACAGGAGAACCCCAGGACTCTGTGCTGCTTCTTTTCATCAATTATATTAATTATTTTTTTCATCACATGCTACCTGGTGAATGTGTCGTTTTTGCTAATTATAGCACACTTACCTGCTCCGACAAAAATTGTCAAAAACTTAGTTGCACCTTGAAACATTTAGAAAATCAGGCTGAAAAGTGGTTCACTGAAAATCTTTTGAAGTTAAATAAAGACAAAACTCAAAATCTGATTTTTTCGTCTGATAACAAAACGAAAACAGGTGAAAGTGTTAATCTGGTAGGGATTGCCTTAGATGACAATCTCAACTGGTTCCATCATATTGATGATCTCTGTTCTAAACTCTCTAAATATATTTCTTGCTCCGACAGTTGAAATCAATAATTAGTCCCAATATTTTGTTGACAGCATATTACGCTTTATCTCATTCACATCTCAGATATGGCATTGTCTCATGAAGAAACTCGTCTTCTTCAGATAGAGTTTTCCAAACTTCATAAAAAAGCGGTTAGGATAATTGCGAATGCAGGTTATAAGGACACTTGCCGACCTATATTCAAGAATTTGGGACTAATGCCCCTTCCTACATTATATATTTGTCACTCACTTCTTGACATCCACGAACATGTAAATGAATTCGATACTAATTAATACTTCCATGACTATAGTAGGTACTCGTAGTTCAGCACTTATCAGACCTTCCATATACAGACTGCAGATATTAGTATGTATTGTAATATATATGTGTGCGTGTCTACATGTTTTAAAATGTATATTGTCTTTCATGTACTATATATATGTATATATATATAATATATATATATATATATATATATATATATATATATATATATATCCCGACAGACGTTGTCCTGTCCAAATTTCATAAATGTTTAAAACTCGTAAGCGTAGATTTATTTTTCTATTTTTCCTTTATTTGTTCCATCTAGACTATTTTACTCCTTGCTTCCTGTTGTCCGTTATCGTTTCCTGTTATCCTTATCCTGTCATCCCATTATCCTTTGTTATCCTGTTATTCGTATCCTTTCCTTATCCCATTTTTCTTTATCCTGTTATCCCTTATACCTGTCATCCCTTTATCCTGTTTTTTCGTTATCCCGTTATTCCGTTATTCCGTTTTCTGTTATCCCATTTTTCATTATCCCGTTATCCGTTTCCCCTTATCCCCTCATCCTGTCATCCCGTTTTTTCGTTATCCCGTTATTCCCGTTATTCCGTTTTCCTGTTATCCCGTTCTTTATTTATCCCGTTATTCCCGTTTTCCCGTTATTCCCTTATCCTGTTATTCCCGTTATCCCGTTATCCCGTTTTCCTGTTATCCTGTTTTTAATAAAATAAAATAAAAATCGCGATGGAAAAATAGGGGTTGATCGTAGAAGGGTGAAAATTCAGGGTGGTATGTATTTTTGGATGCTGTATCGTAAAAAATAAAAAAAAACAAATTTCATCTAAAAAATAAAAAATAAAATTGAAGGGTGGACCACCCTTAACATTCAGGGGGATGAAAAATAGATGTTGTCCGATTCGCAGACCTAACCGATATGCACACGAGAATTTCATGAGAATCGGTCGAGCCATTTCGGAGGAGTTTAATTACAAACACCGTTTCACGAGAATTTTATATATATATATATATATATATATATATATATATATTTGTATATTATGAACAAAAAATGTTTAATATACTTATATACTAGTTTTTTATACTATATGTTGTTTCCTGATTTTAGCATCAGGCTTTGTTTGTATCTTTTGACCTGCTACAAATGTATCTATTTACATAACGTAGTCAAATAAACTGTATCTATCTATGAGGTTTTTTTAATTTCTCCACATATTCATTGAAATCGATCGTTAATGACCCCTATTAACCTTCAATTTATCTTTTAATGCATAATTGTAATATATGCAACTATTTGGCCCATTTATATAAAATTGTGGTATAGGCAACTAAACTACACGAATTCGAATATTATTCAAATGTCAAATCATATTACCTTCGCGCATAGACAAATGGAGTGATTGTGAGAATGAGACCATTGATATCAGCACCTGTGAAAAAGGATAGAATGAGTGCAGGCAAAACATTGGTTCGTATATTATTTATATGTGTTTTCGTGTGGTATTTGGCAAGTTTTTTATGAATTTATCCACTGTTTCTGAACTCTTTGACAAGTTATAAACATTCATAAATACCTACGCCTTCTTCGTGTGTAGTCAGTCAGTCAAAAAAAGGCTGGATGTTAACTTTTATAGGTGAGTAAGCATGGAGTGTGGGTAGTGATTTGTGGATTTTTTTAACACATTTTTACAGGTTTCCGAAGAATGAACTAATGAGAAAATTTCAATTTAATTTCTCAGTCATGCACAAACTGGTAACATTTTACGTGACTTCTCTTGTTTATATAACTTTATTTTTTTTATTGGTGCCCCTTTTTACCCATTTAAAGCACGCCTCAGCGTGTTTAAATCGAACTTTAAAGAACGCGCGTTTTTTAAAGTTACCATGACAACATCAACAAATCGAGAAACGTGAAGGCTAAATGACAAATTTTTGATTATTGATCTGACAGGAGTACCTTGTAACATCAAATAAAATATTACTAACAATTCGTTCATTTATATGTGCTCCTCCATCCATTTGATGAACTTTTCATATTCTTTTTTATATATATCATTGGATTTTCGCGGTATTAACCGCGATTCTGCCTCACTATTCAAAAAATCGATATTAGAATAATTCATTTTTGAGCTCTGGTGACAACAAATATTGATCTTTCATAACAAATTGCAAATGAATATCTGTTTTTCTCATTTCCATGACAACGAAAGGTATACTGATGTCACATCACGAATTCAACCTTCTTGCATTATCAGCTCTTATTTCTATTTTTTGTAGTAATAATACCAGTATATATGATTTCAAAGTACACCAATAAAAAAAAATAACGTAAAGTACTCGTGGATAACTGGTCTTAAAAACACTTGCTCTATTTCGAGCACTCCGGCTGCGCCGTCGTGCTCGAAAAATCGCGCGTGTTTTAAAGCCCTTTTTATCCACTTATACTTTGATATACTATTTTGTGTATAATATTTATGGAAGTATAATGTGATATATTTGATTCCCAAAATTTTCCTTTTTTTCCGAGAACAAACGCAGAAATATGTTTAATGTATGATGATTTTTTACTCCGTTGGAGTAACGGCATACTTTTACTCCTCCGGAGTAAAGGTATACTTTCACAGCGCCAGCAATCGATCTCCGTTACACTCGATAGAAAAAATATCACTTTCATTCCCAATAGATAAGATAGATAATTTATTCGCATCTCGGTATAGTATCAAAATTGTGTATGAGATATGCATTTTTTTATATATTTTGATTTGCGTTGGTTAATAACTGGTATTTCTGCCTAAGTCATGATGACTTGTGTTGCAGATATACCCCTTCATTACGCTATTACATAATGATCAATAAATAATAAATTATAACTATAAATTATAATAATTATTGTAGTGAGAGTAACTAAGTTAATAATATTGGAAAAAAAACTTAATGATACTTAATGATAATCTTATTGATAATGTTAGTACCTGATGATAATGGTGTATGGTGACAGATTCTAAACTCTTCATTGTATTTCATGTTTTAGATCAGAGAAGGAATCACATGTTGTCTAGTTGAAGGTTTTTTCCATTTGCTAGTTAAATATTTGGGGAGAAAAAATGGAAATTTTTAATTAAATGAAGTTTTTGTTATGTTGTTGGTCCTGTACATTGTGTTTCAATCAACTGTTTGAATGTAACAAGTTTTTTGCATTCCTTTATATTGTCTGGTAGTATGTTGGATATTTTTGGACCGTAGTAAAATACAGTGCTTTTCTTTAATGCCCCCCCCCCCCTTTTATTTTTTGAACGGGTCAACTCAAAAAATTGAAATTTGGGATAATGAAATTGATGCATGAATACTATATTTTTAGTAAAATCGAAAAAACTTTCAAGAGCGAGGCGATCGGGAAAAAAAAAAAGGGGGTTTGTGAAATCCTTGCTCCAAAATACTTCAACTAGAATATAAAGCATATCTTCACCTACTAAAAATGGCGGAACATTTAATAATTGCCTGAATACATCGACGTTTAACTTCATAATTTGAGGAAAGAAGCTGAGTTCAGTTCAGAAGATGCTCGAAATGGTTGCCTCGAACTGCTTGACATAAGAACAGCCTATCCGATATTTCACGCCGAACATTTTCGAACACAGTAACGTCGATATTTCTACAAATATTTATTATTCTCTGCCGTATATCCAATATTGAAGCAGGTTCAGTTTCGTACACCTTTTGCTTCAAATAGCCCTATAAAAAAAGTCTACAGGTGTCAAATCTGGCGAGCAGGCTGGCGATTCCGTAGGACCTCGACGGCCAATCCAACAACCGGGGAAAGTATTATCCAAATAGTTTCTAACTTGTCCGTAGTAATGTGGTGGTGCTCCATCTTATTGGAATACAATATCCATATCGAATTCATTAGGATTCGCTTCGACGATTTCGGTGATTAGAGGGTCAACAGTATTTTCCAGCATATTCAAATACAGTTCCCCTGTTGAATTTTGTTCAATGGTTTCCCAATATTCCTGCCCAGACGTTAATTTTTTCTGGTTATTGAGTATGAGTTTCCCGTAAAATGTGAGGGTTGGTGTCACTCCAATAACGTCAATTTTGTCTGTGAACCTAGCCGTTGAGATAAAATGTAGATTCGTCACTGAAACAAATATTGTGGAGAAAGGTAGGATGCCTTGCAATGGTTGCCGTCATAATTTCGCTGAATTCTGTTCTTGGATCAGGGTCATCTTCAGTTAACTGTTGTACCATTTTGATTTTGTATGGATGATACTTTTTCCTCTTCAAAAGTCTCCACACAGTAGAAGGACACACCTCACAAACATTCGCGACGGAGGAAGTAGACTGTTTTACTATCATCTCACCAATTATTTGAACTTGCTGTTCTTCCGGAATGGACGGATGACCTGGGGGCTTTTTGTTCTGTGCACTAACGGTAGTTGTGCATTTGGTTACAAGTTCCCTTGAATATTTTCTACAGATAGGACGATTCGAGAAACGATCATTAAAAATTATTTCGGTTTCGTGAAAGTAACGCGTCGCACCGTAAATAAAAATCGCTTCGATTTTTTCTTCCAATGGACGAGAATTGACCATTTTAGAGATAGTTCACGTGGTACCTATTTACTAGTAAAACCGAAAACTAAATGATAATATTTTAACTGAACAATGATGTTCGTTGTCGTACTGACATTTCTTGTCATTTTTTGTTTGAACGAAAAATAACCTATCAAACCTCATCGGGTTGTTGGTATTGCCATAAGGCGGAGAAAAACAAATATTTCTAGATGTATCGATATTAATGTGTTTGTATGCAGGTAATTATTGAATGTTCCGCCATTTTGTAGTAGGTGAAGATATTGACTTTATATTCTAGGGTTGTGAAGTATCCGTCAGGAGCTTCAAAAAGATGTGTCACAAGACCCCCCTTTCAATTAATTTTTTTCCCAGATGGCGCCCAGTCGCCATTTTGGAAGTTTTACTCCAAAATATAGTATTCAAGCATCAATTTCATTATTCCAAGTCTCAATTTTTTGAGTTGACCCGTTCAAAAAATAAAAGAGGGGGCGACATTGAAGAAAAGCACTGTATAGTTCTTTGGGTATGGGTTTTGTTGAAACGTGAAATATTCAATGTGAGATCATTGGTGTACCCTGTGGTTCTTGTTCGTTTGTTATGCATTTGTTTTTTGTTTTTGTATATCCATATTAAGATTTGTTGAATGTAGAGATTCCTAATCATTAGGAACTGTTGTTGGGTGAAGGATAGTCTAAATTTGTATACTTAATTTTTAATATTGTGTTTTGTGTTGTTTGTAGTCTGCAGATCACAGTGTTGGATGCTCCTCCCCAAGGGGTTATACAGTATCTCATTACTGATTCTATGAGCGAGTTGTAAATTACGAGTTGAACTTTTTCGTTCAGTATATCTCTGAGAGTATAGAATTTGGGTATACGTTTCCTAGTTCTGTTAATGACATAATTTATGTGCTCGGTCCACCTCATATTTTCATCCACAATCACACCCAAGTATTTAATCTTAGTGACGTTTTCTATTCTGGGGCATCCACAATTGCAGTTTTTTTGTGCCCCTGAACAGTCATTTTTGTTTAAGTGCAATTGTTTAATTTTGGGTTGGTCAGTTTGTGTTAGCGTGAAATTTATGAATTTTGTTTTTCTACGTTCAAACTTAGGAGATTGGTGTTCAACCATTTATATTATTTCCCAAGATTGTTCTCGGTGAGTCGATACAACTCTGGCCAATTATCGTGTGAGAAAACAATTGCGGTGTCCGTCTGCATAGAAAATGATTCTACCTTGAAAGTTTTTTATTTTGCAAATGCCATTTATATAACCCCTACTGTGACTATTCGTGGGTTGCTCAGGACATTTTCTAATGTTAACTTTCTGGGTGCGGTTTTCAATATAATCCGTAAATAAGTCTAGGGCTCGGCCTCTTATTCCATTATCATATAGTTTGTTCAGCAGGATACTGTGGGACACGGTGTCAAATGCTTTAGCTAAATCGAAAAAGACCTGTTGAAAATATTCGGAACCAATATCTCTCAGGAAGGCTTATTGGGGTTTCAAGAAATATCTGTTACGTACCGAGAAAACTTTATTAACGCAAATGTAAAAAAATTTAAAAACTCTTGACAGCCTCTTCTCTCTGTCTGTCATCTAAATGACTTGTCCCAGAAATAAAAAACGATATACAGGGCCCAGGGAAAATTGTTATCAGACCTCTAAGCATTTTTTCGAGGAATCTAGATTTCCTATAATGTCTTTGGTTAGTTCTAATACCTATAGCGTTTTCAGAAACCAAATTCTCTCTCCGTTAATATGTTGTTTTAATAATGTATTTAAGCATTTTTTCTTTAAATCAGTATTCGAAAATTTTGGAAAAAGTATTTATTTTCGAGATTGGTCAGTAGTTTGTTAATAGATGCTGTTTGTATATTGGGGAAATCACAGATTCTTCCCATTGTTTTGGCACTTTTCTTTTATTGAGAGCTAGATTGATGAGGTAGACTAGTGGTTTCAAGATTGATGTGTGTGTGCTTTTAATGAGTTTCGTGTTGATACCATCAGGGCCTGGGGAAGAGTTGTTTTTGAGGTTTGCTATGGCAACAGTGATGTCGTTTTGTGTAATTGGTGTAAATTTCTTATTTTTTCGTTTTGCGATATTAGTTGTGTTAATTTGCTTGGCCATGTTTTCTCCTATTGTCGCGAAGTGGCATTGAATGGTTTGCTTTATATTGATTTGTTTTCATTTATATTCCGTTCTGTTGTATCAACGTTGTGTTTCTCGTTATTTTATTTTTAGATTCAGAGTTAGTAGCTTGATTTAGAATTTCCCATGTTTTCTTGTAATAACACGTACTATTTTCCTCAGTATCTCCCAAAAATAATTGAGCCGTTTTTTATACAGACACGAAATTTTATAGATTACATGAACTTTTTTTATGTAGGCATTATTGATAGCAAATTTTGGAATCGCCGGAGTTCCCAATTTAGTTCAATTGCACTTATTTTTTTTAAGAATAGAATAGAAGTTTATTTTACAAAAAAAAATATATAAGTATCAAGTAGGTACATCGAATATATGTTCAAAATAAACAACAACAGAAAGATCTCACAGAGGTCTACACCTGTTCGTGAGGATAATGGGTACATACTTAAGCGAATTTTAAAAACTATTTCTATATTATATAACATATAGATTGCAAAGTAGAAAGAGACTCTCGTAGACTTTGATGTCAATACACGAGGTTAAGATCTTCAGAATAAGAGGTTGAAATAGTACAACTATTTGAGTTAAAAATATACATATACATATTAAAATATCGTTATACCATACTGTTCAAAATAAACAAATACAGAATAAGAGGTTGAAATAGTACAACTATTTAAGTTGAAAATATACATATACATATTAAAATATCGTTATACCATACTGTTCAAAATAAACAAATAAGAATTAGAGGTCAAAATAGTACAACTATTAAAGTTGAAAATATACATATACATAATAAAATATCGTTATACCATACTGTTAAAATAAACAAGAACAAAAAAAGTACATTATAATATTACAGCTATTACTACATTAGATAACATTTACATTGGTGAACTATTCGAATTTTATTTCAGTCAAACAATTCATGTATGTTCGCTCGTGAGACATATTTCATATGATCAATCACTTTCTTTTTGAATGACCTGTTAGATTTTTCAATTTGAATAGTGGGAGGTAGAGTATTGAAAAGTTTGGGGCCTAGATAGTTGAAACTCTTTTGCCCTATTGTCTTGGATACAATTGGGTGGAGAAAGTGATTTTTTTGCCTAGTATTATAGTCATGGGTTAGTACGATCAGCTTGTTTTCATTCAGGTGTTGATGAATATTTACATTTTTGTAGAACAATTGTCTAACATCAAGGATTTGCGATTCTTTGTGGAGAAGGTCGCTTGGACATCTCCATTCTTTAGTTAGCATGAGTTTTAAGAATCGCTTTTGAATGATTTCGAGGGGATGAAGGTACGTTTTCGCCACCCCTCCCCATCCTACGATACCATACGTAATGTGACTCTCCACTAGGCTGTGATAGATACTTTTTTTTGCTGTAGATTTAGGATATTTTTGAAATGCCGATACTTGTACAACACAAAGCGCAATTTCTGTAAAATATAATCTACAGTGCTTCTCAAAAGTCCCCCCCCCCCTCTTATTTTTGGAACGATTATACATAAACAAGTGAAATTTGGAAACTGAATATTAAAGGTTGTAAACTCCCCTACTAGTGATGATAGATTGCGAAATCTTCAAAGATGACGTCACAAGGCCATTGTGACCAATAATTTTAAATGGAACTCTACAGCAAGCGACACCTCTTTTAAAAGGTATCGAAAAAACCTATTGAATGATACTATTTTGTTTGTGTTCATGGCAGTTTAAATGGCACATTAAAATTTAAATTCCATTCAGTATGATATTAATTACCGATTTGGGAATGAGTATCTACTTAGAGAAATTGCTCGAAGTGACCTCCATTTACTTCCTGACAGTGAAATATCCTATTTTCAAACTCTTCTCGTACTTTTGCAAATGTGTCTGCGGAAACAGCCTCACATTCTGCAACAATACGTTGTTTTAAAACGTCAATATTGTTAGGTTCAGTGGCATAAACCTTCGATTGAAGGTACCCCCACAGAAAAAAATCCAAAGGTGTGAGGTCCGGTGATCGAGCTGGCCATTCCGTTGAACCTCGTCGTCCAATCCATCTACCACGATACTCCTCATCCAAATACCGTCTTACTGCACCATAATAGTATGGAGGAGCACCATCCTGTTGGAATGTTATTTCCAAATTGCCGAATTCATCTGGATTATCTTCCAAAATATCAAGGATTAACGGTTCTATTGCGTTTTACAACAGCTCCAGATAAACCTCACCAGTTAAATTAGTATTCAAAAAAAGAGGCCCAACGATGTGGTTTTCCAGGATACCTGCCCAAACATCCACCTTCTGGGGAAATTGGGTATGTGTTTCACGAAACAGGTGAGGATTTGCGTCACTCCAATACCTCACATTCTGTGTATTAACATTTCCATTTAGATAGAAAGTACTTTCGTCACTAAAACAAATTATTTTGACATAATCTGGCTGTTGGTTAATTTTAGTTTCCATATTTTCACAAAATTCTAGTCTTCGGTCTGGGTCGTCGTCTGAGAGTTGATGAACCATTTTTAATTTGTATGGATGAAATTTGTTTTTTTTCAACACCCTGTGTACTGTAATTCGACTGACTTCACAGGTAGATGCAACGTGAGTTGTTGAAGAAGTAGGATTAACTATTACTTCTGCCAGTATATCAATTTTTTTCTCATCAGAAATTTGTGGTCTGCCAGATCGTTTCGCATCATTAATACTACCCGTTGTTTCAAACTTACGAAGGAGCTCCCTTAAATAAGTCCTCGAAACGGGGCGATCGGGAAACCTCTTATTGAAAATGCGTTCTGCTGAATAAATATTTTGTCCAGTTTCACCAAGAATTAGGATCGCTGCTATTTTATCACCTAAAGCACGTACCATTTCGTTTCTTGAAGCACTTTAACGTTCGGCTCACAACAGTTCAACAAATTATTAAAATGTACAAAAATACCAAAAGCTGCTAAAACAGTTAAACGTTCGATCAACAATACACAAATTATTAAATGTACAAAAACTTGGACAATTACAAAAACGTCGAATTAGGGAGACCAACAAAAACGTCAGCTCATTTGACAACTATCCAAAGGCGGAGCTTGAATTTGGAATTTTAGTATTAACTGATTTAATACATCACAGCTTTGCGTTTTTTAAAAGCGAGTTGCCAAAACTGCCATAAACACAAACAAAATCAGTATCATTGAATAGGTTTTTTCGATATCTTTTAAAAGAGGTGTCGCTTGCCGTAGGGTATCATTTAAAATTATTGGTCACAATGGCCTTGTGACGTCATCTTTGACGATTTCGTCATCTATCATAACTAGTAGGGAAGTTTACAACCTTTAATATTCAGTTTCCAAATTTCACTTTCTTATGTATAATCGTTCCAAAAATAAGAGGGGGGGAGGGGACTTCTGAGAAGCACTGTATATGTAAGTCCCATTTGAGATGACTGTGTAGGATGATCCCAAGATATTTAATTTTTGTTACAGAATCCAGCTTTATATTATTTCCAATAGTAATTTGAGAAAAAACGTGGTAAGGATGGTTTTCTGTTGGCGAAGGAAAGGAAGAAGGATTTCTTAAAATTAATGGATGGGAGTTTGCTATCAAACCAGTCTCTGATAATATTAAGATCCGATTCTGCATTTCTTCTGACTTCATCCCAATCATCACCCTTATAAAATATTGCAGTATCATCTGCGAAGCTAATTATTTTGCCCTTTGTTGGCAAGGAATATAATCCATTGATATAAATCGAGAAAAGGATCGGTTCTAAAACTTCATGATATCGAATATTAATTTAATTATCAATAATTTTTTTCAGTACTGAACTTTCTAAAAACTTTGGAGCAGAAATAAAAAACCTTTCCATTCAAATGGAGGCTCAATGGAATTCTTTTGTTTCTGAAAAATATCATTAAAATATGTCGCATGAAGTTCCTCACTGTGATTCCTTGACCTTTTTCAAAACTCATCTCATTCAAAGTAGTCAATATTTCCCTTAAAAAAATAGGTTTTTTCAATGTAATGCCATAGCCAATTTGTAACTTTTACCTTGGCTTATTTCTAACCTTCACAACATCTCTCTCTCTCTCTCTCTCTCTCTCTCATACGGTCCGCCAGGAACTGTGTGTTGAAGTCACGTGACGGCCAGTCCATCAATTTTAATGTCTATCCTTTGCGCTATCAAATGTATGTATTTTCAAATCCAAATATTGAAAGTTTCCTCCTAGTTGAAGATAATGGATATCGAAAATTTCACGTTGACCCCAGGAACGAAGTCGACGGAAATTTTTTGTAATCAACTCTAATATTAAAACGGCGATTAATGATCTCGAACATTAACGCGCTCGCTTCGCTCTCGCGTTAAAATATCTCGATCATTAATCGCCACCATCAATACACTAGTTGATTAAATAACTATAATTTACCCCATAAAAAATAGTCAAACAGGGTCAAATCGGGATAACGGGCAGGGCACTCAATTTAACGGCGTCCACCTATTCACCTATTAGGAAAAACTTGATTGAGATAGATACTCACTTCCAATGCAAAATGTGGTGTAGCTCCGTTTTGCTGATACCAAATCCAAGTAACGCACGCCAGTTAATGCGTTAGTTTCTCAATTTGGACCGTATGATTCCTAAATTGGATCTTAGAACAAATAACCTCTTGAAAAAATGAAGATATTTATTATTCAAAGGTACAAAGCCAAATACAAAAATATAAAATATTCGAGACACAGTAGTATTTGCTGAGTAGTTAGGTTCATAACTAGGGATATTGGGGTAAGCAGCAATGAAAAAGTAAACTCTCCAAGGTTTATCCAAGCTTTCGGAAATTTCCATCATCAGGGAAACTACAATAGATGAAAAAACCAATAGTGATACATATTGACGTGCGAAATATTATGCTACTCACAACTTTGTTGAGGTTGGTCAATGATGTTTAACATATTCATCTAACATAGTCATACAAAAGAAAAAAACGTAAATCGAGGAACAAAACGAAGTTCAGCGTTGATAAAAACACATTAACAATATTTAAAATTATATAAATATGAATGTGTACTCTAGGTGGTGTGACAAGTGGAACTCATAGGTCAGGAATAATTCCCGCAATTATATTTAAGCCAACGACACCTGACGGGTGTCACTTGGAAATTATTACAATTGGGGTGATGTTAAAAATAACTATTATTTGATGTTGCATTGTCAATTTGGATTGATATCTAATAAAGAAAATAAATAAGAGTAGATCTCACTCGAATGGTTATACCTGTTTTTTTATTGATGCAATTGTTTTCTTGAGATATGAAAGCCATTTCGAAGAATGTTCTCTTTGATGTATGTGACTCTGTCGCTAGCACTTTCACTGAATCGTTATTCATCTGGTTGTCAAATTCATTCACATGGTCTGCCAGAGCACATGTTTCAGGATGCAATCTGCAGTCACTTTTATGAGAAATTATTATGTTATTTTTCTAAAATTACGGTTTAAAAATGTATTCTATACTTTGTAGCATATGGTTGTTTTTGTAATTTTTTGTAAATTCAGAAAATTTTTTTAATGAGATTTGGAATTTGTTTATAACAAATTGTTAACTTTATAAACAATTACATTTTTAATATTTTATTTTTCCATTATTCTATTGGGAAATGCTAATTATGATTTTTTAAAAAATCCCAACTAATTATTAAGATAGTGGAAATTTAAAGAAACGATTATAAACATTAAGATTTTTTTTTAAGAAAAACATTGTTTTTAAAGAATCATTATATTCTCTAGACAGCGAAATGGCCAAAATATATTTTTTTATAAATTGTTTATGAACAAATGTACTGAAAAATTTTTTTCGAATGTTTTTGAATGCCTTTGATGCAAAAACCGCAATAGCAAAACATATGTACGAAAAAAAACAATTTTTTTAATTTTTAATTTTTTGTTAACTTCAAAAAATTATAATACACAAAATAAACAACTTTTATAAGGTGATCCTGTTGAGTATATATATATATGTATATACATATATATATATATAAGAAGGCCTCCAGGGAGCGAAATTTTTTCAGAGTTATTATTCAAACATTTATGCCTTTTATATGAGGTTCGAAAAATAAGGACTACTTAACAAATGCCTAACTTGTTAAAAAATGAATTTTTTTTTTCCAACAGGATCTTGTTTTTTCAAGTATTGAAAACATACCATAATTTATTCAAATTTTTAAATTGATATTTAATACTATAAAAAATATTTTACGTGGTGTACTCTTTTTAGGAACGGAGCTCGCATGCCGTAGCGGTCGCGCGGAGCCCCATTTTCAGCGTTAAATTAAAATTATATATAATGGAAATAGAGTACCACAAGTCGAAATTTCCTCCTCTTCAAGAATATTTTATCCGTTATTCGCTATCGCTCATGGTTTTTGAGTTATCTGAAAAAAACTGAACCCATTTTTTTGTTTTTGTTTTTTGTTAATAACAATTGCAATTTTCATCAGCAAAAAAAAATATCTTTTTCAGAATTACATCCCAAATCGAATGAGCTGTTGCTCATATTTTTTGGAGACTTGGAACTATTTTTCGCAGGAAACTTACTCCTCGACGACTAGACTATAATCTAGATCTTCTGATGTGGCGTACGGGACGAAACCAAACAAAAACTAAACCATCCGTTATTTTATACTGAACAATTAGAATAAAATAGAATAGAATTTATTCACCATTAAAAAAAATGTATACACATGTGATTACATAGAGATATAAAAACTTTTATCAGACTAGTCAGACATACAGATACAAATGTATGTTAAGCCTACAAGTGAATCTAAAGTGTTCATTAATTAAAAAAAATTTAAATGTTTCCAACAGGATGCGAAATTACATGAGAAATTACATGAGAATAGCATTTATATTAATAATCGAAACTATATAGAGAACAATTTATATGAGAATGACATTTGTGATTTTTAGAACTATATACAACACACTACACTATATATAATACAATACTTAAGTAAAATAATTATGATTATGAGTTACTACTTAATCATGTAGGAATTCTTCGACTGAGTCAAATGCATTTTTCAACAAATGATCAAGTAGAAATGTTTTAAATTCACTGAGGTGCGTTCGATTATTAACTCCATCGAGTAGAATTTACTAAATAGCGTTCGAAAATCGTAAAGTTGTCTATATTTTACTATAAGACTGTCGTTCGAAAATACCCGAGTATTCGCTACCGAGTTAACTCTCGTAACTCTACAAAATATCTGGGTTTATTTAACTCCACAAAATTGACATAACTCTGGGAGACGGAAAATCTCTTTATGCTTTGTCTCACACTCTCATAGATTGAGATTATTTATGTGTATGTGTTTAATACTGTTCACTGATATTAGTTATAATCTTGGAGGAACATATGGTCTACCAAGTTCATACTGTGTCCTCGAATTCTTAACCTATGAGCTATTTTTAATAAAACTGCTTCGAAACCATCACATGGCATTCGAATATACCATTGTCATTCCGTACCATAAATACTAACATTTAAATTACAATTGCCTAACAAGATTCTAGAAAAGTTAGGTATCTGCTATTGTCAACAATATTTTTCTCCGGTTTTCGTATTTTTTTAACAATAACATAATAAACCTATATTTCCGATTTCAGAACCTTCTGTCACTCGGACTTTGTAAACAACTCCAATATATTCCGCACCGTTCGAATATTACATGAATAGTACTCGACTCCAGAGTAAATTAAAGAAACCTTCAAATACTTTACTCTACTCTAGGAGTCTATAATCGAACGCACCTCTGGGGTTACATGTATTCCCAAATAACTGAGCTGCTCTTTTGTAGCAGATGATACCCTGATAACTTGAGGAATCCTGACCAAGAGCCAATCGAGAGTAAGGTAGTCGCAGTTCATTACTCCTCCGTGTATTATACTCATGGATCATTTTGTTTTTCAAGTAGTTTGATTCATTTTGTTTTATATTCATTGTAACTAAATAGATATACAATGAGGGTAATGTTAAAAGTGATAGCTCACTAAAGGTACTTTTACAAGATTCTTTATGATGCAAACCTTCTATGGTGTTACAACTATATTGAACTACGAGCTGACTTGAAATTAAATAAATATAAAGAAAATGTGACTTTATTTACAATCAGTGATAATGAGCGTAATCGTAATGATATCCCAATCAAACTCCAAGAATGAATGCATCCAATAGAGTTCAAGAGCTGTGAAGAATGATCTTGCAGGAAAAAATATTGAACAGAAAACCATCTTATTGACCAAACAAATATTTTTATCTCCGTTATATTGCAATATAGTACGGTAGGTAGCGTAGCATTTTTTGCGAGGAATTTTATACTGAATGAATTTCATTTTAAATACTCAATAGTCATCAAAGTGAACGTCAGCCGCCGCCGCCGCACAGGTGAACGTTGCAGAAAAAATAGTGTAAACAGTTATTTCATACCGTGCCAAAATTTATGGAGTGATATTTGAGATAATTTAAAATTGAAAAATTATCGTCAGCTGTTTTGAAGACGGTGGTTTATACGTCAGTCACCTGTCTCAACTATGTAGAAAATATTAGAGTATGAAGTCATTTTATACCGTATGAAATTGTACCAGTGGAATGTTTATACCTTTTAAATAATAGAAATAATCGTCAGCTACATATACAGCGGTGGAAAGACTGTCAGTCAGCGGCTTGAACATGCTGGACGCTCAGTATATGTGAGCATTGTATAATCACTCTGACAGATAAACTGACGGTCTTAACATCCCTAAACATTCATTTGACGGCGATTTTCATTGTTGTTAACAATGAAATGATTCTATTTTTCAATTTCAATACGTACTATAATAATTTAAAATAAGTTATGTCAACTTTTGCAGTGAATTTTGAAGTTTCCTCAAATTTTGATAAATAACTCAAAATATATTCATATCCAAGGAAATTTCATTGATCAAGAGTGGACATTTCCTACAAATAACATCTTCACCAATGTTTCATCCATCCGTTTGTTTGAATATTAGAGCGCACCAAAGTTGCGTCACAAAAAATCTGAAATCACCGAAAAGTGTATGGTCATTTTTAAATGTAAATTACTTGAAAAATGTATGAGCTATCTATTATAGTGGATTATGAGATTTCTGGACCCCAAAATTTTTTTAAACCATTTTTTATTTATTTTGCAATGCATCGAAAAAACTACTCGAAAAATAAATTCAATTGTTTATAACTTTTAACTTAATAATAACACAAAGATCTCACTAATATTATTGGAATGGTAGACTACATACTAAAAATTCGCTTTCTTATCGAAAATCAACCCTTTCATTTTTATTTTACGAAGTCAAAAGGCCAAAGAGCCTGAGTTAAATGATTATTTATGACGGATTGATAAGTTTATAGGCCATTATGTCCTTTATATGATTAAGTTAAACTTTTTTAGGCGCGACTTGGGAGTAAGTCAGATCATTTTGGACGGAAGCGTACACTCTATAGTTCGGTTACTCGGATTCCGCATTCATAAAGGATGCGATTATAGTATTTCGTGAGTATACAGTGCTTCTCAAGAGTCCGCTCCCCCCCTCTTATTTTTGGAACGATTATACATAAACAAGTGAAATTTGGAAACTGAATATTAAAGGTTGTAAACTTCCCTACTAGTGATGATGGATGACGAAATCGTCAAAGATGACGTCACAAGGCCATTGTGACCAATAATTTTAAATGGAACCCTACGGCAAGCGACACCTCTTTTGAAGGGTATTGAAAAAACCTATTCAATCTAACTAATTTTGTTTGTGTTTATGGCAGTTTTAATGGCTCATTAGTAAACATTAAAATTCAAATTCAATTCAGTATGATATTAATTACAGATTTAAGAATCAGTATCTACTCAAAGGAATTGCTCGAAGTGACCTCCATTTACTTCCTGACAGTGAAATATCCTATTTTTAAACTCTTCTCGTACTTTTGCAAATGTGTCTGCGGAAACATCCTCACATTCTGAAACAATACGTTGTTTTAAAACGTCAATGTTGTCAGGTTCAGTGGCGTGAACCTTCGATTTAAGGTACCCCCACAGAAAAAAAAACAAAGGTGTGAGGTACGGTGATCGAGCTGGCCATTCCGTTGAACCTCGTCGTCCAATCCATCTACCACGATACTCCTCATCCAAATACCGTCTTACTGCACCGTAATAGTGTGGAGGAGCACCATCCTGTTGGAATGCTATTTCCAAATTGCCGAATACATCTGGATTATCTTCCAAAATTTCAAGGATCATCGGTTCTTTTGCGTTTTGCAACAGCTCCAGATAAACCTCACCAATTGAATTAGTATTTAAAAGAAGAGGCCCAACGATGTGGTTTCCCAGATACCTGCCCAAACATTCACCTTCTGGGGAAATTGGGTATGTGTTTCACGAAACAGGTGAGGATTTGCGTCACTCCAATTCACTCCATTCTGTGTATTTACATTTCCATTCAGATAGAAAGTACTTTCGTCACTAAAACAAATTGTTTTGACATAGTCTGGCTGTTGGTTGATTTTAGTTTCCATATTTTCACAAAATTCTAGTCTTCGGTCTGGGTCGTCGTCTGAGAGTTGATGAACCATTTTTAATTTGTATGGATGAAATTTGTTTTTTTTTCAACACCCTGTGTACTGTACTTCGACTGACTTCACAGGTAGATGCAACGTGATTTGTTGAAGAAGTAGGATTAACTATTACTTCTGCCAGTATATAAATTTTTTTCTCATCAGAAATTTGTGGTCTGCCAGATCGTTTCGCATCATTATTACTACCCGTTGTTTCAAACTTACGAAGAAGCTCCCTTAAATAAGTCCTCAAAACGGGGCGATCGGGAAACCTCTCATTAAAAATGCGTTCTGCTGCATGAATATTTTGTCCAGTTTCACCAAGAATTAGGATCGCTGCTACTTGGACAATTACAAAAACGTCGAATTAGGGAGACTAACAAAAACGTCAGCTTATTTGACAACTATCCAGAGGCGGAGCTTGAATTTGGAATTTTAGTATTAACTGATTTAATTCATCACACCTTTGCGTTTTTTAAAAGCGAGTGGCCAAAACTGCCATAAACACAAACAAAATCAGTATCATTGAATATGTTTTCTGGATACCTTTTAAAAGAGGTGTCGCTTGCCGTAGGGTTCCATTTGAAATTATTGGCCACAATGGCCTTGTGACGTCATCTTTGACGATTTCGTCATCTATCATCACTAGTAGGGAAGTTTACAAACTTTAATATTCAGTTTCCCAATTTCACTTGTTTATGTATAATTGTTCCAAAAATAAGAGGTGGGGAGGGGACTTTTGAGAAGCACTGTATGTGTTATATTCGGGTGGTATACAGGGTGTCCCACACTCGATGGCCTATTAGACTTTTCTGGAGAACGGGACATAGGATAATTTTGAAAATTTGATTTCTTGGATAATTAGTTCTGCTCTATCGATCTGAAATATTTTCAGCGCTGCGGCGTTGCCGCTTATATTGAAAAGTAGCAACAACTGTATATTATTGCATTTTTTGCTTTGCTATTGCTTCAGGATCATTTTTGTATGATACTTCCCTATACCTATTTTTGTAGCTGGCCTATACAGGGTGTGTCAAAACCACACACCTGACCCCATGTTGTAGCTGGCCTATACAGGGTGTGTCAAAACCACACACCTGACCACCAATGTTGTAGCCCAGACTACAGGGTGTTATGACTTAACACACCACACCTGTAATTCCAGCCATTATTCGTTAGATTGGGAAAAGCAGTATTAAAAGCATCGACTATCTGAAGAGAGTCGAACCGGAAATAAATCTATGGAGCGGTCGACATAGACAAATCTCCTTTCTTTTAATACCGGAACGTGGGTTGTTTATCCAGGAAGTACGTACCTTTCGGAAGGATTCGAAAAAACAATAATTAAACAAGAAATAATAATGCACTCATAAAAATAGTAAGGATATACATATATATTTAGTAAAAGTTAACACAATTATTTCATTCGTTCTATAGACGAATAATATGAAACAATATTCATACATCGAAAACGAGTGTAGCTTATTGGCAGTTAATTTCACAGTTGGCTACAAAATCGAAATAGACTTACTGAACACAATCTTGACATTAATTGCCACAAACAGCTAGAAATAATTCTCTTTTGAGATCTTTGTCAACATGAAAATATGGAGATACTTTTACAGACACATTCACATTATAAAGGGTTCGGTTTGCCACAAACATAAATATAGAAAAACATACATAGGACTCACCCTGTTTCAAACTTATTCACCGGAGTAGGTTTTTAAACGACAATTAGTTTCGTTATTATTTCGAGTAATCTCGCGTCAATTGGTTATTTTATTTTATTCGCCGGGTATATTAGTATAGCGCGATATGGCTATGGTTTTTCTAAGAGATCATGAACCATCGAATTGCAGACTTCCGTTGACTTATCTCGGTTCGGGAAGCGTTGACAAAAATAGGCAATTTTTGGAAAAACTACTGTTCACTCGTGCTTTCACTTGGAGCGTTCAATACTTGGTTTGTCTTGGTTTGCAGTTGCTTAGTCTTAATAGTTTCTGAAGTTCACTACATTGACTATTTTACTGGTACGCTTCTCATCATTATTTTACGATACTGTGATTCGACGGACTTCTTAACCTCACTTTGGAAAGGAACATATTACCGTGTAACGACTATGATATGACTGGCTTGGCTACTGTTCTAACACTGATTATCTGCTGGCTCGTGTTTCATGTTTTTATACTATTCAACCCTAGCTCGCGTCATACGTTATTTTCATTCCCACACCCGTTATTTTCAACTGGTCTTGATAATTAATAATTAATGGGTTTGTTTTGGTCCTATACGCATGAATGAATACGATGCAGTTTCAATCAGTAAATTTTTAATGGCTGTCAATTATCTTATCGATGTATCGCGTTTTTATGTTGCTATGATTCAATAAACAAAGTTTTATAATGACGCGATGTCAACAATTTTGGAAGTTATGGTTGTGTGTACTAAATATATCGCTCTGTGGACGTTAATAGCTGTATAAATAAAGGGTTTTATTAGGACATTTTTAATTTCCTTTCTTATCTTCAAAAGAAGTACTATTTTTAATGAGCTTATACCATATCAGCGTGTTTTCGTGAGGAAGAATTATGTTCTTATTATCTCTCCGATTGAACTGGTTTCTTGTCTGGCTATAAAATTCATCTTACAGAATATTGTGTGGCTTTTTCAGAAATGCGAGTTTTTCTACGATTATGGGACATAACACTATCTCAAGCGGTTTTCGATAAATTCATTGATTTCCTTATTTTTTGTGCAAAACATAGCTTCAATTAAATGTTTATTACTGCGGTATTTCGACTCGAACAAAGCTGAAATTCGGGGTCTAGTTTACCAATGTTCTGTGCATCAGTTATGTTTGAGGAAATTCGTTCTCCATTATACAGGGTCGTTCAAAATGTGTGATTTTTCCGATAGATACAAAAATGGTGAAAATTATATTTTTTAAAATGGAACACCCTGTAACCCAGTATAATATCGAATATCCTTGAAAGACAATTGAAGTAATTTTCCAAATCATGTATCGTGTTCCTATACCTAGATAGTCTGGTTTCCGAAATAAAAGTTTCTATAAAAATCGGATTATTTTATATTATATATGTCATTATGAAAATTCGACAATAAGTGTATCAATAATGAAACGTTTGCGCGTTCATTACCAAAAATTTTAAGAAAAGAATCAAAATGGAAGGCAATAACTATTCAAACGAAGTTTTGATGAAATTGTTTATATTCATGGTCAATGTGATCAAATTATAGCGAGAACGTGGTGTATTGAAGTGTATGAATGATAAGATGGCGAACTGATTGTACAAAGAATGATTATTAAACAGGTATTCCAAACTGCAGTGTTGTCACATGTACTTTAACTAATATCAACTTTCGAATTTCAAATAAACACCCAGTATTTCATTCTATTTTTGAATTCTACTGACAAATACAAATAACTTCTACTGAACATGTCGTATACCTATCTCTACCTTTTATAAAGTCCCAAAGTGCAGCAGAACCCGCAGTTTAATTTTTCAGTAAAAAAAAACCTTGAGACCTGAGGTTCCATCGCTCTTTTGGAGATACAGCTGGAACGTGAATTTTTCTCTTCTCAGTTTTGGCATAGAATAATTGAAAAAATATCTGAGGAAATTTTGGAATTAGATGTCATACTCGAAAAAAATTATAATTTAGAGAAACCAGAAATTGAATACTATTTTTATTTATAATGGTGGTGCAGGATATTGTAGATCTTTAAAGAATTGTCAGCTGTGACATGAAATCAATTTTCATTCTGAAATCTCGGAGATACATATATCAATTTAAAAACAAACATAAAAAAAATCGTAAACATATTTTTCTGTTCAATATTTTTTTTTTGGGATCATCCTTCGAAAGATAATAAAGAAACTTTCCGATTGAAATAACATTACCACTAACAGATAATCTGCCACTGATTTTTTACAAGCTTTTATTTAGTTTCACCTGTACTGGTGTCTGTCTGTAATCAAATTTGACCCACTTCTAGTTGCCCGATTATCGTGAAATTTGGTAGGTGTTCATAGTTCTCGTGACAATGCATTATGGAATTTTTGTTGGACAAAAAAAAATATTATAATTTTTTGTCAAAATTCATAAAATCATTATGGCGGCTCCAAGATGGCGAACGATCACTGTGATTATGGTCCGATTTTATTCAAAATTGGTATGTAGAGGTTTTCGGGGTCGGAGATTATGAATTTATTGTCAAAATTCATTAATTCAAGATGGCGGCTCCAAGATAATGGACAAGTTTTGTGGTAATGGACCGTTTCTATTAAAAATCGGTATGTCGCGGTTTTTGGGATCGGAGATCATGAATTGAGTCGAAGATTATTGATTTTTTGTCAGATTTCATAAATTGAAGATGGCGGCTCCAGGATGACGGACGAGTTAATTTCTAGATGGTTTCCTCATTGAAGAACTAGATAGCTCAGAAAAAAGGCCTTATAATGACGATGCATTAACAAAAATGCATAGATTAAGGCGTAATTACTAAAAAGCACAAAATAAAATAATTAATAAAAAAAAACTTTTAAAACACCTGCTTTTATTCAAATTAGCTAAAAAGTATAAAAAAAATGAAAACAAGCTTTCATTAGTTGTTAATGAAAACAAAACCAAAGAGTAAAGATAAAAATTATAAAACAAACATTTTTAAAGACAAGCTTTTATACAAATGCACTAGAAAGGAGAAAATATTTTTTTTCATTGTTTGATCTAGCTTATTCTGTGAGTAACAGATTCGAAATCTTGCCGCGCAAGATTACCTATTTCATATCCACGGCAAGCTTTTGAATTCGTTACTCACAGAATAACCTAGATCAAACAATGAAATAAATTATTTTTCCTTCCTAGTGCATTTGTATAAAAGCCTGTGTTTTAGAATGTAAAAAAAATATTTTTAACTTTTTAGTTCTGCTTTTATTAACAACTAATAACAGCTTGTTTCAAAAAAAATATTTTCGTTTATTTATTTTTTGTTTTTCAGTATTTATGATGTTAAATAACTAATTTAGTAATTTCTATCTAATTTATTTTTGAATTTTAACAGAAAAATCATAATTTCTAACCCCGAAAACCACTAGATCCCAATTTTTAATAAAATCTGACCATAATCACGGAAATTGTCCGAAATATTTAAGCCGCCATTTTGTTTTTTTTTCGTTACAAAACATTTCATAATGCATTGTCTCTGGGAATTGTGTACACCTGCCAAATTTCAAATCAATCGGAAGAAGTGGGCCAAATTTAACTTGCAAGATTTGATTACAGACAGACAGACAGACAGACAGACAGACAGACAGACAGACAGACAGACAGACAGACAGACAGACAGACAGACAGACAGACAGACAGACAGACAGACAGACAGACAGACAGACAGACAGACAGACAGACAGACAGACAGACAGACAGACAGACAGACAGAACAGACAGACAGAACAGACAGACAGACAGACAGACAGACAGACAGACAGACAGACAGACAGACAGACAGACAGACAGACAGACAGACAGACAGACATGACAGACAACAGACAGACAGACAGACAGACAGACAGACAGACAGACAGACAGACAGACAGACAGACAACAGACAGACAGACAGACAGACAGACAGACAGACAGACAGACAGACAGACAGACAGACAGACAGACAGACAGACAGACAGACAGACAGACAGACAGACAGACAGACAGACAGACAGACAGACAGACAGACAGACAGACAGACAGACAGACAGACAGACAGACAGACAGACAGACAGACAGACAGACAGACAGACAGACAGACAGACAGACAGACAGACAGACAGACAGACAGACAGACAGACAGACAGACAGACAGACAGACAGACAGACAGACAGACAGACAGACAGACAGACAGACAGACAGACAGACAGACAGACAGACAGACAGACAGACAGACAGACAGACAGACAGACAGACAGACAGACAGACAGACAGACAACAGACAGACAGACAGACAGACAGACAGACAGACAGACAGACAGACAGACAGACAGACAGACAGACAGACAGACAGACATACAGACAGACAGACAGACAGACAGACAGACAGACAGACACCGGAACAGGTGAAACTGAATAAAAGCTCGTAAAATAAAATTGCTTTGGGTGTGCGACGTAGGTTATTCCGTGAGTGATAGATACAAAAGCTTGTCGCTTTTGTATTCGAACTTAAAACATTGCACGACAAGCATTTGAATCCATAACTCACGGAATAACCTACGTCGCACATCCAAAGCAATTATTTTCTACTTTTTAGCGCATTTGAATAAAAGTTTGTCTTTAAAAAGGTTTTTTTGTTGGTTATTTTATTTGCCTTTTGGTTTATATTCAGAACGTTGAGATTTTTTTCTGATTTGAATTTATCCACAGTTCTTGAACTCCATTGAAATTATTAATTTCTGGAATTAAATTCCGATAATTAATAGCATACATGAAATTGTCTCTTAATGAAAAAAAAAAATGATTTTAATTCAACAAAAAAATAGCTCTGATCAAATTTTCGTTATGGTGGAAAAAGTTAATATTAGAAAAAAGAGGGAAAAAACTGTGAAAGTGACTTCACGTATGTTCCTAATAACCTTATTCTGTTCGCCGTTATAATTCAGTAATTCTATATATTTCATTTTTTATATTACAGGGGAGTACTGAAAATAAACCCGATGATCAATAAAAGTGTGAAACGTGTTTCAGAGTTATGATATGCGTTTCATTCAGAGGAATTTAAGCGATGAATACGATTACTGAGGTTAATTACATAATTGTTCTTTTAATCGCAACGAGTATATCAAGTTATACGAGTAGACGTTAATGTTTATAGTGTTCTCTTCTTCTAATGAGAAATATTTTATTTGTGGGGAAATTGAGGTTCGAAAACTCTACGTGAAAATTGACCAAATTACCTGCTTTTGTTCAAATCGAGAAAAAAAACAGGGAAAACTAATGGAAACTAATAATACTAAAAAAATTCCGACTCGGCAAAGATAAATAGTTATTTATCATACAAGGGAAAAAAGTATTAGATTTTAGCTCGAGGTTGTGTTGTCTCCCGACGCGAAGCAGAGGGAGATAAAAAACCGAGAGCTAAAATCTAATATTTTTCCCGTGTATAATACACTATTTTTTTTGTGACGGGAAAAATGACGATTCAATATTGAAAAAACATATTATTACAATATATCAAAGTAAGAAAATTATGGATGTGAAATTTGAATTTTAAACTGGTACTTATAGCGACAATTAGACCTGCGTTGCTAAGGAAACCTTTAAAGTAATCAAATATCTGTCAATTTAAATTCTGTGATTTGATTTGAAAATTGCGATTTCAGTGGTTGTCTGGTAGTTATTTTGAATAATATAAAGTTAAAAAATGTCTGATTCCGAGTTTTCTCTGACTCCACCGGAGTTAGTAGATGGAGCGAAAGTAGCGCTACAAAAATTATTGCCAGCTAAATCGCGAAAAATTTACGAAACCGCGTATTCAAGATTTATGGAATGAAAGATTGAAAAGACATGCAGTTCTTTCTCGGAGACGGTGTTATGGCTTATTTTTCGGAACTGGCATAACAACAAAAGCCATCAACAGTGAGGTCGAATTATTAAATGATTAAAAGTATGTTACAATCCATTAATAATGTAGACATTTCAAAATATTTCAAACTGATTACATTTCTGAAACAAAATGGGGAAGGTTACACGCCCGAGATAGGCTGTCATTTTTACGAGTACACAAATTAGTGAGTTTTTAAATATTGCTCCCGATGAAGTTTATTTAATAGCCAAGGTTGTTGTTGTATTTGGTATTGCAGGAGCTTGTCGAATTTGTGAAATCAGCCAGGTAACATTAGATGATATTGAAGATTCGGGAACATTATTAATTGTGAAACTTAAGGAAACAAAGAATGATGTAAACAGGAGATTTGTAGTGACTGAAGAATATATTAAATTTTACCGAATGTACATAGCCCTTCGTCCAGCAGCAGCAAAGGATCGCCGCCAGTTTTATGCATATCGCAATGGAAAATGTATCAATCAGGTTGTGGGTAAAAATCAGTTTCATAAGGTACCTGAAACAGTAGCTAATTTTCTTCAACTTGAAAATGCTAACTCATATACAGGTCATTCATTTCGAAGATCGTCTGCTACACTTTTAGTCGAATCTTGATGACACTAAAGAAACATGGCGGTTAGAAGTCATCAACGGTCGCTGAAGGGTATGTTGATGAATCGGTAGCACACAGGACAGAAATAGCTAATAAAGTGTTTAGAACGTGTGGCAGTGCTAAAATAACACCCGATTTGCGACCAGGTACATCAACGGCAGTTGTGTACATGGCAGAAAAAAATATAATCTCAACATAAGAAAATTCGACTGTTGTAGCGAATAGTTCAAGGAACAAGTCATTCATTTGATAATTGTACTTTTGATATAAAGAAAATGTTACTTTTGTATAATAAAATATTCTTAAATTAAATATCTACCTTTACTTATGTGTATATATATGGAAAAAAAGTACTCACTTTTTTCACGGGGAAAAAAGTAATTTCATAAAAGTGATATTTTGTTACCTGTCAACAGGGATAAAATGCCCGTCACGGAAAAAATTGATTTTTTCTACAAATTTAGTTTTATGTTCGACACGCTATTATATTAGCTCCACTTGTAATTAACAAACAATGTATCAAATCTTGGAAGCGATTTTAACCTACTTCTGATTGTCGTATCAAAATGCAACTTGGTATGTATATGTAGTTTGGATGAAAATTTTATAATTTGGTATCTTGGAGCTGATCTGATGATGGAGCCAGGAGGTGAGAGTGGAACTCTTCACTGGCTACCAGTAAAATATGGTGAATGCACTAAGGTCGTTCTCAGCATAATTTACAATTCAAAGATATGGCGACGGTGCTGGTTCTCGGTATAGTCGCCAAAATTTAACGAGTCCAATAAATTGGGCTTGGTAAAGTAAGCCAACTTTAAATACATTTTGTACCAGTAATAAATACAGTGGAATCCGTTTATAATGACATCGAAGGGAATTGACAAACACGTCATACTAAGCGGACGTCATACAAAGCATTTTTGTGAAAAAAAACAGCCTTCTTTTTTCTAGGTAAATACTTATTTTAATAGAGAATTATAGCATATTAAATCAAAATAAAAATTGCACGTAATACATGTATGTATTGTATGTATATTTTTCTTTTACTTAAGAAATCTGTAATTTTTGTCTGCTTTTGTTTTTTCATTTTATTGTAATAACAGTCTCCAATACTATTGTGTCTAGAAGACATTGCCATGGTCAAATTATCATTTTCAATATTGTTATGAACAAATCGTGATAATACTTCTGCAGCCTTTAATGCCTCTTCTGCGGTAGGTAATGATTCTTCCTCGACTTCCTCTTCTCCATCACTTTCGAGTTGTTCCTTAGCATTAATGATCTGTACGATATTTTCATCTGTGGGTTCTTCGGATGTGAGGAGAGCGCTATCGATGTCAACATAATCTTCCCACATTTCCGGTGCTGCTAAAGAATCTGAATTTAGGTTTCGTAACCACAAAGATAAAGGGACGTCATCTTCTTTATCAAATTCATGTTGTGCTATTTGAATAGGTAAACCGTCTTGGTTTTCAATGAATCCTGACCACAAAGATAAAGGGACGTCATCTTCTTTATCAAATTCATGTTCTGCTATTTGAATAGGTAAACCGTCTTGGTTTTTAATGAATCCTGCATGTTTGAAACAGTTGTGAATGGTACTTTGTGACATTTTATTCCAGGCATCATTAACCATCAGAATTGCATCTAGCACCGTTATTTTTGTAGAAGAGTTGTTTTCATTAGCATCAAGACAATTAATCATTTTGAGCACAAGGTTCTTTCTAAAGTTTGTTTTGAGTGATCGTATTATTGCTTGATCCATTGGCTGTAGTACTGATGTTGTATTCGGCGGAAGGAAAGCAAGTGTTATAGACTTTAAATCAGTAACTTGTGGATGCGCCGGGCATTATCAACCAGCAATAAAATCTTTTTCTTCTTCTTCACCAAATCACGATCCCAATCTCGAAGGCATTTTTCAAAAAGTTCTGACGTCATCCAAGCTTTACGATTGTTAGCATAATCGACAGGTACCGATTTGACACTTTTAAAACATCTTGGTTTTTGTGACTTTCCAATAACGAGCAATCTGTGCCGCTCATATTTGCTGCTACCATGACAGTTATTCTATGTTTCGACAACTTGCCTCCACTACAATTCTCACCTCTAAATTTGAAAGTTTTGTCAGGCATTAATTTGTAAAAGAGGCCAGTTTTATCAGCATTAAATATCTCATCATCAGAAAATTGTCTTCGTAGATTCGGCCATACAGACGTCAACCAGTTTGTTGTTAAATTTTGATCAACAGACGAAGATTCACCGACAATTTTTCCCGCCACAATGTTATGTCGAACCTTGAAACGACTGATCCAGCTTGCAGAACAATTGAAGTCGAGAATACCAAAACGCGTGGCAAAAATATTTGCCTTTTCCTGTAGCATAGGGCCGCTGACGGGTATTCCTTTGTTTCTCGTGATTTTAAACCACTGAATTAACGCTTCATCAACATTTTCTTGTCGCGATTTTCGAAGCCTCTTCGGTTTCAAAACATTTAAATTGAACGATTGCTTAATCCGGCTCTTGTTTTTTTAAAATCATTGAGATTGTCGAATGACCCACGCCAAATTCCTTTGCGAGAGATGAGTTTGATTCTCCATTTTCTTATCTGTATATTATTGCGCCTCTCTCCTCAATTGTAAATGCTTTACGACGTTGAGATGACATTTTTTTTACATAGGATATCACTAAAAACAATGCGTGATGTTCAACTATCAATAACTCACTGAGATTCCAAACAAAAACAGGCCACTGCCACAGTTTATAGCTAAAGAAGCAGTTAGCTCACTTGGCCCAAATGGATGTTCCAAGGTAACATCCACTCCAGGGAAAGAATTCAGGATGCGCAGAAGACTGTACGCGATTATCGCTCTTCGAAGTATACGAAAAATGTAACACAGTAACACGCGGTATGCGCGAGGGATAAAAATCAGAGTTGCGCAGTGTACAAACGGGAACATAAAGATCAAAGTGCCGACGCCAAGTGAGCTAGCTGCTTCTTTAGCTATAAACTGTGTTACTGCCGTGCCGAACGTCGTCGTCGGGAATCAACGAACATTGCCGAAAGTGTAAATAATCATGTCGGTCACTACAAACGGACAAAATTTATTAAAAATGGGTCATAATAAGCGACATGTCACTGTAAGCGAAGTCATTATATCCGACTTTGTTACAAATAATTTTATAAGAAAACCAAACTTTGTTGTGTAAAACGGTCATAATAGGCGGTTGGTCAATATAGGCGGAGTCATAATAAACGGATTCTACTGTATATTAAAAGCTATTTTAAAACTCAAAAGTAAACAATTAAAATATGTATTTAAAAAAAATTAAGGAACACGCTTAATTGACGCACTAAAAATGATAAAATAATTGAATTGACTTATTAGTTACGATATAAATACCTATGCATTTTACCCTTGCTAATATTTTCACTTCATTGTAGAGTAAACGCAAAAATATACTTTTTTAAACAATATGTGGTCGATGATAGATTGGTAAGTTTGTCACTTCTTTAATACAATACAATACAATACAATAGTTTATTCATCCTGTAAGATCACATGTGATATAGGACAAGTCAATAAAAACAGTAAAAAGTCAATAAAAGCAGTAAAAAAGGTCTAACACTTACAAATATTATAAGTCATAGAAACATACAAACATGCAAATAAAACTCTATATGATAATCTGTTAAATGTTGTATAACTAAATTAAAGCTAAATTGCTACTGAATTTTTGTGTTGTATAAAGGACATAGATCAACAAGAACATTTTTTAGTTTTCGTTTAAAAATATGTGTTGATAAACTCTTCAACTTCTGTGGAAGTAAATTGTACAAGTACAAACCAAAAGTATTCGGTGATTTTTTGGATAGTTCCAGGTGCCTGAAAGGTACCTGAAAGTTCTCTTTTTTCCTAGTATCGTGAGTATGCTTGTCACAGTTCCTTTTGTAGGTATTTTGATTACAATGTACATATGTCAACAGTTCAAGAATTAATATGCTACTGACTGTTAATATTTTATGTTCTTTAAAAATGTTTCGACATGAGTGGTCAGGTGGACAGCCTACGAGACATCTTAAGATACGCTTCTGACATAGGAAGACACTATGTGCAGCTGGAGTGTTTCCCCATAGAATAATTCCATAAGAAATTCTGGAGTGAATTTCAGCGTGGTAGAATTTTAGGAGATGGTCCAAACTTAATGCACTTTTAGGTTTCTCAATTGATAACATTTAGAATTCAGAACTTTACATAGTTTATTACAGTGAGTTCTAGAAATTTGACATCTGTTATTAAATCAATGGTAGTATTATTTAATTTGACGTTTAGTGTTGGTATGTTTGAGTTTTGATGAGTATGAAATGTTGTATAGTTGGTTTTACCAGAGTTAAGTAACAACGATCTGTCAGAGGACCAAGCAGATAATTTGTTGACTGAGCTCGTAATTTTTGTTTGTAATGAGTCAAAATTTTTATCTTTAATTAGTAAAGTGGAGTCATCTGCATATAAAGTGGTAAAAGTATCTGATAAAATCAAGGGCAAGTCATTTATATATAAGATAAACAGTACAGGGCCCAATATAGATCCTTGTGGAACCCCTAGTGCATTAATGTCCATTGATGAAAAAACAGATTTTCCAAATTCGGATATTTTTACTCGTTGACATCTATCTTTTAAGTACGAGTTAAACCAGTCATAAATATTACCTCTGATTCCGTATCTGTATAACATATTTAGTAGTGTGCCATGGTGAACGCAGTCAAAAGCACGACTGAAGTCACAAAAGATTTCCGTCGGGCTCTCACCGTTTTCAATGGCTTCAATAATTTCTTCATAGAACGATGTTATTGCGGACATTGTAGAGTGTAATAATTAATGATCAATTTGAAAAGCGTGGCGCGCTTTTAGGTTGTGTGTTATTTTCATTAATTTAAACAAAGCCACACTTTTTGAATTGATCATTAGATATAAAAGAAGTGATAAACTTATCAATAACTCCTAGGATATCTATCATCCATCACGTATTGTTTAGAAAAATTAATGCTTGCGTTCACTCTACAATGATGTTAAAATATTGGCAAGGGTAAAATGCATAGGTACGTTGATTCTAATCAGATTATTAACTTGCGCGAAATTCACATTGATGACACATTTTCGACGCATTCTTCAAGAAGAGTACTGCCTTGACCTTCAACGAGGGCACTTACCAATATAATTACAGTTTTTCGCATTGTCTCCCAAGCTGGGTTACAGACTAAGTTGTCTCCACTTTCTTCTCTCCGAAGAACTTTTGCATATGTTGTAACGAAGTTACTATTTTCCCACTATATTTCATAAGACAAAAGCTCCCTGTAAGAAATAAAAGCCCTATCTCCGTTAATAATGATCGGAAAAATATCATTCTTGTCCGACATAAATTCGCGAAGCATGAATTACACATGTCGTAATAAATAGCCCTCCCGAATCGATTACGTATAACACCTCGCAACTCATAGCGAAACAAAGCAATCGTACGTCACCCGCCCCACTCTGGAGCAAGCACTTGAATCGAACGCAAAACTCGAGAATCAAAGTTTCCACTAAAGATCGCATTCATTCACGTACGAGCCAACAGTCCGATCGCCACCCAGCACAGTTGAGTCTAGACAGAGACGCGCGCACCGAGCTGACGTCACAGCCGTCGCCACCGAGAACATGACACTGTGTCCGAGCAGCCGTTGACGTCACGAAGGAAGGGAGGCCAATATTCTGGACGTTGGATCAAATGCGAGAGAAAGCAGTCAGTCGTTCCGAAGCAGCGAAGCCAGCCAACACGCCAGAGAGAGAGTTTTCCGCCAGAAGCACGAGAGTACAGCTGAGGCGCACGCACCGAGCTGACGTCACAAGCACGAAGGATTTTTACAAGCTGGGTAATTATTCTGTGAAAGTATAATTTGTATCGCAAGCGACAGAGTCCACAAAACGGCGCGCGCATATAAGTCGTTCGAGAGGGATTCGGAAAAGAGGGAGAAGCCGGCCGTAGTTCCGTTTCGACATATTTCAAAGATTTAGTAGCTTGCCCAGCCCAGCAGAAGCAGCCACGCGTCCGACTAGAGTCCAGAGTGAGAGCCAGAGACCGAAGCAGTCCACGACCGTCCCGAGCTTTGCCGAAGGAGTAGGATCGGAGTTTGGGTAAATATTGTATATCGGAAATATTTTGTAAGTACCCCAGGTGTGATTTGCGCATGATCAAACAATAGCCGTCAGAGGCCCATGTTCACTTTATTGAGGCGCTGATAAAGTTAGTCGTGTTTGAGAGCCTATACGAACCACCACGTACGCCGAGTGATAGCCCGTGACCGTCAGACCAGTATATCAGATCCGGTGAGTCATTTAGTTTAATTTACAACAAAAGCAGGTTAGTAATGTGATACGTTTGGCTAAGTTGAAAAGCACGGGTGGAGGTCGCATAGAAGAGGTAGACATTTCTCGCGTCTCAACTTCCTGCGCTCCGACGTGACTTTATGACAGAGATAGGAAGCACGGGTGGAGGTCGCATAGAAGGGGTAGACATTTCTCGCGTCTCAACTTCCTGCGCTCCGACGTGACGGTTTGTAAGGGATTCGTACACACGGTTGGAGGTTGCACAGAAGGGGTAGACATTTCTCACGTCTCAGCTTCCTGCGCTCCGGCGTGTCGTAAGTAAGTTAAAATAAAGTTACACGGTTGGAGGTCGCATAGAAGGGGTAGACATTTCTCCGTCTCAGCTTCCTGCGCTCCGGCGGTCGTAAGTAAAAGGGGATAAAGTTAAAAGTAAACACGGTTGGAGGTCGCATAGAAGGGGTAGACATTTCTCACGTCTCAGCTTCCTGCGCTCCGGCGTGTCTTGATCAGGGAAAGACAGAGAGGGAGAATAAAAGCTAGGCAGAATAGGTTAGGCCAGCCCCACGTGGAGCATTACGCCCTGCTATTGAAATTAGTTGCTTTGGCCGTCTGTGAAGACTTGCATTTGATACCCGCTGTTGCCTTGCACCCGTTTTTGAGCTTGCATACTAATCCGTACAACCCCCCCCCCTAAAAACTCACATTTTTATACCCGCTGTTGCCTTGCACCCATTTCGAGCTTTATTACGAATCCGTACGATTCCCCCCCCCCTAAAACTCACATTAAATACCCGCTGTTGCCTTGCACCCATTTTTGCGCTTTATTACGAATCCGTACGATTCCCCCCCCTTTTCACAAGAGCTTATGGTTATTACGTGTACTCCGCCTACGTTAAACACACCCTTCCCGCTTGGTATCACTATTTAGTGCTTGACCTGTGTTCATTTATTTTGTAAATAACTTGAGGCTGACTACAGCCGCCCTGACTGTATTGATTATTAATATACCTGTTTATCCTGTTTTAGTGTTCTTTCATTGATTATTTTGAGTAGAATTCAAACATCTAGTGCGCAGTGGCCACCCAGGTTCGAAACCCAGTTAAAGGCAATTAAAGCCTGCCTTGCTGGCCCTGTTACAGTGTCACGACTATATTGACCCCTGGAGTGTCTTTCTTCACTGAGACTGCCCGGAGCACAAGTAGCCTTTTCCACTATAAAGCTAAAGGTGGCGCCCGAGGAAAGCCGAGAACCGTGAGAGGCGCCAAGGTTGATAATAGGGGAAGTAACCCCCCTTACAATGTGTATGGGGCCCTTTGAGAAGACCTGTCTAGAGCACGCCAATTAGACCAGACCAGATTTTGGGTGAGTCATTAATGTGACGCCATTTTATCCTATATTAATATCTCGATTGAATTGGAAATAAATTCCATTTGTAATAAGATTCAAGTTATTTGTTGTAATAAAATGCCCAGACTATTCAGTGAAGAGCGGTGTGGAGTTCTTTGGACCGCCTTGCTAGTTTCAATTTTTTTATGTTTCAAGCAAAGTTTTAGAAATTGTGAATTTGAATGGACGCTAGAATTTTTATTTAAACTAGGACAGAAATCCAAATTCCCTATTCAATGATGATTGCACCTCAATTAACTTTTCTTCTGTAAATAACTACAACAATAAAACAAATACCAACTTATAACAATCTATTTACAAAACTTACATTTTCCAATTCCTTTTCCTAGGACCAAAACTGTATAATAAGCTTGATGAATCGATAAAAAATTCGGCAAATGTCAATATTTTCAAATCCAGACTGAAAGCTGCCCTCATAGAAAAGAATTGCTACACCCTCGAGGAATTTTTAGGTTGAGTGCTTTCTCCTTCCTTTTTCTGTTGTTTTTTTTTTTTAATTCCAATTTGAATTTTTCTAAATTAATTTTAATTACATGTTTTTAACTTTTTACTTCAAATCCTTCAAAATATATAGGTAAATGTGTCTGAAATAATTAATTTGTATATATAAATAAGAAACATTTTGTATGTAGACAACTTCACATGACGTTTTCCTTGTTACTGTACTGATGGAATTATCCGCTGTCATGTACTTTTTAACTAGTGAAATAAACAAATTATTATTATTATTATATTATTATAATGCAAAATTTATTTTTAATTCCAATGTGAGAAAACTAATATTGTTTTGTTTGCTGAATCTGTCGGTTTTTTCGATGTCGATGTACCTTGATTGTATTTTCTTTGTCTACTTCACGAAGTGGTTTGGCTCGCAATCAGGGGGTACTTATAGCTGCTGGGCGACCGATCAGGTGAACACAAGCATCAGCTTCTGGTCCATCGAGTGTGTTCTCAGCGATTCAACATGAAAAACAATATTGTTTGTGTCAGAATTTGATATACAAAAATTCTACTTCTTGAAACTTGGAATATTTTCAATGCACTCCTCAACTCATTGTTGTTACAATTGAGTGTAATCTCATCAAGAGATTATTACTTAAAATTAATTGAGTACAAATGAGTAATATCCAATACTGAAATTGAATAATTATTTTAATAATTTTTATGAATTAATAAAAATTAATCTTTGCTTTATATATGGAGAAGATGATTTTTTTTTCTGATCTTGAGCAGCCAAGATAATTCGTTATCAAGAATTAAAAATTAGAATTTGGCACAATCAAGTTTGTTGTATTTGATTTACGAAAATGACTTCAATTTCAGCGATATTCAAGAAAGGTATATGAGAATAAATGTTTGACCAGCCGTCAAATACTTCTTCAAAAAGGTTTCTAAAAATTCAAAGAAAATTCCAAATTCCAAGTACCAAACTTATACATGAAATATATATATATATATATATATATATATATATATATATATATATATATATATATATATATATATGATCACTTCAACCACATCAAAATCAATACACGTTATTATTACCACCAAAAAAAAAAAAATTTTTATACCAAATACAGCGTAAGTGATATCATATATTTGTGAAACCCCATTAAATCTCAATAGAGCCTTGTCAGGACAAGCAATCCAACTTGATAAGACCGAACACCGATATTTCAATTTAATCGGACATACCACATGTGGCATTTCATAATTCTAATAAAATTCTTCAAAAATATATAGTGAACGACACTGCTATTTTCAGTCAGATTGACCTAAATGAATCTAATCACTGTTTTCTTAAACAAAATGCGTAGATAACTTCAGATACTTCCTTTGTGAAAAATTATCTGACGTTCTCTTGAAAATTATTTGAATGTTGCATATTTAAAATATCTTTGGTCCAAACATAGTTCTCAATACGTACCTCCTTGACATCATACACTATTCACTGATTTGAAATCATATTCGCGGAGAAAGAAAAATGCTCTGATTCAATAAATTATTTCAACATGGCATATTCTAGTCTTTAATGGCCGACGAGCTTCAGAAAACAATATATCCTAATTGCCGAAAGATCAGAAAAGAGCCGAGGATCCCATGCACATCGCCTTAAATATCATCATACTGTCAGATTCTTTGCGACAGTTCTTCTTCCGTAGCCGTAATGATTGTTCCATTACCCACGGTTAGATGTCGCTAAGATTTCCAATAGGGAAGTGAATGAATCTCGAGCATAGAGCATATCAATAAGAAATGTAACAGATATATCGTTACACATTTTTCAGAAACCACTAAGCGCTATCGAACCGCAACAACTTATATCGTAACTAATACAAGTTGATTTAATTATTTTATAATTTTTAGTGCATGATAAAAGCGAGTTTCTTTGTTTTTTAACTACATATTTTCATTCTTCATAGTCTCCTTGTAAATCTACATACTTCTCTCCCAGCGATGCTGCCGTCTCTTTAACCCGCCTTAGTAGTACTCGGAGTCTTTATCTGAAAAATAATTGTTTACACAAAAAACTCGCTTGAGGCTAGATCTAGTCAGTAAGGAGGGGGGGGTCTGTTCAAACCATACTATGTGGATTTTCGCCATGGCAACCGATGAGGTGTGAAATAATGTTTTTTCTGCAAATGTGACCGTTTTTCCGCAATTTCTGCCTTCAGCTTGTCAAGTGATGATGCGTAGTAAACTCCTGTAAAAGTTTCTCCTTTTTGAAGATAATCGATTATCTATCCCAAAAAACAGTCGCCATCACTTTCCCAGCCGAAAAAACAGTGTTTGCTTTTGTTGGAGCCGATTCCCCTGAAATAAAATGGAAATAGGTAGGTATGGTGCAGCTTTTCTTTTTCTCTTCGTGATATTTATTTATTTTCCGAAGTAGAAAAACTCAAAGTCATCTCCACACTTTAATATCGCAATCGATAAGTTATGTGATGGTGGGTCGGTAAGAAACCATCGATTAGTACAAGTTTCGAACCTCTATAGGTTCATCATCAGCTGAATGTAAAATTATGGAGAAGAAAAATGATGGTAAAAACATTAAATTATATCAACAATCAACAATTATTATTTCATTTTTTCTTCAGGGAGGCTAAAGCCATTACCCAATATAAAAGGAACAAACGACATGTGGAACAATGATCGTAATGAGCAATGAGTGATGAATGCTCATTACGATCATTGTTCCACATGTCGTTTGTTCCTATTATATTGGGTAATGGCTTTAGCCTCCCTAGAGTTAAAGAAAAAGTGATATAATAATTGTTGATTGGAAAACTTTCGTTGTCGTTTGTTTTGATAATTGAATTCGTGATATATAATTTAATGTTTTTACCCATCATTTTTTCTTCTCCATAATTCTACATTCAGCTGATGATGAACCTATAGAGGTTCGAAACATGTACTAATTGATGGTTTTTTACTGACCCACCATCACATAACTAATCGATTGCGATATTAACGTGTGGAGATGACTTTGAGTTTTTCTACTTCGTAAAATCATACCACTCCACTTTGAGATACAATGGACTTCTACCACAGGTTATTCATTTATGTTTTTCGATTCGGTGGACAGTAAGTCAATCCTGCATTGGTTCAACTTTGAGTACCAGGAATTGGAGACTTCCACAGTCTGATGGTATTTTCTTCTGATTTTACAACCCATGCTTGTCAGTGTAAGAAATGCAGGAACGGTTTGAAATGATTATCCTCGGCATGATGAGTGTGTTCGTATTACGGAATTCGAAGGACCTTAGGGATGGAATCTGAGTGAACCGTCGTTCCTTTCTCAAATTTTTAATTTGTACGTTCAAATACAACTGAATTGATGATGAGAACAAAAAGCCAAACTGACAAATTTCTTATTCAAAATTTAGTCACACAACTATCAGTGATAATGGTACAAGCCTACCTTGTTTCTGTAACACAAATAATAAATCAAAAATAGACCAGAGCAAGCCTAATACTTCAGGGCTGGCCTCATCCTTTATAACAACATTTTAAACCAAGTTTAAACATCCCCCTTCACAGTCTTTATTTTTGATTCTGGGATTTCATCTACAGTATTCAATCGGCCCCAAAACACTGGTTTATTGTGCCTGAACTGCGACAACAGAGCGTTGAAAATATTCATTTGAACACGTTTTTGGTCTAATGTAAGCGAACGCGGCAACCAACTCCCGTACAGCCTAATTCTTCATGCAATATGTGACAAACACGTACTGTGGACATATTTATAGCCTCTGCTATCTCTCTCACTTCTATTCGACGGTCGTCTAGCACCATTTGGTGAACTTGAGCGATGTTATCGTCAATGGTTGCAAATTTGGACGTCCGGATCGTTCATGGTTCATGGGACGGCCACGTTTAAATTTAGCTGCCCAAAATTTCACGGTGGTAAATGATAGTGCAGAGTTCCCGTACAAAGCGTCCAACTCGTCTTTGATTTGCGTTCCAAAAACAAATATTAAATGACAGCTCGATACTCGTATTAACCACTTTGGGATATATTTAAACCAACTAAAACGGTAATTGCAATACTCTATATTTCGGCGTACCTATAGGTGTTATAGACTCGATGATGGTTTTGGTTATGTTGTGTCTCGCTTCAGCCAGAGCTCTTCGGACCTTTGGCTGGTTGACTACTTCGTACTGATGAGGGCCAAAAAAGCCTGAAACCGGTATGCGGATTGTTAGGTGAACACGACATAAATTAAAGATAATCGAGCTTATCAGAAAGCAACATTTGCATTCAATGTCCATTTATATGGAGGTATGCATGGATTTTCAGGTGAACATCATTCAACGTTCTGCGTGGTATTTGCCAGGAAAGTAGTTGTTTTTCACCTGAGATCTACCATTTTCTGGTTCAATTTATATTGAATCTTTTATGTGAAGAAAACCGTTTAATTCGATTTTTTCTATTTATTCCACTCCACATGGCGTTTATCTTTCACCATAATACTGAGTGTTTCAACTAATACAACAAACAACAATTTCTTGATCTTTGTAGAATGTTTCAAAATAATTTCGAAATATGTATGAACATTGGAAAATAGTCGAGGTTGTCCCAAATGAATATTGAGAAATGAAACTCTCTTATTATGATGAATAAATGTTGATGATGGATTTGAATTCAATTTCAATTGAAAATTATTGAGATTCCTGAATGGTGTTTGGTGTTATAATGATTGGGTTGAAATTATTTTCTCCAGAATTCAAACGACCCCGCACCATCCTTATGGAAAATGGCTTTCGGTTAAATTTCCTGAATTTTTGGTATGTTGTAGATTTTGTCTTTTTCGGCAAAAGTATCCATGGGCACTAAAAAATCCACCAACTACTCTTCGAGATACAGGGTGTGAAAGATGAAAAGTGAAGCTTTCTGCTCAGAATTTTTACAATTCTACTACCCTCGTATATGTTTTCTCATTTAGTGCAAACTGCTGCCAAATGTGCCAGTGGCCTTTTTAATCACAAAATAATGTTAATTATTGAAATGAGCTCACCGTTTGCCACCTGGTTTTGTTATTGTCAACGTCTGCTTTTTGGCCGTCGGTTTTGCTATTATTATATTGTCTCTTATATCGTTCGAGCGGTTGCCAAATTAAATCCTACTCTAAAAATTCATATCTTGCGTTGACTCGGAAATGCAGACAAAATATTTTTTCAGAGAATCACAAAAATATTCCCACTTACCGGAGTCAACTGACTTTGGAAATCTGGAAATCTTTTCAACAACAGATATTGAATTTTATCAAGCTCAGTTCGATGAAATATGCTGTGGCTTTTAGGTTCCTGGATTAACTAATGAAAAAACCAAATAATAATATTCAAATGGTAATTTTCTGTATTTGATTCGAAATCAAAATTGATCGTACTCTGAACTGCAATGATTAAATGACTTTCGAGACAATAGATGAATAGAATAATTCAGGTTGGCAAGACATATCTGTAAAACTGAACAGCACTGATTTCAGAAGTAGTGCTTTCCGATTTGTCTTCGCTTAGCATCATTTCGCTCAGAACACACCCCCGAAAATCTTCAACTAACAGCAACAGTCCAATAAAATCGAGTAGGAGATATACGGTTGACATGCAACGAATGAAAAAAAAGTATCCGGAACGTGTGTGTTCCCATTACACATATCGTTTGCACACGCTTTTTTTTCAGATATAATAGTAGTATAAAGTGTGTCACACACTACAAAAATACTACAGGTATGTTATCTTCAACAATTCCATCACATTACGGAATACTTTCTGAAATTAGTTCTTTGTTTCATTCACAGTTCTTGGCAATTAGTACGATTATTTTGTTGAATATTTTCTACAGGAACTTGTTTGTATTAAAATAAAAAATAATTCAATTCAGTTTTGATGAAACAGAAACTAGTACTGTTATGGATATTTTTTCTTGTGAAAATATCGTTTTCCACTTTTTCTTTGTAGTGGAAAGACTTTTCTATATATCCCTCACAAATATTTAATGACTTCCTTCCACTGAGACCGTTTATAGCCCTGGAGATCACATGCATTTTTTTGAGGTGATTTTTAAAAACTTGGAATAATATTTATTCGTTAGTTTGATTTGTGCTGATGAGAAATGACGATTCTGGCAGTGGCTTTGCGGTCGCTATGGCGTCGCGACGCTTAGCGTCTTGTAAGATAAACAATGATGTTGAGGTTATTTTTTAAAAGTAAAATTTTTTTTTTTTTAATTATTAAATATTTAAAAAAATTCTGGAGGTTATAACCGGTCGAAAACAGTCTGGCAAATTTTTAAATTGTAAAAAAAAAAATGTTTTTGAAGTTATTTTTTAAAATTAGCTACTCTAGAAAATGTTAATATAAACGTTAATAGATATTATAAAATTAGTCTGGCACCTATTTGTCGGTATTAACATTGTCTGGCAAGTTAATCACGGTCCGCGCGTCATTAGACGCTCTCGCGCGTCTCCGATCAGCTTCACAAACCTACATCTTGGGACTTATTTTTTAATAGCTGACACTTTTTTGTATAACAATTATAATATTAATAATTATTTTAAAATCAATCTGGCAGTTATTTACCCGGTTTCAATGTTGTCTGGCTGAGTTATGAAGTACCCCCGAACATCTTTACTGTGTTGAACATTATCAATGATACATATTTTATTTTTTTATTCATTTCAATAATTTTTTTCTGCTTTATCACAGTCGTTGGAAGAAATTCGTCCAATTAGTGCTGATTAACAAATAATTATTAATTGTAAACTTAAAAGACATACTATGTCGTACGGAAAAATTATGAATGGATAATAACAATGTGGCATCAAAATTGGTTATGAAGCATTCATATAATCAAACTATAATTTTTACATTCAATGATCTCATCATCCAATTCTTTTCTTTTTTAAATATTCAACGATGATTTTTTTTTTGTCATCATTGCTATCTTCATCGTAATCACTTTCGGTATCTGAAAATAATTTAAACGGTTATAAGTAATGTATTTAGTAGCTGATATTATTAGAATTATTATTAATTTTTATTTATTCAGGCCCGATATTATAATGTCAGTTTAAACTCTTGAGAGACGTCATCGAGTTTAAACCTCAAACCCTACCTCAGGTATGGTTTGAATGATACGAAACGAAACGAAACACCATAAGACCAAGTGACGATGACATTTATATCTTGTGTTTTTATAAAACGACTTTTCCACCACCTTTGGTTTGAACTTGAAGATAAACTGGTTTGAGGTTTTCGGAGTTTAAACTTACCTTCTTCTTCTTGATCGTCCGGTTGTATCACGATGTCAATCACAAAGCCTGGCAGCTGATCACCTTTGAACCAGTTGAATACCAGAATTCCATTCACTTCTTTCCACCCGTAATTGGTCGCAGAAAAGTTGGTTACATTTTGTTTATGAGCATTTCTCGACTATGAACGTAGCGACGCAAGCAGAATAGAGAAAGAACTAATAGGACTTATACCTACAAAATCTGATGAAGGACAGTCTGTACGCAATACTGCAATAACACGACTTAGTTTCCAATGTACCTTTTTATGCACCATGAGAAAACACTGTAATTAGAAAGTATATGTGCTAATATCACTTGAGATTTTTTTTCTGATGGGTAGTTTTTCTATAATCCGGGAAAAAGTGGGTTCGTGACGTCACGTGCACTAAAAGTTGATTTGGCATCGTTGTATGAGTTGCGAATCATGGAATTGTGACGTAATGACATTTGTTATTTGATACTTTGATAGGTTCGTTCGGTTGCTCCACGGAATAGAATATTATCAATCGTTTGTCTCTCTTCAGCTCTTTTTCTTGCATATATCTGATACGAGACACGAGATATGCAGAGAACTGCTGCAAATAAACAAGCTCTCCATGAATGTTTGGTATTGAAAAATTTAATTTCGGAAATTATTTTCTAATTTTAATAACTATGAAAATGTCTAAAAAGTGCATTGTGCCCGTTTGTCTGAACACCAGTGAAAGTGAATCAAACTTTTGTAAAAAGCGGAAATATATGCTTTTGTGCAGAACATTTTCAGGTGAGTACATCAAGGAACGATCTTTAATTTCACTCAATGCAAGTTTGCAAAATCATCGATCAGTACTGTATTTTATATCCAGTCCTATAAACATATTGTTCTTTGTTTCCAGTTGAAAGAAGATACTATGAATTGGGAATATGCTAGAACAACGGGCTCCAAATTTATGTTCAAGAAAGATGTGTGTCCACATATCAACCTGAAACGACATTGGTCTGACAATGTTTCATCATAAGTACATGACCTACCAACGATGAAGAAACCCAAACCAAATGAAAACATCACTCCTTCAGCTAGTGAAACTGTGTTGAGTGACATTACATCCATGGGAAATATTTACTCAAGAGTTTCGAATAGTTCTTCTTCTAGCAGTAGCCAAGCTAGTACATTATCCGATTCACCAAAATAACACCACCAAAAAAAATTCTGAGTATATTCCTAGTCAGTCTTCATCCGATCCTGATTGTGAAAATATCGAAGGACAGCAGCGCCAGCGCTTATCTATTACACTTATAGAAAAGAAGAGTAATTTTATTTGGGGCTCCCTGAAAATGTTCACCACATTGTGAAATACATTACCAACATTGAAGAAATTAAATATATGGATGTTCTGATAAGTTTAAAAAAGATACGGGTTGGGGATGTATACTCTCGATTGGCTGATGACTTCGATTGGAGTTAATCAAGTGTTCACAAGATTTTCACAAAAGCTGTGCCTATGATGGCAAATTGTTTACAAGAGCTTATATATTGGCCTGACATATCTGAAATTGAAAGAAATTTGCCGATTCCTTTCAGAGCTCGCTATAAGAAAGTTAATTCAATTATTAATTGTCTGGAAATTGAAAAACCCTCTGATCCTGTTCGTCTGTCCATGACTTGGTCAGAATAGAAAAAATGCAATACTGTAAAATTTTTAATATCTGCTACTCCAAATGGCACAATACAATTAAATTTCATTTCAGGAGCATACGGTGGACGAATTCTTTAACAACTTTGTCGATAAGATTCATTCCTTCTATTTTGATTGATTGAAATTCAAAAATACTTTAAATAACTAGAATGTGCAGTATTATGTCAAAGTTTTCTAAGGTTTGTTGTCACATTCTCTTCATGAATGCCAATATCTTCAGAATTTTTTTTTCTATAGCTTTGTAACCATAGGGAACATTTTTACCATAGAAAATGTAAGCCTGTATTTGTAAAAAATACATAGATGAGTTAACGTCTTTACCTTTGAATTAGTATCCCTCAGCAAAGAATTGGTGTGAAATAAGTAAATAATTTTGCAAAAAATTTACGAAATTTGTATGAACATATTTCAAGTCTATTCATTCTAAATTATTAATTATATTTTCAGTAGTTCAAACTTAATAAATATTTGACTCATCATATGAAGGAAACACTAACAGGTACCGAATATGAATTTATTTATATTATAATACAAACAGACAAAGCCTACATATATATTCACAGTATAATGCATTTTTGATTGATTATATCTGAACAATCATAGAAAAAATAATTCGGCGAATACCCCAATGGATGAAGGTAAGTTCAACAGAAGCTTGAATCCCCACTTCATTTTGAAGAATTCATCCATTGCTTGATCCATTCTGTGTGAACTGTACAGATGCTAGATGAACATGAGACAAAAAAAGATTATGAAAGTAGTCCATGTCAGGTGGAGTTCTAATTAATTAGTAGAAAATCAAGTCTGCTCCACAGTAAGAAGCATTTATTTCTAGGAAAGAAAATAGATGATTTGGCAAGTATTTTGCATTTCGGGCCCTCTAAAATATACATAGAAACGATACAAGGGTGAACATCCTAAAAATTGGTAGAAAACTTAGCACAAAAATAAACATAACATCACCAACTTACACAAACACTGAATTTAAAATGTCAACTCATTAATTCAGTCGATAATGTTATATTAATCAGTTGACATTTTTACTTCAATGTTTGTGTAAATCAGTGATGTTATGTTTATTTTTGTGGTAATTCTTCTATCAACTTTTACAATGGTCACTCTTGTATCTTTTTTATGTACATTTTAGAGAGCCTGAAGATGGCAAAATACTTTGCCGAAATGAATTGCTAATTTCTTCCCTAGAAATAAATGCTTTTTACTGTGGAGCAGACTTCATTTTTTCTACTGATGAAAAAAAAACCTTGATATTTTTTTCAAAGGATAAACAATGACTTTTTTTAATGAAAAATCAAAGTGGTTTCAAATATAAATTAGAAAAAAAAAGCATTTTCATTTTATATTTCTTATGAAATAACCAGAGGTTGTGAAGTATCCCATGTTCAATTTTGATATAAAGTATAATTTAACCAATATATTAGGAGTAATTTTGACAAACTTGAAATAACTAAATAAAATAATCCTCACCTTCATTGGCAAATGCTCCACTGGGCCAATCAAAGGAGCTTGCGATCTCAGGGATTACACAGTTCTTTGATATATTCTGTGCATGTGCTGAAACATGAAAATGAAATCAAATATTAATATATATATATATATATATATATTTATATATAATGCCTGTGGCTTCCCGTTTCCCATTATCTCGTTTGGGTGCCATAATTGTTTTACAGCAAAAGTAATTTTCAAGTTAGGTTACACACGAATTCTTCATTTGTAATAGAGAGCCAAAACATCAATGTTCATGACCGTAACTCAAAAACTAACCGAAACCCCTTAAAAAAATGTACCTCTCATTTGACCCCTTTAGGGGGTGAATTTCAAAAAGAAAAGCTCAAATACCAGTTTTCAATATACACATACCTTCAGAGGCCGAACAGTCTAAACACGGACATTATAGGACATTGCTTCTTCGTCTACCTGCACCAAACAATTATTAAAAAAATTGTGGATTTTATGTTCCGGTGTGAGCTTTGCTTTCACATTGCAGACGTTTTCTTGGTGTTTCAACTGTATGTAGCCAACAGCATTATCACCACTGGAGTCACTGGTAGATCTGTAAATAGATAACACGTGTTGATTTACTTTTTTGATGCGAATAAGTCAGTTGAAAATGATCTCGATATTTATTTTTGCTATATACCTAACACAAATTGCTTACCGTTTTCACATTTTTCATTTCAGCTCTCAAAAAAGTCATGTTTGTTGAATAAAAAGAGTAAATCATCTCATAATCCACCCTTGGCAAATTTTCCGAACCTGCTTTTACGAAGCCTTGTTTCATTATAAACACACCAAATCGTTTATGATATTAAGAAATTAATAAGTTGATAATATAAAAATAAACATTGATGGTTAACCTCAAATCTCAATATTATTTTCATGGGAACTGGGAACTGTCTGTAACATTTGCGGTGTTGCCAATGATCGGTCTTCATCAAAAGGAAGGCCCGTTCAGAAACTTTGAATGTTTTAAATAAAGAAACCCGTTGTTGAAATGAGAGAGTCTATCAATAAACAGAGTTCAATTATATATTAATGGTGTATATCAAGCAGTGAGCTATATTTTTGACAAGAACAGTAATGCGTGTTTCTGAACGTGGATTATGGAGGGGGTAGTTTTCGATGAACGTGACGTCACGGGTACTCTTTCAACCGCAATATCTTTTCGAAATAAAAAATATATGATGGCATTCTAAGTCAATTGGACGTTTCAAATGAAATACAATCGACCTATATAAGTTTTGGATTTTTTTTTTCTAAATGGAAAGGTCCATTGTTTATTATTTGTTTTTCACCACTAATTTAACAAATTTTTTCCAACGAATGTGATAAAGCAGAAAAAAAAAAATGAAATGAATTGAAAAAAACTTTTTAACAAAAAATTGAGCCGACGAAAAAATCAACTGAAAACCAAAAAATAACATAAACTTTCTTAGACTCAATGATAATTGAGCTCCTAAACTAATGTGAGTAACTAATTTTGATTCGGCGCCAAACAAACAATTATCGAAGATCATTATATTACTTTGAAGAAGTAATTTAAACGCCGCTATGCATCTCGCTTCCATCATTTCACGCTTTAACTAATTCAATTGATAGTTTGTTTGGCGCCGACTCAAAATTAGTTACTCACATTAGTTTAGGAGCTCAATAATCATTAAGACTAAAAAGATTTATTTCATTTTTTGCTTTTCAGTTGATTTTTTCGTCGGTTTGATTTTTTGTTGAAAAGTTTTTATTTTTCAATTTTTTGTGACTGAAATCTACTAATTACTACCTACTTAATTTTTGATTACTTCCAAAATACTTACTTACCTAGCTTACTTCAACTATTAACTGTTAAATAATATGATTATCTACTTTAACTATTTATTGTTATATAATATAAATTATTTTTGAAAGTTCTGGTTAGTTGATTTCATCACTTTGTATAGAATTCCATCCTTTCATGGAATGTAATTATTGTGACGGATGCAGGAGGATCCTAGTGCCTAGTGCCAATGTTCACAAGTAAAAAATCAATCATCCCCCATTTTACTACCCATAGGGGTGGATTATTCCATTACAAATTGAAACATGATCAACTATGAGGTATACTCTATCTAATAAAAAAAAAACATACAAATCGGAAAGCCCACTACAAAGTTATGACTGATTTATGAATCGATTAACGGGCCAAAATTCAGAGGGTGAACGATAAATATCCTCCATTTTGCTACCCTTAGGGATGCATTTTTCGTTCAAATTCAAATGAGACCAACTTTGAAGTACACCCTTTTCAATGAAAAAAGAATAATCGGAATCGAACTGCTCTGTGAAAAGTTATGCGTGATCATACATAAAAAAAAATACGCGTCGACTAGAGAACCTCCTCCTTTTTGGTTTCGTCAGTTAAAAATATGTATCATTGATAATGTTTAACACAGTGAAGATGTAGCTCATTGAAGTTCGAGGGTACTTTATAACTCAGCCAGACAACATTGGGATCGGTAAATAACGGCCAGATTGATTTTACAATAATTAATAATATTATAATTGTTCTATAAAAAAGTATCAACTATTAAAAAATAAGTCCCAATGACGCGCGGACCTTGATTAACTTACCAGACAATGTTAATACCGAGAAAAAAAAAAAAAAAAAAGTTAAATGTGTAGTACACACGTGTGTCTATAGTCCCAGAACAAGTTGGCATTGACTAGTTCTATTAAACATTTAAAATTGAAATTTGGTATTGAACTGTTGTAAAAGTTATAGTGAATCCATTGAAGTTAAAGTTTTCATAGTGGAAATCGATTAAAGTGATTTAATCGACAGTGAACTGAATGCATTCAGCCGTTTAGGAAACAAAAAAAAGATATCTTGAAGTGACAAAAACTGTTTCCATTAACCGACAAAAAAAAACTTGTAACAGCTGCTCTCAGTTAAACAGGACCGGATTCAGACATTTGTATTTATCTTCAACATGGATTATTCCTGTACAGAATGTAAAGAAAAATTTAATCCAAATATAAGAGATGAGATAAAATGCGATTCTTGCTCTAGATCATTTCATTATAAATGCTCAGGTCTTGGGGGATCGGAACTTAAAGTAATGGAGTTGAAGACAAAAAGAAAATTGCAATTTTTTTGTAATGATTGCCAGCAAGGTTTGAAAATACTCCCTACCCTGTTGGCTAAAATTGAGAAACTGACATCAGAGGTAGAAGCCTTGAGAACGCAACCTACTAGAGTTATCAATGAAGAAACTTTTTTTGTGGAAATATCTGAACGCCAGAAACGGATGTGTAATGTGATGTTTTTTAATTTACCTGAACAAAAGGATGCTCAAACGGACACTGAATTTGCTGACAAATTTGTACAGGAAATAGCAAATAACAATATAGAGACCAAAAACGTTTTCAGAATGGGAAAGAAAAACAAGAATGGCAATCGATGCTTAAAAGCTGTTTTTGCTAATTCTGATGAGGCTTTGAAAGTCAACAGAAGCAAGAAAAATATTGATAGAACTAAAAAAGTCTTTTTATCGCCCGATTACACACCTTTACAGCGTGGAAATTTAAATAAATTGAAAGAAGAGATGGAGACGAAAACAATAAATGGAGAAAACGACCTTTTCATCAAGTATACTAATGGCATTCCATTCATCGCAAAGGCCCATCCAAAAAACTAGATGACGACATCAATATTTATTACTTCAACACCAGCGGTATGAGAACTAAACTTACAGAATTTCGTAATGCTGCCCTGTGCTCCCACTATAGCATAATAGTTATTGTAGAAACTTGGCTCACCAATGATCATCTCGATGCAGAACTTGGGCTAACAGGTTATGATATATTTCGTTGGAACCGTGATCCTGTTACTACAGGGAAGGAACGTGGGGGAGGTATTTTAATTGCAGTGAAATCAACTCTATCCGCTAAAAGAATAAAAATACCCTCTGTTGACAGTGTAGATTTAGAACAAGTATTCATTTATTTTAATCTTAAGAACAAAACTGTAGTACTGGGTGCTATATATATTCCTCCATCTTCACCTATCAATTTATATGAGGATCATATTAGTACTGTTGAATTTGTTACCAGCAATTATGCTCAGTCAAACCTAACTATATGCGGAGATTATAATATTCCGGATGCCACATGGTTTAATGACAATCTGGGTTTAAATGTTAACTGTAATGAAAACTCCCCGGGAATAGCAATTCACCAAGCGTTCAGCTTTCATAATTTCTTCCAACTGAATACCATACCAAATAGTACCAATGTTTATCTAGATTTAATATTCTCCAACAATCATTTCTCCGTACAAAGCGCTACAGATGAAATCTTCAAAAATAGTATTCGGCACACTGCCATTGAATTTTCTTTAAATATTTCTATTCCAAAAGAATCTGAATATGAGGAATACTTTTTTGATTTCAGAAATGGAAATTATATTGGGATAAATGACTTTTTGGCTGACGTTAAATGGGAACATATTCTCTGTAACTCAGATGTTAATAATAACATTTATTGTTTTTATGACATTATTTATCAGGCAATCCATCTATTTATTCCTTTAAAAAAATTCAAAACTTCTACCTTTCCCTCTTGGTTCAGTTCTAACCTCAGAAAAATGATTTATGACAAAAAACACTCATAAAAAATATAAGGAAACAGGCAACATTGATTATTATTATGATTTCTGTAAATTGAGAGACAGTTGTAAAGCTATTCGAGATCAGTGCTATGAAAATTACATTAATAAAATTGAAGATAATATCTCTGATAATCCAAAGGCCTTTTGGGGTTATATTCAGAGTAAAAGAAAGGATTATAAGTTACCTTCAGCCATGTTTTATGAAAATGAAGTCAGTAATAATACTTCCGAGATTGTCAAATTGTTTGCCTCTTATTTTTCAACTGTATATAATAACCAGGCAGTGAATATTACTCCTGAATATAATTTTGAAAACAAAGTCTATATCAACAATTACAGTATTACTGCTACGGATGTAATAGATTACGTTCTCTCTGTTTCCCCCAAGCTCTCAATGGGACCTGATGGGATACCTTTATTTTTCATACACAAATGTCTATACACTTTAGCAATTCCATTACGAAATATCTTCAATCAAATTTTTGCTCTAGGCACCTTTCCAGATTATTGGAAACATAGCTTCCTGAAACCAATACATGAACTAGGAGATAAGAAAAATATTGAGAATTATAGAGCAGTTTGCAATCAGTCAGAAATGGCTAAGATGTTTGATTCTATGCTTACAAAGAAACTTTCCTGGGACTGTAAGTCTTTACTCAATCCCCAACAACACGGTTTCACAGAAGGTGAATCCACTTGTACCAACCTTGCTCTTTACACAAACTACATAACTGAAAATCTTGAGAGGAGGCTACAGGTTGACTCTGTCTATACGGACTTTTCCAAAGCCTTTGACAGAGTCAACCATGGCCTACTTATAGCTAAAATTCAAGCGCTTGGTATAGACGAGAATATTTTGCAAGTAATCAATAGCTTCTTAACTGGTAGAACTCTGTCTGTGAAATACGGAGATACAACATCTACACCCATTCAGGTTCCATCAGGGGTACCACAGGGATCCCATATGGGCCCATTGTTGTTCAACTTGTTTGTATCGGACATAGAGTTTGTTTTCAATTATTCTGAATTTCTTATGTTTGCGGACGATCTCAAACTTTATCGGGCAATTACTTGCCGGGAAGATGCCGAATTATTACAAAAAGATCTCGAAGCTTTTTCCATGTGGTGTGGAAATAATTTGTTAGAGGTAAACATCGATAAGTATCTCTGAATATAAATTGATTAATATAGTTCTTAAAAGAGAAACATTTATTCGCGATCTGGGAGTTAAATTTGATAGCGAAATTAATTTTAATCTTCAAGTATCAGAAATTGTGGCAAAAAGTCTCAAAATGCTAGGTTTTGTGTTGAGGATTTCTACTGATTTTTCAATTAAAACAAAAAAGATTTTATATTGTGCTTTCGTAAGATCCATTCTCGAGTATTGTTCGGTTATATGGGACCCATATTATAATGTAAATATAGATTTGATTGAAAATGTTCAAAAGAAATTCTTGAGGAATTGTGCTTTTTACTTTGGTATTCAACGAAATGAATATGAGTACAGTCAACTCTTAACCAAGTTAAATATAAAATCATTGGAGGATAGGAGAATTTCTATGAACTTGAGTTTCCTCTTCAAAATAATAAATAATAAGATCAACTGCCCAGAAATACTGCAACTAATAACTTTTCATATCAAACAAAAAGATACGAGAAATCCTGATATTTTTCATATACATTTTTTCCTTACCAATTATGCTATGAACAGTCCGATTCCTCGTATTCTGAAGCTGGGAAATGAATGTCATAATAACTTAGATTTGTTTAATGTGTCACTTCAGGTCTTCAAAAATCAATTGAAAAGGCTATAGCGTTTCCGAAATTTTTCTTTACCTTACCATTTTCTTTTGTAAGTACCAGATTGGTTACATCATTTTCTTTGTTAATACCAGATTTGTTTCATCTTTTAGTAATATAGTAACTAGACATAAGGATTCATTAATACTTTGTATTTCACACTTCGCTAAATGTTTTGTAAAATTCTAGTGTAGACTTTAGACATAAGAGTTCAATAATATTTTATAGTTTATCACACTTTGTTAAATGTAAATTGGCTTTGCCGTTAAATAAATAAATAAATGAATAAAATATAATATTCATTAATGTTTATATTAACATTTCCTGAAGTAACCAATTTAAAAAAATAATTTCAAAAATCGATTTTTTTAAATTTCAAAAATTCATTAAACTGATTTGCGACCGGGTTTAACTTGCCAGAATTGTTTGAACATACTTATAATAGTTTAAAAAAATAAAGTATTAGCTTTTAAAAAATTACTTCAACATCATTGTTTACCTTACAAGACGCTGAGCGTCGCGACGCCATAGCGACCGCTAAACCGGTGCCAGAATCGCCATTTCATTTTCAGCACAACGTGAACTAACGACTTAATATTATTCCAGGTTTTAAAGAACGACTCCCCAAAAATGCATGTGATCTCCAGGGCTATTAGTTCGGGAGCCTGATGCCCGATTTTGTGCTAAACCATTCACGGAGAAACAGGGTCTCTCCTATGTCTGTCTGTCTGTCTGTCTGTGTCTCGCATGATATCTTACTATGCAAACTTGAATATTACGGGGTTAGAGGAGTAGCACAAAATCTCTTAAAATATTATTTAGGTCAACGGAATCAAACTGTGTTTTTTAAAGAAAGTACATCCTCACCAAAACTAATCAATTACGGAGTCCCGCAGGGTTCGGTGCTTGGGCCCCTTTTATTCATTATCTATATGAATGATATATTTGTGAATATGAACCCCTCGAGGTGCATATTATTCGCTGACGATGCAACAATCTATCACTCATGTAAAGATATCCAAAACCTTAGTACAAAAGACAACACAGCGCTCATCGAAATTGATGAGTGGCTAGTTAGTAATATGCTAGAACAAAATGAAAGCAAGTCACAGAAACTACTGTTTCCCTCTAATAATAATATCACACAAGGTGATACTGCTAAATTACTTGGGATAACACTCGATGATAGATTGAACTGGTGTCCCCATGTAAACTCCTTGTGCAAAAAACTATCAAGCCAAATTTTCCTTCTACGAAGATTGAAAAAATCAGTAAGCCCTGATGTATTGAAAGTGTCATATTTTGCACTATTTCACTCCCATATGAGTTATGGAGCTTTATTATGGGGTAACTCAACCCACGCTTCACGTGTTTTCATAATGCAAAAAAAGCAGTTAGGATAACTGCTGGTGCAGGACTCAGGGACTCTTGCAAAACAATATTCATTAATCTAAGAATAATGACCCTACCGTCAGTATTTATATATCAACACCTCCTTGATATACATAAAAACTTAGTAACGTACACGGTTCATAATAACATACATCAATACAATACCAGAAATAATAATCATCTGTTGAATCCTAGATGTCGCCTAGCAGTAACTGCAAGGAACTCCCCCAACCTACGACTCTACAATAAATTACCAGACCATATTAAAAAAATGATGTTTGAACAATTCAAAATAGCTATGAAAAACCTGTTAATGAGATATGGTTTTTACACAATCGAGGAATACCTTACTACTGACTTTAGTTCATGATACCTTATTCTGACTACATAGCTACATGATTCATCTCACAATTTGTTATCACTCCTGACAGCTTGTTTGTGTATAATAATAAAAAATTATCTGGTTTATATAAAATCACATGTTTATAAAAATATTATATTACTCTATGTAAACTGGTTTATGACCTGCTATTTGTGTTCCCGTTTTTACACTATACGTATTATTCATTGTCTTTATAATTGTTTATCTAGATTATTCTTTTATCTTTACAATTTTAACCGTACATTATCGTCATATCTACACCTTATTTAGCTGCTACTCATTTATTATATTAACTAAAAATTGTATATTGGACTTGTCATAAATGTATTGCATACATAACATGATAAAATAAAAATCTATCTATCTATCTATACGGTACGTCCTTCTAATAGGGACAAGTTACCTCTCAAGCCCGCAGGGTGGGCCAATACTTAATAGAGAATACATTCAAGGATTCAAGGGATGTTATATTTTTTATCTAATTTGAATCTTGTCTAGTAGTTAGTTTTTCATTGATTAATGTACCTAATAAACCAAACTAAGGGAAAACGACTGCGTAAAAACGAATTAAGTGAAGAGAGAAAATCGATAATCTAGAGAATTTTGTTTCAGTAACGTTTTTTGTTCAATACCTGCTTGAGCAGATAATAAAATATGTACTATAATATAAATATAACTCGAATGTTATGAGGTATTGCAGACGGGGACAAACCAATAACAAAATATGTATGGCGGTGGACTTTAAGCGGAAATATATTTTAGTTAACACATATGTTTTGTATTTTTTGTTTGTCCTGAAATACCTCATTACACTCAAGTCATATTAAGATTAAAGTATATTTTAGTATTTGCCTAAGTAGGTACTGAAGAAAAAACATTGCATGGTGCATTCAACATTGCTGAAACAAAATTCTAAGGATTATTGAGGTTATTTTTCTCTTTTCAGTAAATAATTTTTTACTCAGCGGGGTGTTTTGAATAATTTGGTTTATTTTGAACTTTTTAATTTTATTATTCATTATTATCTTATTTTTATAGCTTCCTAAATAATGGAATAACTTATTTGTGTGAATTTAACTCCATTTGTATTGTGAATTGGACAATTTTCTCATACCTAAATAATAATAATAATAATAATAATAATATTTTATTCCATTAAGACCATATGACATGGTATTGGACATGTCAAAAATATAAATATAAAAATATATACACTTATCATCATATATACATAAAATTTCATTCTACGAGACCGTAAAGAAGACTCGAAGACTTACAGGCACATAAATAACAGTTACACAATTTCAGTTATTGTTTACATATAGACATTTAGACACACAATGTTCAGTATCATTTAACAGTCAATACAATTTTATTATAGTTAAGAAGTCAGAAACTCGCTTGGGCTATATATGCATTTCTCAATCAAATAACTTTTTAGTTGTTTTTTGAAACGTATTTCATTTCTTTCACTTTTTATTGATTCCGGGAGTATATTGAAAAACTTTATACCACTGTATTAAGGACTTTTTTCATATAAGGAAGTTCTGTGGTGAGGAATTTGTAACAAATTGCCATGCCTAGTTTTATAATTATGACTATAATGATTATGTGTTAGTGAATCTTTATTTTTACTGACAAGCAGAATGCATTTGTAAATATATATACTGGGAACTGTTAAGATGTTATTTTCTCTAAAATATGGTTTACATGAGTCTGTTCGTTTGATACCAAATATAAGTCTGATAATACGTTTTTGTGAGATCAGTAGTCTGCGAGCCATTGATGTATTGCCCCATACAATAATGTCACAGCTAATTCGAGAGTATACGAGCGCATAATAGACATTGAGGAGTTGTTCTTTATTGAATATCGATTTCAGTTGGACTGTAGCATAGTAACTTGAGTTTACTTTCTTGCTGACATTCTCAATAGCGGTTTTGAAGGACATGTCTGAATCCAGATAAGTTCCAAGAAATCGTGCAGAAGAAATTGGTTGTAACGAAACTGTTCCTATATTTATATGAATTTGATCGCGTAATTCTTTTTTTGGGTTTACGTGTAGAAGAACGGTTTTTGAAGCATTGAGTATCATTCCATTTTTTTGTGACCATTCGGTCACATATAATACCTAATAATGATTACTTATTATATAAAGTGCTTTTCAAAAGTCCTCTCCCCCCCTCTTATTTTTGGAACGATTATACATGAACAAGTGAAATTTGGAAACTGAATATTGAAGGTTGTAAACTTCCCTACTAGTGATGATAGATGACGGAATCGTCAAAGACGACGTCACAAGGCCATTGTGACCAATAATTTTAAATGGAACTCTACGGCAAGCGACACCTCTTTTGAAAGGTATCGGAAAAACCTATTCAATGATACTAATTTTGTTAGTGTTTATGGCAGTTTTGGCAAATCGCTTTTAAAAAACGCAAAGCTGTGATGAATTAAATCAGTTAATACTAAAATTCCAAATTCAAGCTCCGCCTCTGGATAGTTGTCAAATAAGCTGACGTTTTTCCCAATTCGACGTTTTTGTAATTGTCCAAGTTTTTGTAGATTTAATAATTTGTGTATTGTTGATCGAACGTTTGACTGTTTTAGCAGCTTTTGGTACTTTTAATATTTTTGTACATTTTAATAATTTGTTAAACTGTTGTGAGCTGAACGTTTGAGTGCTTCAAGAAGCGAAATGGTACGTGCTTTAGGTGATAAAGTAGCAGCGATCCTAATTCTTGGTGAAACTGGACAAAATATTCATGCAGCAGAACGCATTTTTAATGAGAGGTTTACCGATCGCCCCGCTTCGAGGACTCATTTAAGGGAGCTTCTTCGTAAGTTTGAAACAACGGGTAGTATTGATGATGCGAAACGATCTGGCAGACCACAAATTTCTGATGAGAAAAAAATTTATATACTGGCAGGAGTAATAGTTAATCCTACTTCTTCAACAACTCACGTTGCATCTACCTGTGAAGTCAGTCGAAGTACAGTACACAGGGTGTTGAAAAAAAAAATTTCATCCATACAAATTAAAAATGGTTTATCAACTCTCAGACGACGACCCAGACCGAAGACTAGAATTTTGTAAAAATATGGAAACTAAAATTAACCAACAGCCAGACTATGTCAAAACAATTTGTTTTAGTGACAAAAGTACTTTCTATCTAAATGGAAATGTAAATACACAGAATGGAGTGAATTGGAGTGACGCAAATCCTCACCTGTTTCGTGAAACACATACCCAATTTCCCCAGAAGGTGAATGTTTGGGCAGGTATCTGGGAAACCACATCGTTGGGCCTCTTTTTTTGAATACTAATTTAACTGGTGGGGTTTATCTGGAGCTGTTGCAAAACGCAATAGAACCGTTAATTCTTGAAATTTTGGGAAATTATCCAGATGAATTTGGCAATTTGGAAATAACATTCCAACAGGATGGTGCTCCTCCACACTATTACGGTGCAGTAAGACGGTATTTGGATGGGGAGTATCGTGGTAGATGGATTGGACGACGAGGTTCAACGGAATGGCCAGCTCGATCACCGGACCTCACACCTTTGGATTTTTTTCTGTGGGGTACCTTGAATTGAAAGTTTACGCCACTGAGCCTGACAATATTGACGTTTTAAAACAACGTATTGTTGCAGAATGTGAGGCTGTTTCCGCAGACACATTTGCAAAAGTACGAGAATAGTTTAAAAATAGGATACTCCACTGTCAGGAAGTGAATGGAGGTCACTTCGAGCAATTCCTTCGAATAGATACTGATTCTTAAATGTGTAATTGATATCATACTGAATGGAATTTAAATTTTAATGTTTACTAATGAGCCATTAAAACTGCCATAAACACAAACAAAATTAGTATCATTGAATAGGTTTTTTCGATATCTTTTAAAAGAGGTGTCGCTTGCCATAGGGTTCCATTTAAAATTATTGGTCACAATGGCCTTGTGACGTCATCTTTGACGATTTCGTCATCTATCATCACTAGTTCAGGGAAGTTTTCAGTATCCAAATTTCACTTGTTCATGTATAATAGTTCCAAAAACTCGAGGGGGAGAGGGGACTTTTGAGAAGCACTGTAGAATGGGCCTCGCTGAAAGAATCAAACTAACGACAACCGTCAACGAACTCTGCCCTCGCGTGTCTTCTACCCATATCGGATCGCTCACCTCGATAAGAAATGATTCGAACTGATTCGATAGTTAAGCCAACGCCATATTTAAATATTATACTCTTTGTTCCTCCTACAATTGAGACGGATGTAACGACACCTGATATGTTATGTTGAAATCCATCAAGGCTTCAAGGCTACAGAGCGTGCCAAAGAAAAAGACATGCATACACATATACTGGGTGTTCAAGGGGTGCGTGCAAGCTCTATATTTTTTTCTCTCTCCAAGCTATCGACTCGATTAATAGGTCCGACAATGACGTACATTATAAACATAATTCCATTTATATACACGATATCCGACCCCCAAAACGTCCATATACCAATTTTGAATCAAATCGGACCATAATTACAAATCTCCTCCGCCATCTTGGAGCAGCCATTTTGTTTTTTATCTAACAAAATCTCCATAATGCATTGTCACCGGAATCATGAACATCTACCAAATTTCAAATCAATCGGTCGACTAGAAGTCGGTCAAAATTCACTAACAACGAACTAACAAGTGAAACTAAATAAAAGCTTGTAAAATGAAAACTTTTCAATTCTAAAATTAACGTCACCAACATTTTCCTTCGCATTCTCACGAAAGTGTTTTTTATTCAAATTACAATTGGGTACGTATAATTTTTGATGAACGAGGGTAACCTTTTTCAATATCTGTCATTTAATACGAAATCACAGTGAAACCTAATAATTCGAAACGGCATAATTCGCAATAATTCGCCAAATGACTCCATTTTCAGTTTTTATCACAGATAGCGAAATGACGAGGCCCCTAATATATACTTACAATTTGGCTAGACATTGTCGTATCCATGATATTGTATGTGTCGAATTAACGATTGCCGTTATTCGTCTTTAGATATTTTCTAATCGATATCTAGAGACGGATAACGGCTTTTTTTTCTAGTCCCATTTTCTCGACCCTTTCTATACGTGAAGACTTTTTTATCTCGATTCGTCAATTTTACCAATATCATATGTGTGCGTACATACGTGCTATTTCTTTCAACACAGTCATATCCACGACATTATTATATATGTATGTACATACGTTCGCATTTTCGCCGATGGGGAACATGAGCAGAGTTTATGGAGCGTCTGAGGAAAAATCCAATGAAATATTCGTGATCTATGGAAAATACTAGCGTTTCGGGGTGAGAAGGTAGCGGTGGCGAAGCCCTCCCTCCCTTTCCCTCCCCAACTAACTTGATTTTCGAATATTTCTTTTCGCTCGCATCGGAAAATTTCATTTGTTTTTTTTATCGGGCGCGGCGTGACGAACATATTTTGAAGGGGCGTTGACAAAAATAACGAAAATACGGAAAGATATCGTGTCGATTAGTCTCGATGTATAATATTTTTTGGATCTCTTTTTCTTTCCCCTTCTTTCTTCCCCCGTTTTCTTCTTTAATTTTGTTTGTCAAAAACGCATCCTGAGACTTATGTTCAGTATGCAATCCAAAGTTAGCTGCAAGACTGTATTCCTGGACAACAAAATATTCCCTTTTTCCTGCATATATATCTATAAAACATTAATTTATGTAAAATATAACATACACTCATTCAGGAGAAACTCATCCTTCCACCATTTTCTAACAAGAACTGCAAATGCCTTGGGCGTAACTCAACATAGATTGACAAAATTTGAGAAAAGCCCGGGATATGTCGGAACTAATATTCTTCAACATGCTACTGGTCAACATACAGAACATACAAAGAAACAATTAAGAAAATAATGCTGGAGAAATCATATTATTCGGTGAAAGAATTCCTCAATCACTCGCTAGAGTGAATAAGTCATTTTAATTTTTTTTTTACTGATTACTGATTACTGTCCAATATGTTTGTATGAATGTTAAGTGCGAAACATGACGTATATATCCATGTTCTAGATGGCTGATGTAGCAAATAAATGTGAATTTGAATTATGCCTTTCGGGGGTTGCAACCCTCATCTTCAGTATGCTGTAATCGCTAGCACTCTTTGTACAAAAGTCAACTAATACTATGAAATTTAGGACATATCTAAGGAAATTTAGGGGGGCGAACAAAAATAATTTATTTATTTTTTAAAATTTTTAACATAACGTTATCCCCTTGATTCCACTCTTAGAAGTGGGACTCTAGCCTTATTCCTTTGTTTTCGGACCTCATCCTGTGTTTTTTTTATATTGGATAGGGTTTGTAATCAACCAAAAGAAATTTAGTTTTCTGATATTGTGTTGTGGTGGCGCTAATTTTAAGCAGAAAACTTTTTAGGCCTCTGCTTGTTCACTTGTTTTTATGGTCTGTCTACTACGTACAATTTGCTAGTACCGGGGATTATAGCCACAACTTCGATCTCCCTTCGGAAGGCAACTGGATTGTCTCACACTAAGTGATACCACGAATGCCCGAAACAATCACAACAATTGCGATACACGTTGAACGGCTGTACAATAATTCACATTAACTTGACTTCCTGACCACGTGGTCGTCTTCTGTCTCCCACGATGGCCGGAAGTCGAATCCCTAGTTATCAGTGAAATTTACCAAATAGGTATAAAGTTGAATTTTTGGATTCAAGATGGCGATGGCTAAGGTTTTTATGGGAAATTTTAAATTAGTTTGTTTGGATAAAATTCAATGATTGGAATAAAGGGGAGTAGGGGGAAATCTATTTAATCGCTGACATAAATTGAGGAATTTGATTTGGGAATGTAACGTTGTTTGTGTCATAATCTTTGTGGTCTGATACTAGTAAATGATCAACTTGTGTAAGTGATATCCGTATTCTGGAATTCATTCTGGTGTGTTCCGATATCCTTCCGGAAAATTGCATCCCAGTTCTGCCTATATAACTCCCAGGTCACTGAGGGCAGGTTGAACGATATATTTCTATTTTGGGGTCTATTTTGTCTTTGATATTCACAAGACTACATCCGATAGTGCTGTTAGTTTTAAAGCTGACAATGATATTGTGTCAAAGATTTGTGAAAATTAATGGCGGTGGCTGTTGATATAGGGAAGTGATCTATGGATTTTTCATGAATCTTATATGTTGATTGAGGAATCAGCCAAAAGCTTCGGCCGCTGCCTACGATAAAATCCAATGCGAATTTTGACAGAGCTTCTACACTCTGAATATCCTGCACAATCACACCCCATGTATGGATAGGTCCACTCATAAAAATCATATAATATAAGTAACTATATATATTACGATTTCTATGGGTCCACTACACGCATAGAGAGCGGCGATGTAATCGCGGTAACGTCGCGCATTCAGCGTCTATCTCCATCCTTCTTAAACCGATTGATACTCTTGCTTCCATTTCACATTCCATTTCGTCACAGTTGGTCGTGTCTTCGTTCCGTATCGAGTAAAATTAAAACTTTTCATCAGTCGATATCTTCGAAACTGAACTGTCAATTTTTTCCAATTGATTCCACCATAGTACTGCATACACGGGTGTTTTGTTTTTCAATCTTAAGATCCGTTCAGCGTCTATAATAAAAAATGTATACAAAGTCCAATCCGTTCACGTGTTAGGTATAGGCATCGCGTACAAAAATGTCCATTGTTAATTGCAAATACCTGACAAACTGGATGGTGTATCGATCTATTTGTGAGTAGGCTCACAGAGGTTATGTTCACACCATACTAAAATGGTTCCTAGGATTTGAACAAAACTACCTTAATTAGCCATTGTTTATATGTTTGAAAAATTATTTTTCAATAATCGGATTGAATCCAATGTTCGTCGAGGCATTAGTCAGGAGAGTAGTTGTTTTCTGATGGGTATTCGACTCAACAAATACCTATTGTATAGGTAGCAGTAGAGAGCAGTCTTGAGTAATAACACATTTTTCATACACAATATAAATCCACTGCAAATAAATTATGAATCAAAATGTCTGCGTGTAAGTTGAGATCCGTGTAGCGGTGAAATCTCGGTCTGCATAAATAATTAATCGGAATAATATTGATCTGTGATGCCAAATGTTATTTCGATTTGTTCTTCAATGCAGTTAGACTTTCTCCAGTCTATATGATTTTGGTGAATTGTATTGAAGTGTAGAGTCATGATATTCCTAATCAACTCAATCATTTATATTAGTTCCAATACCCCAGTGTTTATTTAGGCAAAGATACCGAATTATTCCGTGATAAATGTCGAGTAGATTATTGTTTTCTTTCTGATTCCGGTTGGGCAATTTTAAGCGTTCTGTTATCATCTGTAGTTTCATTTTCGAATTTGAGTTGTTTCTGTAAACAATCCTCAACGAGACATGTGGTCATTTGCCGTTATTTTTATTCAATTGTCACGGTTGCTGAAACTGTTGAAAGATTTCAGAGAATTTTGTGAGGACATCAACCTGTCGTAGTGAAAAACATCATGGATCGATCTAATATCCGATTGTAGCATATTGTGTTATTGCAGTAAAAGTGGCGAGATCCTTCTGAATTTTCTATCGTGTTAACTGGATTTACATACACCATTCGCTCCATAGTAACTCATGGGCGTCATAGGCCAGTAGAAAAAGACAATCAATTCACATTGATTCCAAAAGCTTTCAAACTTCAATGGTATGTTAGTGCGTTAATGAAAACAAACTATAAAATTTTGCAGAAGTCTGCGATGAACGGAACATTGTTTTAATTGCAAAAAAACGTTTTCAGGTTTTATTTTAGCACTGAAAATTGCAAAAGTTCTGCAAACTAGACATACCGATAGTAATGATGTTTTACAACATGCATTGAGTTTGCAACCTTGTAAAAGTTACGGAACCTTGTTTTTGTCATATTTTAAGTATTTCATTGTCATTTGATTAAAAAAATTAAAAGAGTTCTGCAAAGAGAATGGAAAAAAGTTCAACACATTCACGTACATTTGCAACCATTTCTGAAAAACGCATCATTTATTCATTAAACTTTCCTATCGACGTTGCCGTTTTCAATACACACAAGCATTGAAATAATTACAAAAGTTTTCTATTGTGGTTGCAAATAGAAAGAATATTGATGTAACTTCGCAACCTCATTCGAAAAACGGAACCTATTTATTCACTAATATAAATTTTTTGCATTTTTACAACTGCTGTAATAATTACAAAAATTCTGCAAATTGCAGTTACAATTACGACAAATTTTACGTGGCGCAAAAGATTTGCAACCGTCATTGTTCAACGGAATATTTTTTTTATATAATTGATTTGGCAATAAATTGTAAACATTGTGCAAATAGGTTCAAGATATAAATACGACCGACATATGTCTACAGTGGTCCAGTTAAATACTTGATTATCTATCGCGTATATAATTATAATAATCACACACAATGTTTTCGACTAATCAGCGAAATAAAATGAACCCAACATTTTCGAATGCAACAATCGAAAGAGTACAAAATTTTGGTAAATTCTATCAAAAAAGTATTGGAAGACATTAATTTTTATATTGCATTAGAAACGACATACAATTAGTCTTCATTTGAAATTTTCACTTGTCACAGCATGAATTGTCTTATTGTGACCAGCTTTACGGGTCTGCGATAATGAACTCTAATCTGAACAGGTTACAATTAATCCAAAACTATCGTGCTCGTTTTTGCAGTGGTCTCAGAAAATACGATCGAATATCTAATAAAATAACAGAATTGGGTTGGTTGAAAATAGATAAAATGTTTAAACTTCACACTCTCACTCTTACGAATAAAATTATAAAAACGGAGAAGCCCCCATATATATATATGGTAAACTCAAATTCCTAAAGCATAATAATGTTAATACTGGGAAAAAACAGACTTTACAGATTCCCAAGCATCGCACCTCACTCTATAAACGAAGCTTCATTTACACTGCTTCCAAGCTTTATAATGATCCTCCGACTCCTTTTAGGGATTATTCAATAATTAACTTCAAAAGAAGACTCAAACTTTCTTTTTTTTCTTTGGAATATTAGTCACCCAACGTCTCACGAACCTTGCCATGTAAACCTAACCCGAGTCATGTATTTAATAGTTAATATTATTATTTAGTAGTTATTTATATGCGTATATATGTGTTTAATGTGAATATGTATGTTAATTTATGTGACATGTGTGTGGGTATATTTATTGTATTAATTGCATTGATGTATATTCATTGTTTGTTATATCTATGAAATATTAATCTCTGCCACCACTTTTATATTCTGTTTGCATTTGTATATTTGATCGATTCCTTCTTGTTTATTTTTTTTTTCTTCAAATTGTTTGTAAGAAATTGGTAAAGTTGAAAAACAGCTCTCAGCTGACACTTCACCATTTCATATTACCTAAATATGAATAAAGGCGATTTATTATTATTATTATTACTTTATAGCAATCGAAGATATTTTAAAATGAATAATCGATGCTTTATGGGAGTAAGGATATCAAAACGTTGTCGATAGTAAATAACGCAAGTATATAATTTTCATCATCAAACAGAAACGTTGCTGAAAAAAAAATTGTGAGATGTCAAATTTAATTCTTACAGGTATTTATTTCTTGAATTATAATTTACTTTTCCACTCGACTTTTTTACTCCAATTGTGGTTTCGCATGAAAAATTCTATCAAATTCGAATGGAGGACTGGAATGTAATCGACACGAAAAAATCATTTTCTTGATTCATATTAATTTTAAAATAAAGAGGGGACGTAACACAGTTGTAGGTTAAAAGTTTTATGGCTTTAGTTTTTTTAACGATTCAACTTAAAAAAACTAAATGTAAATTCGGGTTCAGTGATTTTTGGTTATGATGATTTTTAAGAAAAGAAGTGATATAACATGAATGGGAAAATTGAAGAGATTCCCGAATTTTTGAGACCACCGAGTCCATACAAAAAATATCTCTTTCATGAAATCATTGGTTTTTGCAAAAAAACTATTTTACGATCGGGAAATTTGTATCTGATTGAAGACAGAAAGCTAACAAAATTGTAAGACAAGCTTTTGTTCAGATGCAGTGGAAAAAATCATATTTTGTTAGATGTGTGATGATATTCTCATCTGATAACCGGTAATTACAGATTCGAGAAGTTTGTCATACGACAAATTTAGTTTGAACACAGAATAACTTGCCTCACACATCTATTAAAACATTGTTCCATTTTAGTACATTTGAATAAATGTTACTGTTAAATTTATTTCATATTTATCCCCTTAAATTTTGTGATTTCAACATGAAATCCATTATTCTAGATCAAAAACCATATCATATTAATAATCGGACCATTAGTTAAAAAACCCGTCCGCTACCTTGAATTTTGACAAAAAATCCATAATAATCGACATCGAACACTTCTATAGGAATGAAAATATAGATAACGAAACTTCATCCGCCATCTTGAATTCTTGAATTTAGGCATGTAATTCATTATTTATTGCGATTCCAAAAATTTCCAGATAACAATTTTGGATAGAATAAGAACATGAATCACAAAATATTTCCGTCATCTTTTAATTTTGACATTGAATTATTAATATATTCGGCCCCAGTTACCCTTGAGAATCAATTTCAAAGGGAGAACGAAACACACTCTGTGTATCATTTGAAATTACTTAGTTTTCCGCAATACATTTCGACTCTAGCATTGAGTAATTGAAAAATAATTCATATGGCCATTCAATCATCCTTAACATTGAAAAACAAATAATGAAATAAATGGGCTGTTCAGTTTGTGTGAACTTTTGTCGGCGCCACTGCTTCCATCCAGCAATGTACTCGAATGAATACCCAAATCCAAAATGAATCGAGAACGGACAGAAGCTGTGTTGTTCAAACAGTTCACTATCTGCACTCCTACTCTTGGTAAATGTATGCCAACAAACTCAACCTGACTAGGGTGAGGTAGAAATTCGACTGTGACGCGCTATTGTTCGCTCCTTTGATACAACTGTACGAGTGTTTTTTAAATCTCAATATTTCTTCCATTTTGTAATTAATCAAGAAAATAATGAAAACGTGTCGAGAGACTCTCGATCTTCCATCAAACGTACTCAAGAGGATTTTTTTATGCAAATTCCTAATTGTAATATGATATTATGAATTCATATCGAAAACATGAGCTTTCAACATTGAATTATTTCACCTACCGTTGACGAGCTTCTTCTTGGTCGATATTTAACTTGGTAACACAATGAATGTCATTTATTAGGTTTATAAAAATCTTTATTATGCAGATAACACAGGTGTTGTAAAAATGAATATTTTTTTAATTTTTAATGTTCCGCATTGTAACATAGTTTGCAAATTATTATACTGCCACCAATTGGTAAAATGAGTTGTCCGCTCGATTTGCAGAACTTTTGCTTTTTTTGGTAGAGTACGAATACGAAAATATTTTTCTTTTGATTTCACCCTTATTTCCGTGTTGCAGACGAGGTTGCAAATTAATGAAAACATGGTACGTCAGGACATCTCCACTTGCAACCATTATTTGAAACTTTTGTAATAATTCCAATTCTTATTTCAATAAAAAAATCAATTTAATGAAAAAATATATTTTCTGTTTAATGCAAGAGGTTACAAAGTGAAACTCTTCTCAAGTACATTATTTTAGGTATTTTTTCGAGTTTGCAGAACTTTTGGAATTTTCATAAAAAAATTGGGATCAATAAGATTTTGTTTCCGATAAAACAAACATTTGCGTTTTGTTTGAATGGTTGCAAATTTATCAGAGGATGTAAATTGCTATTTTTCAAAACATCGAAAGTTTGCATAACTTTCGCAAATTTTTCCGCGCTAATAATGTGAAAATTCATTAAACCCTAATTTTCAACATCTTCCGTTCAGAGAAAATTGTTGAAAAATCATACTATTTATCATTTGAACGTACTCTTCAGTCTACTGAAGTTATGAAACTTTTGTAATTATTATTAAATTTTGGGAAAATCGTGTCTATCTCTACTGGCCTATCATGTTTGGAGATGTAGGTGGTCATGCTGAAGACCATCAGAGTCTTTCCCCGTTAAGTATTTGAGGCATTACTCGATACATCTCTAGTTAGCACTGATTTGCATTTCGCCCCTCTCTAACCACCAGGGCGCTATTTCCGAATTCCATATGCTCAAACATGGTAGATTACTTCCAAGGTCACTACTCAAACAGCAACGGTATGCCTATACAAGAATCAGCCAGCATGTGAGCAAATTTGAGTACCTCGCACCATAAACCCAGAACCCCGAAATCGTGTGCAAATATTAGAATTTTCTAAAAAGTTAATTGAATTCGAAAAGCGAGAGGACGAAGGTGATATGTTACAAAATTTAGGGTAAAGTAAGGTCAAAGTTTTTTATGTATTTTTTTCCATTCAGGAATAGCTGAGCAACGGCGTGTCCAAGTGGTTATCAAAGATCATACAATTCCTCTCACTAACGATTCATAAATGTGAAAGAGGGGTACATGAGAAAACCTTCATTCAGGCAGAAAAAAAGAGATTTGTAGAGCTCATCAAGCCAGTCATGAGACGTGAGAATTTCATATTGTCTCTCTCATCTCTATTGCTCCGAATGCGTTCTCGCTCTGTCTTGCGCGCACTCTGCGAAATCATCACGTCTCATGACCTTGTATAACATAACACCTTCATCCTCGCGTCTTCAATTATCGAATAAATTTCAAACTGTGACACCCTGTATCTCAATTCTTATCAACTAATGGAAAATGGTAAATATGTCTAAATCGCAATATGTTATTCCCAGGAAATTGATCAATTCTTGTTTGTACATGTATATTACTGATATTATTGAAAAATGTTACCAAATGTTAATAACTCTTCCAGGTGTTATTTTTATCGTTTTCTCATTATATCATTAAACAATTGATCCATGCCATTGATACTTATCAATGTTTACGCATACGATTAGATATTTTTTATGTTGAATGGTATCAAATGCGTGGCAAGACAATCCAACAAAGGATATAGAAGTTGCATTATTTCTCGATATATCATTGCTATCAACTGCTGGCTTATGGGGGGATTGGCGCGGTGGGTTAGCGTCCGACTCATGATCGAAAGGTCGTGAGTTCGATTCTCGGCCAGGGCAGAAATTTTTCTATTTCATTTGAGAGAATTAAATGTTAAATTTCGTAGCCGGGCCGAGGATGGTCCTCGACGATTCGCTGTTGCGTTCAAATTAACAGTGCTGCTCCTAGGTGGCGTATGGAGTTAGTAACAAGGCCTACCCAGAACACTATGTAATGATACATAAAAATACTCAACTTGTGACTGGCCGAATGACGAAATGTCAAAGCCATTAAAAAAAAAAAAAAACTGCTGGCTTGCATTTCCATATGAGAATTATCGATCGTAATATGTCAGAGATGTAAAAATGGTTCATTGGTCAATTTAAATTTGTAATTTTTCGAAATTGAACTCCATATCACAACATTAATTGTGCTAGATCTTGCAATGCGGCTATGTTCTCAGCACTTACTTCACCAGTTTGCATACATTTTATGGGATCGTACTGTAGTGCGACCATTGAGCATGATCAATTTAGCCAAACGTTTTCTGAATAGGTGACTTCTGAAATATAAGACTCTTATGAGTATTCTCAAGGTTGTAGAACGGGCACTGTTTCCAACGGTAGTGTTTGTGATTGGCTGCTTCAAAATCATAGAGTTGACTCAATTTTATCAACTTTATTCTATTTTCGAGAATCACGATTTACCAATAATGGTATATTCAATAAGCAAAATACTGTACTGGGCCCAACAAAACCACATGCAATGAGAGGGCAATGTCAGGAAGGTTTGGCGTCAATCTGAGCTGGTATCGTTGGGAAAACCGAATATGGCCAATATTGTTTCAGGTCAGTTAACAGGGGTTAGGTACTTAGGTTTTCTACAAAATGAAATCGAGGATCATCTTAATAATCTACCTTCAGCAGTTTTACGGCAAATTTACTCACAAGATGGAGCACCCCCTCATAATATCAGATAACTTCTCAATAACTTGATTATTAAAATGCTCTATTAAGTAATTGAGAAGTTGTCTAATATTATGAGGGGGTGCTCCATCTTGTGAGTAAATTTGCCATTGAACTGCTGAAGGTAGATTATTAAGATGATCCTCGATTTCATTTTTAAGAAAACCTGAGTACCTAACCCCTGTTAACTGAGTCTGAAACAATATTGGCCCAATTATTCGGTTTCCACCGATACCAGCCCAGACATTGACACCAAACCTTTCATGACAATTGCCCTGTATCATTGCATGTTGATTTTGATGGGCCCAGTACCGAGTATTTTGCTTATCGAACATACCATTATTTGTAAATCGTGATTCGTCGGAAAATAGAATAAAGTTGATAAAATTTGGGTTAACTCTATGATTTTGAAGCAGCCAATCACAAAACACTACCCGTTTGGAAACAGTGCCCGTTTCTAGCAACCTTTGAGAAATACTCATAAGAGTCTTATATTTCAGAAGTCACCTATTCAGAAAACGTTTGGCTAAATTGATCATGCTCAATGGTCGCATACAGTATGCTCCCATAAAATGTATGCAAACTATTGAATTGAACTGAGTGCTGAGAACATAGCCGGAGGTGTGAGTGCCGCATTGCGAGATCTAGCACAATTAATGTTGTGATATGGAGTTCAATTTCGAAAAATTACAAATTCAAATTGACCAATGAACCATTTTTATATCTGTGACATATTACGATCAATAATTCTCAAATGAAGATGCAAGCCAGCAGTTGATAGCAATGATATATCGAGAAATAATGCAAATTCTATATCCTTTGTTGGATTGTCTTGCCACGCATAAACATTGATAAGTATCAATGGCATGGATCAATTGTTCAATGATATAATGAGAAATCGATAAAAATAACACCTGGGAGAGTTATTAACATTTGGTAACATTTTTCAATAATATCAGTAATATACAGGTTGTCTAAAGAATAATTGATCAAGTTACTAAGCATAACACATTGCGATTTAGACATATTTACCATTTTCCAATACTTGATAAGAATTGAGATACAGGGTGTCACAGTTTGAAATTTATTTAATAATTGAAGACGCGAGGATGAAAATGTTATGTTATAGAAGGTCATGAGACGTGAGGATTTCGCGGAGTGCGCGCAAGACAGAGCGAGAACGCATTCGGAGCAATAGAGATGAGAGAGACAATATGAAATTCTCACGTTTCATGACTGGCTTGATGAGCTCTACAAACCTTTTTTTTTGCCTGAATGATGGTTTTCTCATGTACCCCTCTTTCACATTTATGAATCGTTAGTGAGAGGAATTGTATGATCTTTGATAACCACTTGGACATGCCGTTGCTCAGCTATTCTTGAATGGAAAAAATACTTGAAAAAACTATCACCTTACTTTACCCCAAATTTTGTAACATAACACCTTCGTCCGCTCGCGTCTTGAATTCATTTCAATTAACTTTTTAGAAAATTCTAATATTTGCACACAATTTTGGGGTTCTGGGTTTATAGGTGCAAGGTACTCAAATTTGCTCACATGCTGGCTGATTCTTGTATAGGCATACCGTTGCTGTGTGAGTAGTGACCTTGGAAGTGATCTACGATGTTTGAGTATTGGGAATGCAAGCATAGCGCCCTGGTGGCCAGTGAGGGGCGATATGCAAATCAGTGCTACATAGAGATGTATCGAGTAATGTCTCAAATACTTAACGGGGGAAGACTCTGATGGTCCTCAGCATGACCACCTACATCCCTAGACATAACGCCCATGAGGTACTATGGAGCGAATCGTGTACGTAAATCTAGTTAACACGATAGGGAATTCAGAAGGATCTCGCCACTTTCACTGCAACATGCTACAATCGGATATTAGATCGATCCATGATGTTTTTCACTACGACAGGTTGATGTCCTCACAAAATTCAGTGAAATCATTCAACAGTTTCAGCAACCGTGACATCTGAATAAATATAGCGACAAATGACCACATGTCTCGTTGACGATTGTTTACAGAAACAACTCAAGTCTTTCAAATTCAAAAATGAAACTACATATTATAACAGAACGCCTAAAATTGCCCAACCGGAATCAGAAAAAAAAACAATAATCTACTCGACATTTATCAGGAAAAAATTTGGTATCTTTGCCTAAATAAACACTGAGGTATTGGAACTAATGTAAATGATTGAGTTGATTAGGAATATCATTACTCTACACTTCAATACAATTTACCAAAATTATAAAGACTGGAGAAAGCCTAACTGCATTGAAGAACACATCGAAATAACATTTGGCATCACAGATCAATATTATTCCGATTAATTATTTATGCAGACAGAGATTTTACTGCTACACGGAGCTTAACTTACACGCAGACATTTTGATTCATAATTTATTTGCACTGGATTTATATTGTGATGTCATAAGCTAAGAAAAATGTCTTATTACTCAAGACTGCTCTCTACTGCTACCTATACAATAGGTATTTGTTGAGTCGAATACCCATCAGAAAACAACTACTCTCCTGACTAATGCCTCGACGAACATTGGATTAAATCCGATTATTGAAAAATTATTTTTTAAACATAGAAACAATGGCCAATTAAGGTAGTTTTGTTCAAATCCTAGGACCCATTTTAGTATGGTGTGAACATAACCTCTGTGAGCCTACTCACGAATGTTCAATAATAATAATAATAATAATGAATTTATTCACTATTTGGTATAAGTACAATACAGTACAGTACAATACAGTATTGGCGACAATTTGAACAGTCTGAACAAATTCAGTTAACCCACAAAGGAGAACCTGTGCGTGGGTATTTCTGATTCACAATAATCACATATAATATAATATGAAATGTAGAATGATTTTGATAACTAAAATATATAATGTGTGAAAATTTGAAAATATAATGTTACAAGTATAAGAATGTGTTTTTTTTAAAAAGTTAAAATATGAAATGTATAAATATATATATATATATATATATATATATATATATATATATATATATATTAGATCGATACACCATCCAGTTTATCAGATATTTGCAATTAACAATGGGTATTTTTGTACGCGATGCCTATACCTAACACGTGGTGAACGGATTGGACTTTGTTTATATTTTTCAAGTTATTGCAACCAATCGTCCAGTACGGTTGCCTGCCCGCTGACCGGATCTCACTGTGCTTGATTTCTTTATTTGGGGATATGTTAGAGAAAAGGTTTACTATGCAACAGCCCCAGCCACTCTTGAAACCTTAGAGGAAATAATTCTACGGGCATTTAGAAATATAACGCCTCAAATGTTACGAATCGTGTTGAGAAAAACAATAGAACGAGCTGAAATGTGTCTTGAACAAGGAGGAATGCACTTTGAAAATTCACTACAGTGAAAGTGAATAAATTATTATCCAGTATTTTCCTTAATAATATTTCATTCATGTTCCTATTTTTAATCCAATCCAATCCAAATAAATTAGTATCATTAGATTCGTCACAAAAATCCTTTTTTCGAAAAGTGCTTGTCAAAAAATGGTCGCTTTTTGAAAAATAATAGTTAGACACGAAAATGTAATTTTGCCAACTTGTCTTATTCCTATCTATCATACTAGTCATTAAAACTTTGTGATTGTAATTTTCTGACATCACCTGAGGTCCTCAGATTAGTTTACGTCCGATCATGACCACTTAGATGCAATATTGAAAGTGACTCTAAAAAATTAAGGGGCGTAAAACTTTTTAAAATGTCACATTCTGAACCAGAATTGTCTCAGAAATAAAAAATGTTACAATATACAGGGTGTTCCATTTGAAAATTCAAAACCGGTGCCATTTCCGGTAAAACCGGAAGTGACCGAAAAGTGAAAAATATGCGAAAACTCTCCTCTTTATACAGGGCTTTTCACGATGAGTGTTAATTAGACGTTTCTGGCAAACCAGACAACGGATCAACCTGAACATTTCACATTATGCATAAATTAATATGATCTACACGCCTAAAATTTTAGACGATGCAGCGTTGCCGCTTCTACTATAAAGTAGCGGCTACTTTGATTTTTCAAATGGAACACCCTGTATATGATATCATATTATGATTTCTTATCACTTTGTCAACAACTTTATGTACTATTTCCCCATACCTATCTGTTACCGTTTAGAAGATATAAATTAATTTCGATTTTAATTTTATCAAACATGTACTTTTATAAACGTTGATAATCTTGAACTCTCTGGTACTAAGTTGATCAAAAATTCGGAATGGAGTGGAGTGATACCATGAGGATCTTCACTTCGAGAAATTTTTTCCATTTGCCTCATACAGGGTCTTTAAAATATGCAGATACTTTGTTCACATGAAAAAATGAGTGGAAGTCAATTTTTTCAAATGGAACACCCTGTATATTTTCACATTTTTGAGCTCCACATCCAATTTTAGATTGACTTTGTTCAGATAATCCTAATTCGATTTCGAACCGTTTTCGAAATAAACTGTTTTTTAACAGAAACTGACGTGTTTCCCTTGAATTCATCACTTATTTTTGAAATTTAACAGATTCCGTTCGATGTTCCTTCATCAGTCACAGATAATACAATGAATAAATAATTATTAAAATACTCTTCAACCATCAAATGAAACTTCTCTTCAAACAATAGTTTTATTAACGCTGACACACGAACTGAAAATAATTTCATGAATTAGTAAGTTAATTCAATTGTCAGTGTATATCAGAATATATTCGAACACATATCCCCCTCTACTTAAACAAACATGTAATCTCTTCAGAAGATTTTCATGTGTGGCGCTTCTGATTGAGTCTGGAGTTGAACTATTGAGAGCAGTTCTAACTCTCGATTTCATATCTTTCATTGTTGTTACTGGGTTGGAGTAAACCATATTTTTAATGAAACCCCACACAAAATAATCTAATGGATTGCCATCTGGTGTTCTAGGAGGCCAAGGAAAAGGTCCATTATTACCAATCCATCTGTCTTCGAAGATTTCAGTTAAAGTTTCGCTTACTGAACGAGAATTATGGGGTGGAGCACCATCCATTTGGTACCATACACGTTCTCTTCCTGGCCTATTATTTAAAATCATTTGAATTCCATTTCTCAGTAAATCTTCATATTTTGTTGCATTCAAATTATCATCATGAAACTCGATATAACAAATTGACCCATTCTTTATGGCACAAAATACATTAAATTGCCATCTTTCTTGAAAACCCCTTTGGCGAACGACATGGGGATTTTCTGGCGCCCAATGATGATTGTTGTGTCTATTGAAAACTCCATTGTTTGTAACCTTGGCCTCATCTGTCCATATGATATTGTTAAGGTAATGTTCATCCTCTTGAGTCTTGACAAGTAACCATTCAAAGAATCCCACTCTACGAGGCAAATCAGTCTCTTTCAGATGTTGGACACAGTAGAATTTATAGGAATGCCATTTGTGCTTATTAAGAATGCGATAAATTGTCACGTAGGGTATACCTATCTCCCTTTCAGCCTCGTGTAGAGAAGCATTTGGAAATGCATGAAAAAATCCCAAAAGTGTTTTGCCATTGTCATCATTATCCACTTCAGGGTTTCTACGAATGATTTTTGGACGAAAGGTTCCATTCAACCTACAGTTTTTTAGTAGTCGATTTATCACATTATTATTCGGATTCGGAAGTTGTGGATATCTTTCATGAAATACTCGACATGTTCTACTTGCAATTCTATTGCACTCACCATAAATCATTGATAAATTCAAGAAATCTTCATTACTGTAACCTAATCTTGACATTTTTCTATTATAATTGGTATCACAATCAGTCAAAACCACCAACGAAAGTTTGACGTTTCAAAATTGGATCAGTGTTTTTCCAAGGCACACTATTAAAAAATATTAATTTGCAATGTTGTACGGTAGAGACACTCAATACCTCAATGATACAAATTGTAACTTTTTCTAAGGTACATATCAATTTCGAATTGACTGATTTGAGACTGGTGAAAAACTAAATCGAAAAGAAATATTACGTAGTATAAAATAGATGTTAAATTTCAAAAATAAGTGACGAATATAAGAAAACCACGTCATTTTCTGTTTAAACAGTTTATCTCGAAAACGGTTCGAAATCGAAATAGGATTATCTGAACAAAGTCAATCTAAAATTGGATGTAGAGCTCAAAATGTGGAAATATACAGGGTGTTCCATTTGAAAAAATTTACTTCCACTAATTTTTTCATGTGAACAAAGTATCTGCATTTTTCAAAGACCCTGTATGAGGCAAATAAAAATATGACTCGAAGTGAAGATCCTCATGGTATCACTCCATTTCGAATTTGATCGTCTTAGTACCAGAGAGTTCAAGATTATCAGCGTTTATAAAGGTACATGTTTGTTTGGTAAAAAAAAATCCAAATGAATTTATATCTTCTAAACGGTAACAGATAGGTATAAGGAAATAGTACATGAAGTTGTTGACAAAGTGTTAAGAATCATAATATGATATTATATACAGGGTGTTATATTTGAAAAATCAAAGTAGCCGCTACTTTATAGTGGAAGCGACAACGTTGCATCGTCTGAAATCGGCGTGTAGATGATATTAATTTATGCATACTGTGAAATTTTCAGGTTGATCCGTCGTCTGGTTTGCCAGAAACGTCCAATTAACGCTCATCGTGAAGAGCCCTGTATATCATTTACCTATACCAAATCTCATTTTGATACACCTAATAGTCCAGAAGTTATGACTTGTCTGATAGATTCGTTGACACTCGGTATATCAGATTATTTTTTATTATTTTTCTGTATCTTTGTTGAACTCCATTCAAATAATCAGGATTATCGAACCGCAATTTTGAATGTACAACATTTACATTCGAAACTCCATGTCCCAACAGTGATTATACGTGGGATATCCATATGCTACATTGGGTATGTCTCAGAAACGTCCACTGAATATCTTTGGAATTCAGAACCTTTTCATGAAAAAATCCTATTTTAGTGTGTCTTTTCACGACCAAACAAATCTACGCCTTCTACTTCCGGTGTTGAGTTAATTTATTTGTTAGAACCTATTTGAATTTGATGATCTACAACTTATATAATAACCTCGATGGACCTCTAACCCATATAAAGAGATATTGTAATGAGAATGAAATTTCGAACGATTATAATTCAATTCATATGTTCCTTCGATTCAGAATCTATGGAATTTAAAAACCAATAAGTGATGTGTATAGTCTGAAGAATAATGAAGAAACACCAGTGATTCACTTTGGACCCGGAATTCAAAACATCAAGCTATACTGGAATCTCAGACTGGAAGAGGTCGAGGAAATTACCGAATACGGTATTGGCTTACTAAATAGGAGGACCAAATCTCATATGATTCATTCAAGCCAAAATATTTTGTGGGCCATACCATATATAGTATGTAGATCCACAATTGTTGAAGCTTACTAATTATGTTGATACATGGAAGTAAACAAATATAATGGGAATCATTTATTTTTACTCATCTCATGTGAACAGGGTGAAAAATCGAAAATTATGTGTGCTCCGTTATTCAAAAATAGAAAGTTCGCATCCACATCTTGAAATACCTTTTCGATTGAGATGCAGGGCATTGAACGTGCGCAAAAATTTACGTTTTTACAAGCTTTTATTTAGTTTCACTTGTTAGTTCGTTTGGGTCAAATCTTACAAGTGAAGTTTGACCGACTAATTTGAAATTTGTCAGTTGTTCATAGTTCCGGTGACAATGCATTATGGAGTTTTTTGAAAAAAACAAAATGGCAGTTCCAAGATGGTGGAGGAGATTTGTAGTTATGGTCCAATTTGATTCAAAATTGGTAAGTGGGTATTTTCGGGGACGGAAATCATGAAATTTTTGTCGAAATTCATAAATTCAAGATGGCGGCCCCAAGATGGAGGACGAGTTTTGTGATTATGGTCCAATTCGACGAAAATTGGTATGGGGGGTTTTCGGGGCGTTGATAAAATTTTTTAAATTAATAAATTAATTAAATTTTTAAATTAAATTTAAATGGCGGCCCCAAGATGGCGGATGAGTTTTGTGATTATGGTCCGATTAAACAAGTATTATTGATTTTCGACAATCTCTCGGTTACGTTACTTAATATGGCGGCAGCAGCTCCCCATACCCCGCCTAGACTGCAACTCTCGAATTCAACTGTGCTTAAACCATCGAAAACATTTCACATCCAAGTCATGGATGATTGGCACATCAACCATCCAGGCAACACATTTGATATTTATTCCATTGCCGAGCTGTTGGGAATCATATATCGAAATTCGTTTGATAGGATGATGCTTTTCTATGACAGACAGTGGCTCAAGAAATGACGAACCCTACAAAACTATTGATAAGTCCACAAGATCCTTTAATGTCCCGCATACTTCTGTCATCAGAACAAGTACAGCTATTTCCGAAAACTGAGGCCAAAAAAGTTTCTACTGAGGTGGAATAAAGGAATGAAACGTCAAAAGTTAGCAACACTTGGAAAGGAACAGAACAAAAGTCAGATTATGAGTGTTGAGAGGAGGGTTGTTGAAGAATCCGATTAAAATTGTGAAGAGATAGGAAAAGATAAGGATGAACTGGGGGAAGAAAGTGGAGAAATGAGTGATGAAGAAAGTGCATATTTTGATACAATGAGATTGAAGATGAGAGACTACGGAGGTAAAAAGAAACGACCCAGTATTACGTGAATGGGAAAATGTTGAATAAGTTTTTCAAATTCAATTTTTTTGAAAGGATTCTCTGTAGTAGCTAATTCATCAATAAACCTGGAGAAATATTTCATGTCGAGGCTAAAAATGTTGCGGTGGTACTTCCAACGCCTACTCAAAGGAAGGGTTCAGCATGAGTATTGAGGCTTCCAATTTCCAACTTCAAGGTCAAATAATTTTCAACATATTTGATTTTATCATCTAAATATTTTTATTATTTGTCTTCATCTCACTGATTTTGGTTTTCCTAATGCCACATATCTCACTTTGTCACCCCGGAGACCGATTTTCCTATCTTTACAATCTAAGTTCCGAAAGTGATTTTTCTGGTGTGCGTGGGGCTTAAATTCATCCACTTTGACTTTTTGACTTTATAAATTCGTCTTAATACAAACAAAAATTCACGGGCTACTCGTAATGATTACTTTGAGCTTCATGAAAAAAACATAGAACCACTTTGATATCTCGAACCGCCCTTTGTCAAAGCCCAAACTACGGTGTTATCACACTCCTGACCTACCCCTAGCTAAGTACCCACTTAACAGGAAGCAATTATAGATGGCTAGGGTTTTGCGTACGAGCCATCAAGGTGTATTACTTATTTTATTCATAGTTACTTTAAATTATTCAAATGCAAGTATCTTAGGAAACCACCTCCAGGAACTTTATTCCAAATAAGAGAACCCTAATATCTGTATATTATCTGTATAATGTCGATTTGAGATAGAAAAACGTTACTCTGCAAGTATCTTGAGGAAAGCAAAAAAAAAATTAACCTAAGATCTAATTTATTAGCGCGTTAACTGCTCTCGTTCGGCCATGCTTCACAACTTGGTCAGCTAGAAAAACTGACATATTGTGACCCTCGACAGCACCTAAGATCGTAACTCGAGGTACTGTGAGCTTAAATGGTTCATCGATCTCGTGCTATATGATATTGAAATTCCACAGCAGCAAAATAGATGCAAAATGTCAAATTCACTATTTCTTTCAATCGAGTACCAGGACGCTATGAATTCTTTTGAACTCTAAATACCTGCCAGAGTCAAAAACGATCCTCCCGAGTACGGTAGGATTGTCAATTAATATAAAATAAATGAAATTACGATGGTAAATTGGTATCGTAGTCATAGGAATTCTCAATCTATATTCTTGGTTAAACAACAATACCCTACGACATAAATCAATTCGAAATAACAAATAATGCATGCATTGATTGGTCATGAAATATTTATAAGGCACGAAATAACGTCAATTAGGCGTTTCGCCAATCTGATAAACTCTGACGGGTAGTATGGGGAAATATACATAAGCAATATGGTTATAAAGGTGTCTTAATGACAGAATCAAATCAACAGGTTACCAAAAGTTTATACACAATGTTCCACTTATGGTTACCTCACTACTTAAACAAAGTTTTTGCATGAATGCTTATGCTTTTCGAATACTATTTTTATCGACGGTCGCGACTCACAGAACGATTTCAATAACTTGTTCTGCAGAATAAAAATCTTGTTCTCGGAACGGAAGCCATAAGGGTTCGCTCCCGGATGGGAAATAAAAGAGCTTGTGCTCGATCCGAAAGTAAAGAGAGCGATCCTATTCAAATCTCGGCTTTTATATCCACCGGATTTAAAAGAAATATCAGTCAAAAACCGTATGAAGAAAGACCCCTCTTTTTGTCTGATTGACATAAGAACTGGACCAAAAAGCAGCTCATCTTTTTGTCCCCTTATGGTGAAGCATACTACGTATTCACTTATATGAATTTATATGTTTTTACCCTCATAGTAAGAACAGTTATAAAAGTCTTTCAGTCTTTTTGTACGGTGCAAAAAGGCATCAGAACTTTATTTTGCTCGGTTTTATGATCACTTCAGTAGCTTTGTATATTTACGGGCATTATTTTGTTACCAGGCCATAATTAATATTAAACCCCAAATAGGCAGGGACGCACCAAAGTTACTTCAAACTTCTGGTTAGCCATAATACTCTTCTTTATACTTTCACTATGTTTAAAAATGTAATCATTGAGTTTTTCGGCTTCACTTGGGGAAAATGATTACACTATATCGCATATGTTTCGGAGTTCCATGGCTTCTAGTACCGAGCAGCTGGCGATTTCGCTGTTTTCCGATGTGAATTTTGTCAACACACTGTTTTTACCAGTTTCGGTGGTTTGCTTTGGTGAATAATGTCTTCTTCACGGTTTTTGTCACTGTTTTTTGTTTTCTATTTATCAACGCTTTTGTTGCGATCTGCACCTTCATCGCTGGATTCTTCCATTGAGGGGTCATATATTGAAATTTTCCAGCAATTCAGCTGTGATTGTTTTTGTCCTTTAACTTTTTATAAGCGAAATTGTTTTCAATTTCGTGGGTTTTGGAATCCTAACACCACTTTTTCACTCTCCAATACGGTCGAAATTCCCGTACTCGGCGGTTATTAAGGGTCACAATGGCCTGCAGTTTTCCAATGGCCAGATATCGTGTTAGAAACACTATTTTTGCCCTTCACAGGCATTTAGATCAAGTTCAGCACACGTTTTTATTGTTTTTAAGTTAACGTATGAGTTTATAATTCACTTTTTCAACACTTTGGGGTTTATACGGCACTTCAAACTACTGAATTCCACGAAATTCGCTTAACATGTTGAAGCTCTACCAACTACAGAATGCCAATTGAATTATTCATTGCCTCACTTGAAATACTGAGGCTTTCTAACTTGCTGAAAAAGGTATAGTTGATTCCAAATATCAAATCACTGTATGTAGTGAGTTCAAAATCTCTTATTGTATAAATTTTGCATTTAATATTTCCCTATATAGGAATTGAATGCGTGACATTTTATTCTAACAGGACCAAGGTATGTCAGGAGTTCTATTCATTTATCGTTTACCTATACGAATCATATAAGTTATCAATTTGTTTTCCTGTGAAAAATTTACTTTTTTGCACCGGTCCAATTCTAAAGAAAAGAAAATTAAAAACCAAAAACTTTATACATTTTATGTTTTATATTCAAGAAAACATAATGGATTAATATCAATTTCAGAACAAAAGTATATTGCCCATTTTATCTTTAGTTATATTTCAAGTAACTTTGAGCAGAGTGTGGTATGCTGCATCTTGCATCCAGGATTTTACAGGGATTTCTCATGTATTTTACACCAGTCATTCATAGTATAAGTTTAAATACATCTTGTATATCAAGGATGCAAATTGTCATTTTTAAAATAATATTTTATTGAAATATTGTCATATGATGAGGAGAATTAAACTAACATACAATGATTTACGCTGTAACAGACAGACAAATACGATAGTGACTCCATAGAAGTTCCGTTTCTTCCAATGTGGTACGTTACCCCCTAAAAACAAAATTTTCTAAACCTCGCCTCAAATATTTATCAAATGTAGAGTTGAAAAATGCGTCATTTCTGGAGAATAAACTTAAATGAACATGTAATGAATTATGCAAAGTTCTCTGTGAAAATTATGCATTTTTTATCAAACAAAACCTTGAATAAAACTTGCCATAATGAACTGAAAATCCAGGCCACTGTTGCAAAGACGACAATCAGATATGAACATGAAATAGTTTATTGTATAAGGCTAGTTTTTAAGGTCATTGGTACTCGTGCTAATTTGTCTTTGATAGCATAACACTCGTCAGGTAAATGGATTAATCCACATTCTAATCTATAGAATTCCATGAAATATTAATTTATCATTATAATTATGTCCAAATCAATCAAATGCATCTTCGCGAATATTAGGTCGTTATTTACAGGTTTTGATGTGCTCTGTGATTTTATACTAAATGGTAATTATGACATTATCGGATTGTCCGAGACTTGGCTAAACAAAGACATAAATTCAGATTGTGTGGCGATAAACTCTTATAATATCATTAGAGCTGACAGATATGGCAGAGAAGGAGATATTGCTCTTTACGTTCATGAGTCGATCAAATTCAAAATAATCTTCTCGCAGGTAAGTAATTTCTTGGAACAACTTTGGATTTCCGTAACTTTTGAAAGTCAGTCTTACTTGTTTGGGGTCCTTTATCGCCCACCCTCGGCCAGCATAATAGAGTGTTTTAACGAACTAGAGGAAACTATAGCAAACCTGGTAACTGAGTGTAACTTCCTTATATTTGGAGGGGATCTGAATATCAACTTACTAGCCAATTATAATCGTTGAAATATCTTCTATAAATTTCTCGAATCATTCAGCCTCACTCAACTAGGGAATGAACCTACCAGAATCACTAGTCTCAGCCAAACACTGATTGACTTGTTAATCATTTCGAATCCAGAAAATATATTAAAGATAGAGGTCCTAGACGTCAACGGAATTTCGGATCACTTGGCGGTCAGTTGCCAAGTGGATTGTCCTAAATTGAGAAGGAATCCCACGTATATAACTTATCGTGACTTCTCCAGGTTCGACTTGAATCTCTTCAATGAAGATCTGTCATCTTTTGAATGGGACACAATTTTTGAATTACTTTCTGTAGACGAAATGCTTAATTTTCTGAACCAAGGTCTAATCGATTTATTTAGTCACCACGCACCTTTAAGGACTATTAGAGTATCCAAACCTCCTGCTCCTTGGCATACCTATAATATAAAACAAATGATTAAACTCAGAAATAAAGCATATAGCAAGTTCAAATCCCTGAGAACCATTGCATCATGGGAAAGTTATACTGAATTGATGAATTATACCACAGGAGCCATACGCCGGGAAAAAAAGGCATTTCTCGAACATGTCTTGAAAAGAAAAAATTCAAAAGAGATCTACAACACTCTCAGGTCGCAGAAGTCGAAACCTAGCATCCCAGAGCAACTGAAAAACGTGATCGAAATAAATCGTCAATTCAATTGCATTATTCATACTGACAAATCTGACTTACAATGATCTCTTCTTGATAAATATAATAATGTTAGAAACGAAACTGATTTCTCTTTCAGCAATGTATCTCCCGAAACTGTTAGAAAATATCTAAATAAAATAAAAAGCAATGCGGTTGGAACTGATCAAATCTCCCTGAGGATGCTTCAGTTGGTACTATCACACTTGATTGAACATCTTACCTTCATTTTAAATTCCGCATTGAACTCGAGTACCTTTTCTTCTGAATGGAAACATGCACTGATTTTCCCTCTGTCCAAATGTAATCTTCCTACCGATCTTTCTGACTTGAGACCCATAAGTATACTGCCTTCCCTCTCCAAAGCCCTAGAAAGGATCATCAAAGACCAAATGACAGGTTTCATATATGCCAATCAAATAATAACCCCCGTACAATCTGGCTTTCGGAACGGGTATAGTACTACAACTGCACTAATGGCAATCACGGATGATCTTTCCAAGGCAGCGGACCGAGGGCAAATATCGTGTTTGGTATTATTAGATTATAGTAAAGCATTCGACACCTTAGACCACTCCTTACTCTGCTCCAAGCTCAGATACTTTGGATTTTCTAACGGGGCCGTAGATCTCATATTTAACTATCTAACCAATCGTACCCAACGTGTTGTTTTGGATGGCATTGAGTCAGATTCATTGAATGTGGATCTCGGTGTTTCCCAGGGTTCCATTTTAGGACCTCTTCTCTTCTCCATATATATTTCCGATTTCCATGAAATCATTGAAAATGCAAAAATACATCACTACGCCGATGATACCCAACTCTATATTTCTTTCAATAGCTCTAAGCTCACCGCTGCTCAAAAATATATGAATAATTATTTGAATAACTTATATGACTTTCCCACAGCTCATAACTTACGTTTGAATTCTAAGAAATCACAGGTTATGCTTTTTGGCTCCGCAAAAAAATTGGAGGAAGTTCGTGATGAACTGAAAATTAATATTGGAAACGATATAATCCCTATTGTTAATGGAGCCAAGAATCTGTGACTATGGATTGACACCCCTCTAAGATTCTCTAAACACGTAAGCCACCTATGTCAAGCATCTTACAATGTACTTAGGCAATTATTTCCAAATAGACATCTACTTTCTAAGCACCTGGAGCTCACCCTATGTGAAACCTTGATAACGTCAAAGTTGTCTTATTGTGATAGTATGGACCTGCCCTCCTTAAATACGACCAAACTCGCCTTCAGAGGATACAAAACTCTTGTATATGATTCTCCTACGCTATCCGCAAATTTGACCATATTAGTGCTGCACTGGGAGACTCGGGCTGGCTGAGGTTGGACGATCTTCGGACTCTTCACATACTCTCATTCACACACAAAATACTTGAAGCCAAAGCTCCAAAATATTTGTTCGAAAGGCTAAACATGTTTTCGTCTATAAACAACCTCAGAACACGCAATAGACACTCATTTGTTATCTCCCCTCACTCCTCTGCAATCTTTACCAGAAGTTATTCATATAATGCCGCCAAATTGTACAATCAGCTACCCAATGATTTTAGGTCTTACACGCTATCCAATTTCAAAAAAGGCTGAAACATTAACACTAAGAGATACTCTTTAAGACGTTGATGACTGCTACCCAATTTTGGATGTTCTTGTTGAATTTACAAAAATGTTTTTTCCATTGTTGTTCAATTAGGTAACTCATTGATCTATCTTCATTTCAAATATTATATATAAATTTAGAGTATTTATTTTTATTATTTTATTTTTTTATTTTTATTTTCAATTTTTTTCTCTTTTTTTTCTCTTCATGGTTAAGTTGAAAAACAGCTCTTGCTGACACTTCGCCTCTCATCATTTTTAACTCAGTGTATTATTCCCAGCCACTCTGTACCTTTCTTTTATTTTTAACTAAAATGATGAATAAAGCCGCTTTATTAGTATTATTATTATTCTAGGAATTCAAATGAGATTGGTTAGACAGGTAATGGAGAATGATGACCCATTCGCCAGAAGTTTTGGCCAGTCGGAAAGGTCGATTTATTTATTATTTAGGAACATTCTACTTTGCCTCATTCATCTCTATGAGTTCTTAATTAAGACTGGAATAGAAAATCGAATAACTATCTGAATGAAAATGCAAATTTTCAATTTCAGATTCTTTCTTTTGAGTTAGGGCCTTTTCAGAATATCTATCAGATGTAGTTCAATGTCCAGCGTGGCTTCAGCCGGGGAAGTAGTTGTTTTCTGTTAGACATTCACGAAAAATAACTTCATTTTAATCGTGGATTTTTCAATTCACAGAAAAATATTTCTATCAATATTCAATTGAGAATGTTTCCCTTTTCAACAATTTAACATATTATTGAAAGAAGTTTTCGTTGAAAATACAAACAGCAATTCTATGTTTGTGTTGAATTTGTAGTTTCCAATTTCCCCTGAATCTAACAACTATTTTTATGTAATTTAAGTCAGACTCAAAAGAAAAAAGTATAACCAAACTGGTTTCCCTATGGTTTGATTCAACTCTGAAATTCCATACAGATATCAAAAAGTCAGAAATTCAGAAATAAAACAATTCTGAAAAAAACGAAAATCTACTCATCTATAGAACAAATGGATATAGACAGTATTAACTTGTAACACATGGTTAATCAACCATTCTGCAAGCATGGTTGATGGCAAAAAAACTTTCACTTTTATAAGAGAACATTATCCACCACTAGTTCTCATTCGAAAAAATAGAATGCACAAGGCTTTGATTAATAAAAGTGGAAATGACTTTTTGTGTATAGTTGCCAACCATACGATCCAAACTTATGGAGTTATGAATCAATCAGTTACTTTTATTAATATTTTTGAAGTATGTACTAATATACTTACCATCCATAACTTAAAAAAAAATCGAAAAAATCTATATAAGTATAGGTTGGAAAACTGCCTCTATGAGTAACTGCTCACGCTGAATTAATCCTTCTTTATAAAAGAGAAACATTATTTATCATTCTGTTTTTATGTTGAAATATCAAGGTTCCATTTTAAAACTTGACAATAATTCACAAAACTCCAATATTGTGAACACTGTGATATTTATATGATACTTTTTTATTCCAAGAGCACAACATCTATATTTTGGTATTTATAGATCCTACCTTTATTTATTTTTAGGCACAAGTCTTATGTTCGAAGTGAACCGTTCTGAAAATGAAATTACCATTAATTTATCAGATAATCAACTCGAACACAAATTTTTCTGGAGGCGAATAACTTACCATCTGTCTTGTAGGCTGATTTCTTACTTCATGACATAAAACCGAAATACGATGTATGAATTTAAATGCCGTGCTGTGCCATCTATTATTTAATGAATGTTCTTCCGAGTTTGCGCAGATATTGTCATGTCTGAACTCCAATACAACTATTAAAAACACTGCCTTTCGAATTAACGTTTCATAAAAGCTACCAAAAAAAATATAGATTTTATACATAGTGCATACAAACATTATGATTTTTGCAGTTTGTCCGAATTTTCCGACTTCCCTTTCCAGGACCATAACGATCAAAACAAAAAAGAATTACGCATATCCATCGTTCGAATCGTGAGTTATGGTTTTGAGTTCAAACAAAAATCCCACAAGAAAAGCCACTATCCCGAATTTTCAAATTTTCTGGGTAACTTTTCCAATTTTTCCATAGAAACCTTCCTCAGTCTATTACGAACATTAGCCAAATCGGTCCAGCTGTTCCCTAGTTTTGCGCTTAGCAACACAATTTGACATTCGTTTTTATTATACAGTGCGGCTCTTTATAGTCGCCCCCCATTGTTAACTTTTGAACGGGTTGACATAGAACAATGGGACAGAAACCGATACTACTTTTTGAAATTGGAGACATTGTGATTGCTCGATAGATGGCGCATTGGGGGCACCTCAACTTAAAAATTTCAAATAACATGGGGTCAAGTGGCACAGACACATCAATTTGAAAATTTCGAAAGGCATAGAGGTCGAGTTGCACATCGTTGAAAAGGTAATTCAATTTTTCTCTCAACTACGGTTGTTCTACGGAATCACAATTGCGAGTGCGGTTTTCTATAGTCCCCCCCTCGCTGTTAACTTTTTAACGGTTTGACATAGAACAACGGAACCAAAACTATTTTGAATGATACACAATAAGCATTTTGAATTTTGTTATACTTGACATTTCAAATGTATATTGTAAAAAAACGTATCGACGAAATTCAAAAAAAGTAGATGGTTGAAAAGAGAATTGAGTTATCTTTTCAACGATGTTCCACTTGACCCCACATGCAATTTAAATTCTTTAAGTTGATGTGCCCCTCCGCAATTACATTGTCTTTCACTTCAAAAAGTAGTACCGGTGGTATCATTCAAAACGGTTTTCGTCCCATTGTTCTACGTCGAACCGTTCAAAAGTTAACAGGGGAGGAGGGGAGGGGGGGACTATAAAAAGCATGAATCGATGTTTTTTGCAAGATTCTTGAATTTTAATTCTGAACACTCTTTCACTAGAAAAAAAACATAATTTTGAATCTTATATATAGAGCTCTTCTGTTATCACACCCAACATTCCATCAAAATAAATCTCAATTAATCTTAACACATATCCGATTAAAAATAATCATTCATCGAAATTGATGAAAGAAATACTTTTTAAAGAGCAATTCAAAATATTAACAAACCATATACAATTTTCCTCAAAATTCCATACATATCAGTTCTCTCAGAGAAGTTGAAAAAAATATTTATTTCATACTGGATCGTAAAACACACTTTTACACACTTGATTTCAGTCCGGAAAATACCTTTTTCATGAGTACCGTAATGAAAAATTTTACCGGACTAGTCCTGTATTTTTATTCACTGGACTATTCCTGTCATTTTTTACCGAACTAATCCAATAATATTTTTTCACTGGAACCGTCAGGTTTTTGCAACGTATTAACATCTTCAAAAAGTCAAAAAATTATTTTTTATAAAATAATTACAAACATACAAACATCTTATTAGTTTATATTAATAGAAATGCTACAATTTTCATTTCCATCAATGTTGATATCTGGAATTTTGATGTAGGACTACTTATAGTTATTGATACATTTTTACTTCTTCGTTATAACACTTCGAACTAAATTTTCCCCACTTTGAGTCATGCGAGATACTTCGTTTTTTCTCTCTATTGATTTCCCCATGTACCGTTCTGCAACAGAAGAACTTTTCCATCCTCCATGTCTTTCAAGTAGCGAAAGATTGGCTCCAGCACCCGCCAGTAAAGTGGCAGACGTTCTCTTCTTCTCTATCGGCATCGTGAAATCTCAGAAATGTTGCAATTTTTTTTGGGAACACCTCTGATTGAATGGATTCCTACTCTTTGCGCATGAAATGATTTGTATTTACAATAATTACTCACATTTCTTGTTGTTTGTAAAAAGTACGAAATGAAATGTTGTACGTCACACGTCCGGTAAATTTTTTCCAGTACTCGTACCTAAAAATGTAGTACAAAATACCTTGTGCCAAATGTAACAAAGTGTACCTAAATTGGACACACTGGACGATACTTAAAAACTAGAATTGTCGAACATAAACGCAGTATAAGATCCAAAACCTCCTTGGGACAACAAATAAAACAGGCTTTGCAGAGCTCACAGACAAATACCTCACAACAATTTGATTTTTGGAATAATAATTTTGGTAAATCAAATAATCCAGTTATGATCAAATTGTACTAGAGAATTACTACATTGCAAACTTGTTTATTTTCAGTTTCATATGGAACACCTTGTAATTAATCAATCAGTAACACGTACTTTTTCCTACAATCTTATAATTTTTGGCGAAGTAGAAGCAGTATAAAGAGGAGTAAATAAAAAGATCACGTCTGCACTTTTTCAGCGGTCGCTTGTTTTTCATTTGACAGGTTAAACAACTCAGAGTAACTCAGTTATTTCATTAGTGAAAATGGTTTATATTTATGAGGTGGAAGTTTTTTTTCACTTATGGTAGCTTTACGGCCATAATTTTCAGTGAGAGATATGCAGATGAGCATATCGACCACAAATATCAGGATCAAAACATTTCAAGAAACGGGGTCGCTAACAAACAAGAAGACTTATTGGATGAAATGGCTAAGATTGAGGTGATAGGTCATCTCATGGATCCAAATAGTTTCTCAAATCAGCTTTCTGCGACCACTGGATTATTCTGAAACCAGAAGCAGGCGAACTCAACATTCGACCATATACGCCAGTCAAAATAGACCGCCAATTCACAATAATTACAAACATTTCTTTAGCACCGCCGTATGTTGAGGCATCCAGTGAAGACTGAATATAAAAATTTGCACATTCATCCAGTGACCGGAAATTTCTCAAATTCGCATAAAACGTTAATTAGCAAACATTGTGCAAATTGCAGGTATAATCCCTAACTTCTTTTCTACATCCTTTGTAAAATTTGCACAATTAATTTTCAACCGGAAATACGAATAATCCTTGATTACGTTGTAATTAGTGTAATTGGTTAAAAAAACATTGTGCAAATTCGTGGTAAAATCATGGTTTCGTCAAAATCGACTTAATTGATAATATGATATTGCCCGGCTTTCCCGACATTTCATAGGGTTGCAAATTTATACGTAGACTTGCTTGCCATAGCAGAACTTTAAGAAAAAAATGCACAAAGTTTGGAATTTTGTGGCATTTGAGAAAATTGCTTCTAACAATAATATTCATTTCCGCCATCTTCCGGGATACTGAAAAAGGTGCAAACTCAATTGACGACTTAAAATTATACCACCAAACTTTGCAAAGCACGAAACATTGCAATTTCGCGACCCCTAAAACTTTGCCCCTGAGACTGTTTTCAGCGTTATCCATAATTTTTGGATGTTCCGTACACATGTCAAATTAAAAGCATTTTAGGGGTGACGGAACCATGATTTTACCACAAATTGGCACAATGTTTGTACTTTTGTTACCAGAATTAGCGCTAAATACAACGTAATTAAGGATTATTCGTATTTCCGGTTGAAAATTGTCTGTGCAAATTTTACAAGGGATGTAGAAAAGAAGTTAGGGCATGTACCTGCAATTTGCCCAATCTTTGCAATTTTGTCCAAGGAGATATTGCTAATTAACGTTTTATGCGAATTTGAGGAATTTCCGGTCACCGGATGAGTGTGCAAATTTTTATATTTAGTCTTTAGTGGATGCCTCAACATACGGCAGTGCTGAAGAAATGTTTGTAATTAATGTGAATTGACGGTCTATTTTGACTGGCCTACTATTAACATCAACATAGATAAATGAATAATTGGAAAATAAAGAAGTGAAAAAACGTGAGAAGAATGAGGATGAGAGAGTGAAACGAACAATTAGAGATATGGGGAAATAATCAGGAATAACTACCAAGCAGACTTAGGACTCCAGAGCACATGATACGGTAGGAGACGAATTATGTGCAGTAGGTATGTTCTAGATTTGGGACGAATGAATTTTGGTGGAGATGCCGTCCGTGGACTATGGACTTGTAGATTGAAGTTTGTAATGAAACATTGATAAAAAAAAAGGTGAAGTACATGTTACCACAGGCTCATGCAGACTGCACGGAAGCAGATAATGCTATATTTGCTCAAATTGATCAGCTAACTTATTTCTGTATTCAACTTTGGATCAGAAAAAAAATTACGAAGGAAGTCAAATTCATCCACTGGTCGGAATTATCCACCCCGACTTATATTGACCTTCTTCATTGTCGATATTGAAAGACTGATCGATATTACCGATATTTTTCCATGCAATTCAGAAATATTTCATTGGGTTAAAATGAATATTCTACATTATTTTTGAAACAGTGATTAGTCAACTGAAAAAGCGAAGTGTCTGTGTTATATAAATTTCGAACTCGTAAAAGCTATAGCAAAAAGTATATGGCCGTTTGTTCTTAAGTAGTCGAGAGTTCGAAATTTATAAGAGTTAATAGTCTGAGAGCTGCCTACAGGACGAGCAACATGCCTCGGTCCACGAAATATTTCACCTGGATCGATTGTTGTCGGCAAAGCGAAAGCCCGACCGTCAGAATTCGCGCTTGAAGATAAGTGTGTAGGCGGGCGATCAAACATGCACATTAATTATGTCTTTCAATTCTTCAAGATGGTCGCTCTAATGAAATAAACTTTGGATTTGAGATAACCCCATGAAAAAAATCTAACGGGGTAATGTCCGGAGATCTAGCTGGCCATTCTATTGTTCCGCGTCTACTAATCCATCTGCGTGGGAAAGTTTCATCCAAATAATCACGCACTGGCCGGCAATAATGCGGTGGTGCGCCATCTTGTTGAAACCATATACTGTTATTCGGTACATTATGGTTTCTGCCATTTGGATACAACACGGTGATTCCAGGAATTATGTTCCGTTGGAACAACTCCAAACACTTTTCACCATTCAATGATCCTTCAATAAAAAGGAACCCAAAATTGAAGTTCCAACTATTCCGGCTCACACGTTAACTTTTTGTGGAAACTGGGTATGTGCCTCCATTTTCCAATGTGGATCCTCATGGGCCCAATATCGACAACTTTGTCTATTCACAGGGCTGTTTCAATAGAAGGTGGCTTCATCAGAGAAAACGATTCGGTTCAAGAAATATGGGTAGTTGCATCGTTCCATCATGATCTCGCAAAATTGTAATCTGCGGTCGAAATCATCTTCGTTGAGCTCGTGGACTGAATTAACTTTATATGGGTGTCATTTACTAGTTTTCAAACTGACGAATGACTGATTGAATACTCGGCTTCGACTTCGCGACTTAGTTTGTGGGGATTTTCCAATAATGTCAGTAGAACATCTAACATTTGATCTTCTGAAATTCCAGCACGACCTCTCATGAAATTATCCCTCACATGACCGAAATCTCGGAACTTCTTCTAAACTTTGCTCACAGTTGATTGTGTGATATGATTATCAGGGTACTTATCATTGAATATTTGACACACCTGAGCTTGTGTCCGAGTCCGCTCTCTATAACCAATCATCATCAATATTTCAATACTTTGAGTCTCAATTAAACGAGCCATTTTCAAAAATTTAAACGAACTTTTGCAATCTTTGCCAATACTTTGACAAATAAATAATAACAACCAGGTCCACGTTGCTAAGTAACAAAAAAAAACAAAAGGGAAGGTAGTTACGGATAAACATTCAATGGCTGAAAATTCATATAGGTATCGAGGAGAGATGAATAAAAACAGGAAAAATATTGTGAGAAGAGTAAGTGGAAGATAAAGGGTTGTCAGAAGCTTCAAAGTTGCGAAACCATCGCAGAATTTACATATTGAGAAGAACTTCTGACAATTTCAATTTGTATTGTTTACGTGAAGAATAAACTACGTGCAAAGTGCCAGAAGGCAGAGTGGAAGAGAAGTCACGAGAATTCGGGTGCAAAGTGCGAGAGCGTTTTTTGGTACATATTTAATAGCACTTCTGAAACCTTTTTTGAATATTCATGAAGGTCTAAAGGAACTATAAATACATTGTCAGAAGCGAGATCAATATCAGTTGAGATTAATCAATAAATGTAATAATTCTTTATCGTATCGTTAACAACATTTTGCGTGATTTTTATTATCTTTGATAAAAGCATATTACAGTTTTTGAAATGTAAGTGAAAAATTATATTCTGAATATTTGAGTTCGAAAAATAATAAATACATGAAGATGAAGTTTCATGCCGCTTATAAAGAGCTCTGAATATCAATGACGTTCGCCTATTGAACATCTGTTGGTTCTATTCGTTTGCTGTCTCTTTTCTTCTCTCTTCCGTTCACTCTGAAAAGATCGGTAATTACATGTTCCGTGTGAAACAGTGTAATCACAAGAACATGCAACTACATTGAAAATATTGCAAGGACTGTACTTGGTATGTATACACAGGTTTTGGCTTTCCTACGGCGTACTGTTGACTGACAGTTCTTATTGAACAGCCAATTGGAAGCCAAATAGTACGTGATTACGTGCGCTGTCATATAATATGCAAGCTGCCCAAGAACAAAAAGAACTAATGAATTTTTAGTAAAACTGTGAACTGTATGTGGTTTTTGTGTGTAATTCAGGATTCTCACATTGGTAGCACTGTCCTTTTGATTGCACGAAAATGAACAATGATTTATTATTTAATATAAACACTGGTCACTCCGCGCCTGAAGCTGTAGCTGATTTTCTGTTAAATGTTGAAAAAAGGACAGGAACTGCTAGACAAATTTGTTTCTGTCATGAAGAAGAATAAAATGATGAATTTTACAACATGTAATAAAAAGCAAGAAATAACAATCAACAATAAAGTACAGGAAGTTCGCATGCAACGCGATTTATTCGGTCGAATGTTAGGAATTTCTATGGAAGAGGCCACGGATGTAGAAAAAATGTTTTCGTTCTCGATGACTCCGATGCCTACTTCATTATGCCATTTAGATGTGAAACCAAAAAATCGGCTATGATGAAAATTTTGCGAAATTACGGTTCTTTACCAACTCACACCGATGTTGTAATTATTGATGGTCTCTGATGGATCTCTGAAAGATGTGCCAAAGTTGTTTGACAACATTTCCAAAAATATAAAGCAGATCGAAATGTTTTGCACCCTTCAAATCCGCTTTACATTGCGAATAGTGTTCTAGTTCTAACATTCATAGTTTGAGAAACTTGGCAACATTGCTGTTCGATGTCACAATCAACCCGATTACGCCTATTGGCTGCTCGATCATTTACGTCACAGAGAGCGCCAATATTAGTAGTTTCAAAATTTGCTGATTTTTAAAAACGAATGGGAACTGCTGTAATTGAAATTTGACTCAAAAAATATTTTCTGGGTACATTTATATATGCGTTATGTATTTCAAAGCATATTTGAAGTAATAATAATTTCTCGTGTCCTCGCCTATTCACAACATAAAACAATAATGAGTTATAATGCTTCATGTGTGCACATAGTTTTTGATCGCTACTGCTCGCCGTCTATTGAAGATTATGAACGTACGTTGAGGGGAGGTTTCGACAGTCGACATGACTACGTCATCTCTGGTCCAGAATGTATGCTGTATGGGGTCGGCTTTAGAATAGCCCCATGGTAAATCCTGCGTGTCGTAAGAGGCGACTAAAAGGATAACCGTAGGTGGAAGATGGTCTCATCGCCCGGTGAAATACCACCATATCTTTGTGTGCTGTGAAATGGATCATTCCATGTTTCAGTGTTCGGTCGATACTTTCCGGTCTCCCTCTTTCCTTTTCCCCAATTCCTCCTTTATTTTCAGGTGCATCCTAATAGTAATAATGATGAAGTCTCCTAGAGTAAAACACTCCGGAAGCAAAATACTTCTCCATTCGGATTTCCGGGCGAGAGGTACTCGAGGGGACTCAACATTGAAGATAAATTTTTGCAACATCCGCGGACTCAACAAGAACATCAATGACGTCCACCTACAGACGAAAAAACCGGATATTCTGGCTCTAACAGAAACACAAGTAAACTCGTCCACCAACAAGGTCCATATGCTTCGACCTGGTTACGAACTCCATTCTCGATTCAGGTTCAAAGGTGGAGTCTGCCTTTACGCTAAGGCTAACCTTTCATGCCAGCGTGAAGAGAGTTTGGAACCGAAATACTTTGATGTGATGTGGTTCAAGCTATCTGATACCAAACTGACTAAGTTCCTCTGCTGCCTTTACCTATCACCTAATGAACCTTCATATAACGACCTCTTTGAGTTTTTATCACTCAAACTGGACTACATTCAGGAGAACCATCCAACAGCTGAAACCATGATCATGGGAGACTTTAATGTACATAACGCTGCCTGGCTCAAATTCTCTAACAAAACAGATGATGCGGGTCGTCAAGCCGAGGCCTTCGCCATCACTCATGGTCTAGAACAACTGGTCGAGCTACCAACCCGCATCCCTGATGTCAACAACCAGTCTGCCAATACACTAGATCTTTTCCTCACCACCAATCCTGACCCGTATAGAATAGAAGTTTGTGCCCCACTTGGAAACTCTGATCACACCCTCATCTCCACAACATGCTCTTTCCATTTACCATCGAGCTGCACAATACCACCCCGTCTCATGTGGAATTACAATTCGGCCGACTGGGAAGGTCTTCGTATGTTTTTCTCAGCGTTTCCATGGAAGAGAGTTTGTTTCTCTTCAGTAGATCCAAAACGATGTGCTGAGACAATTTCTGAAATCATTATGTTGGGGATGCAAACCTACATACAGAAAGAAGAACATCATCCGATAAGACCTGGTTTAACAGAAACTGCTCTAGAGCTGTGGCTTCCAAACAGGCAGCATACCATCGATGGCTGAAAAATCCGGGCCCTGAGACCAGAGCAGCATATGTCGAGGATAGAGGCATATGCAAAGAGACAATAGAATGCTCAAAAGATGCCCACAATGCCAAAATAAGATCAAACCTTGCTGAATGTCCTAACGGATCCCGTTCATTTTGGTCTTTCGCCAAAGATGTGGGAAGAAACTTCACTTCCAGCTCATTTCCTCCTCTAACCAAAGAAGATGGAACACTAGCAACGACTGCCCAGGAAAAAGCCAATATCTTTGCGCACCTATTCGCTGGAAATTCCACTCTGGATTCATCGGGAAAACAACCCCCGAACATTACACCTATTGACAGTCACATGCCCGAGATCACCTTTGGCCAACGTACTATCAGAAAGATTTTGCTGGGTCTCAACACCAACAAAGCCTGTGGATCTGACGGAATCCCGCCGATTGTTCTCAAGAAATGTGCCCCCGAACTAACACCTGTTCTTTGCAAGTTGTTCAACCACTCTTACAATTTGGGGGTATTTCCGTCCAATTGGAAAATTGCAAGAGTACAGCCAGTCCCTAAAAAAGGCAAAAGGCCCTACCTAGCAACTACAGACCTATCGCACTGCTATCTATTATTTCAAAGGTCATGGAAAAAGCCATCAACATCGAGCTCATGAAATATCTGGAAGACTCAGGAATTGTCAACGATAGGCAATATGGCTTCCGCCATCAGAGATCAACTGGTGACCTGCTCGCTTACGTCTCACATATATGGCAGCTATCTATTGAAAAGTATGGAGAAACTTTAGCTGTGGCATTAGATATCTCCAAGGCGTTCGATCGAGTTTGGCACCAGGGAGTCCTCGCCAAGCTTCCGTCTTATGGCTTGCCCCCTCAGCTGTGTTCTCTGCTTGCTAGTTTTCTCTCAAACAGGTCTCTCCATGTAGTGGTCGATGGAGTTTCATCTGACACTCTACTCATAAATGCTGGTGTTCCGCAAGGATCTATTCTCGCACCAACACTATTTCTACTTCACATCAATGACCTGTTGAAAGCAACTTCATGTCCAGTACACAGCTTTGCCGATGATAGTACCCTCCATACCGCTTTCTCTTCCAGCGCCCCTATATCAGCCCGTGAAACCAGAAATGAACGAGGAAGAAATGTTAATAATATAAATATGGTAGAATTCAATGCAAACAAAACACAAGCATGTCTTTTCTCTAGAAAAGCCGATCTCACTGTGCCTAACATAACTTTGTCAGGAGTAACCATACCACTGAAGCCATCCATATCGATGCTTGGTATTACTATCAGCAATAACCTTTCCTGGGAAAATCACGTGAGGTCCATTGCCAAAAGTGCATCCCAAAAACTTGGTTTTTTGTTTCGTGCCAAGAGCTATTTCACCCCCACTCAGCTGCTTATGATCTATAAGGCACAGATCCGACCTGTCCTGGAATACTGTTCCCATATTTGGAGCGCGGCACCTAAACATATCCTGAGGCTATTGGATTCTGTCCAAAAAGGGCAATTCGTCTCGTCGGTGATGCCTCGCTTACAAACTCGCTCACTTGTCTGGAACACCGTAGAAAAGTTGGCGATTTGTCTCTATTTTATAGATATTTTCATGGGCGATGCTCTTCTGAAATATCAACAATCGTTCCTGCTTTGGCAGTCTCTTCGAAACTAACCCGTCAAGTTCAGTCATCACACCTGTTCGTGGTCACTTTGGAGACCTGCAGAACATCACTTTCCAAAGACTCGTTCATCCAACGAACAGCGAGGCTTTGGAACTCATTGCCTAGGGAGGTGTTCCCCGAGGCATACAACCTCCAGAAATTTAAGAAGAACACCAACTCCTACCTTCTTTCCCTTCGTTCCCACAATGTTCCCTGAACATTACAGGATATCCCTTTTCGTGGGAACCAGAACATAAAAAAAAAAAAAAGAATAAGCTAGGACAAATGATTTTGGAGCTCTCGTCCTTTTCCTAATTTCACACTGACAAAATAATGATGTAGCTCCTTTTATAGGAAATGAGAGTTTTTATCAATATGTACACTTTAACATCGATGTCCCAGGAAGCACTCTCGAACCTAGAGCAATGGTCTAAAGAAACCGGATTTGTTTTCTCAACAGAAAAACACAATGTATTCTCTTCTCCAAAAAAGAAACGGACAATAGACCACCCCTCTCATTATATGGACAAAATCTCGAATATGTCAGAACTATGAAGTTCCTGGGAATGATATTTGACGATATATTGAACTGGAACGCGCACATTAGAAGTCTAGCTGAATCGTGTAACAGAAGACTGAACCTTTTGAAAACACTGGCGCATAAGGAGTGGGGATCTGATTGTCAAACATTACTGCACGTTTACAGAACACTCATCAGATCTAAAATATAATTTGGATGTATTGCATATGACTTTGCGAACAAGACAACACTCAAGTTATTCGACACTATCCACAACAAAGCCTTAAGATTATCATTAGGTGCCTTCTGTACAACACCAGTCGAAAGCCTCTACTCTGCGTCGGGTGAACCATCTCTTCACAACAGACGTACCTACCTCAGTTTGGCCTACGCAGCAACAGTAAGTGCAACACCAACAAATCCCACCCGCAGTAACACATTCTGTGATAAATATAGGAATCTCTTCACAAATCGACCGAAAACTTATGAACCTTTCTACGAAAGAATCCGTGAACATCTTCTTACCCTCGATTTATCCCTACCGAAAACGTTTCCTACCAAATTCAACCCACCTTTCCCTTGGACCATCAAACTGCCGAACTGTGACACAAGCCTAACTCATTTCGAAAAACTCAATACCAATAGCCAGGCCATCAAAAATGAACTCGACCGAATCATTTCGGAATACTCTAGTTACACAGAAATCTACACAGACGCCTCAAAAACCAACGAAGGAGTAGGAGCTGCAATAGTTACAACATCGGGATCCTTCTCCTATGAGCTTCCCTCAACGACCAGTATATTCAATGAAGAACTCTATGCCATTTACCGTGCGCTGATCTATATCAAAGCGAGAGGTGGAGAGAAATATGTTATTTTAACGGATTCACTTAGCTCCATATACAAGCTGAAGGGCTTTTATCCCAAAAATCCCATTGCACAAAAATAAAGAGAGAACTCCGTGCGATCCAGCAACACGAAAAACAAGTTTGTTTTGTTTGGATTCCATCACACATTGGAATTCAAGGCAATGAAAAAGCCGACGAATGTGCTCGTGGTGCAATTACCTCTGCCGAATCCGGAATAGTGATGAGAGTAGTATCTACAGACATTAAATCCAAAAATGGCAAAAGCAGTGGCAAGTGTCTAGTGCAAAACTGCGGACAATAAAATATGTTGTGAAATCGTTGCTTGACGAAACGAAGAACCGAAAACATCAAGTGCTCATCAATCGGCTACGCTTAGGTCATACCAATCTCACTCACAGTTATCTTCAAAATCATACCGAGGAACCAATGTGTGAGATATGTGAAACCAAACTGAGTGTTGGACACATTTTTACCGAATGTCCAAAATACTGGGTGCAGCGAAGCAACTACAACTTCTCTCCAGATATCTACAACATTATTGGCAGAAACTGTAATATTTCAAATATTATTTACTTTCTGAAATGTACTGATATAATTACAAAATTGTGAACATGTACGACTCGCTGAAAGCCATTAGGTTGATGCGATAATGCTTGAATGAAAAAAAAAGACTATTTATTCTATCGAATTTTATCAATTGTTACTCCTACGGAGTCGTTGTAAATGGTAATGTTGTGTCCGAGCGGAAAATCATGCATCTTAACTGAGTTCAGATTGTAATGTTGTAGTTGAGTGCTCTGATACTGATATTGTTATAATTATGCTAGGTAATTTACACAACATATCAGCAAAATTGTATATTGAATGTGGAGTCTCCAATAGTCGGCATGTTAAAAATGTAAATGCTCTTCACGAACGCTTAGGATTAGATCTTTACAAGCATTACCAGGATATCATGCGTTTACTGGTACTTGTTAAAAAAGGAGAGTTTCAGAAGGCATTCGCTAGCTCGATCGATTTCGATGATACTTTTGCGAGAATAGAGTCATTCGTTTGCAGCATGTACGGGTATGAGTCCAATAAAAAAAACGATAACGTAAGGTATCGAATGTTCCTACGAAATAATAAAGTGAAGAATACTTGAGAAACTTAAAAAAAAATTTGACGCTTCCTGCTTGTCAACTTGCTCTACCGAGCTCCTACAACAAATAAGAAGAGCACACTAGGTATATCTCACACTTGTGGATCAATGCAACATTTTCGGATCTAATCGAATTCAAGCCCGAAGCTTCAGGATGGACATAACCTGAAAATAAATATAATTTTTTATGGTTTGAAGGCTTTCAGATGCCACCATCTGTTTAAGATATCATTTTGGATAATGAGGATTCGAAAGACAATTTTCAATTCGCAAATCTTAATTGTATATATGATTTATACAATTTATTGGACTACTTATTATTGTTTTCAGTTGATGACGAGCTCTCCGAATATGACAGCGGTGAAGATCCTGCACTTGAAGAATATGCGAAGATACTGAATATGAAACCGATTGAACTTTTTGAAAATTACTTTGTTGCAAATGAATTGTTTCTCAATTCCTTATTAAAATGTATATCTTCTCAATCGACTTCAGACTATTTGATAATGTTCCTTCAGTTCATCATGAATATGTAAAAGAATTGTCAGAAGTGCTATAAAAAATGTACGGGTAGAAAAGCGCGATCGGTCGCTGGGCGCTGCGCAGTGCACCAAAAGACGATCTCGCACTTTGCACGAGAATTCTCATGATATCTCTTCCACTCTGCCTTCTGACACTTTGCATGTAGTTTATCCTCCACGTTAACAATACAAATGCAAATGATCAGATATGTAAATTCTACCAATTTTTTCGCAACTTTGACGCTTCTGACAACCCTTTATCTTCCACTTACTCCTCTGACAATATGTTTCCTGTTTTTATTCATCTCTCCTCGATACCTATATGAATTTTCAGCCATGCCGATCGACAGTTTTTTTTCCGGAAAATTTGCATGTTTGATTACCCTCCTACACACTTATCTTCCAGCGCGCCTTCTGACGGTCGGACTTTCGCTTTGCCGACAACAATCGAACCATTTCCAGGTGAAATATTTTGTGGACCGAGGCATGGTGCTCGTCCTGTAGCCAGCTCTCCGTCTAAAACTAATCACTGTTTCAAAAATATCCCCCACCTGCCCCTAAACTTTTTAGGATATGTTCAAATTTTGTTTTATGACAGATTGATGAGATATGTGAGTTATTATATTTTTCATAGTTATCACTATATATATATATATATATATATATATACAGAGTTGCCACTTTTTCAATGGGATTGTATTGGTAACTTTTAAACCATAAGAGTTAGAAGGTCGGTCAAATGGAGAAAAAGTTGCATTCATAGAAGCATTGTCAAGCAGTTCAAACAAATCGAGATTATCAGGGCCGGTTATTGAGATATCATAAGAAAAGTAAATTCTGTCATTTTGATTTTTCTTTTTTTCCCAACTTTATTTCGAATATTATCAAAAAATGTCACAGGGGTTTTTTATTTGACAGTAAATTATCCTCAATTTGACATGATCAGATTTTGTATCCAACGTTTCGTACGCTCTGTGCCACCCTCAACCTCATTTTTTTCAATACGGACCTGCATATTTTATGACACTTTTTGAAATAACTTTCAACGCTGAATTCAACGATATATCATACAATGTCATTCAAACTGATTTTCAGGTGATTTTGACCCTTATCCAAATTTCTTTGGGTCGGATCTGTATTACATTTAGGTACCTTTAGTTTAATTAACAACATGCAATACATTTCGATAAGGAAATCAACTTACTCATCTTCAACTGAATGGAACGTAACAGAATCAAAGCAAGAAACAAGTAATAACTATTTACAAATTTCAAGAGGTGAAAAACCTAATTCATAATAATTAAACGAAACTATCATTTAATGAAAGAAAAATCAAATGATTATTCGAAAGTAAATGATGAACATCAATGAAGTAAGTGTTCGAAATGTCCACCATTTTGTAAAATGCACTTTGCGGTTCTGGAACCCATACTTCTTATACATTTGCTTATTTCGTCTCCTTGAATACCTTCCAATACATTCTCAATCTTCTCGCGAAGAATCTCTATTGTCGGGTTCGTAGTATCATAAATTTTATTTTTGAGATATCCCCACAAATAAAAATCCAGCGGATTCAAATCCGGAGATCTGGCAGGCCATGCTACTGGACCTCTTGTTCCAATCCATGAATCGGGAAAAGTTCGATTTAGATAGTCTGTGACTATTATTGAGTTGTGTGGACCACATCTGTCTTGTTGGAACCATGGACTATTACGCCGATACCGTATAGGAAGATCATCCAACATTTCTTCTATAATTTCTACATACTTTGCTCCGGTTAGGTTGCCGTCAATAAAATAGGGTCCCAGTAATTTATTACTCAACAAACCGCACCATATGTTCAAAGAAAAGCGATATTGATGTCTAACTTCATGAATTAAGTGAGGATTTCCTGTGGCATAAGAATGTTTGTTCCTTCGATTGAACATACCAGAATTTGTGAATGTCGTTTCGTCTCCCCAAATGATATTCTGCGCCAAATTGTTGTTATTCCGCACCTTCCGTTGAAACCAATTACAGAATTGCAACCTTCTCTCAGGATCATTGCGATATAGTTTTTGCACGGCTTGGTATTTATAGTCATGGTATCCGTGTCTCTTGAGTATTTTATTAACAGCACTTTTTGATGAATTGCATTCACTGGCCATAGTTCTCGATCCTATTCCTGGATTCATTCGAATTTGGGCCAGAACATTGATGTCATTGATAGGCTCGTTTCGTCGTACATAAGGACCTCTAGGTTTGATGAATGTTGTAGATAAACGTCGAAACATTTTAATATTTGGTGTTGTTCTTTCAGGATATAATTCACCATACCTTTGTTGTGCTTTGAACGAATTTCTATTTAGTTTTATGTACACTTCGTACATATCTCTCTTCTCTTCATTTGTGTATCTCACCATATCGAATAAGTTAAATTGAAATTACTCAGAAAAGTATTTAATGACAAGTTCTTGTGACACAATAATAAACGAAGTGACAAATAATATGACATTTCTTGTTATGTTCTTTTTTATCCACGGCCTACTACTTGAAAATAATACATTCAATAAACCTAGAGTTGTGTGTATGTAAGAAAAAACAAGTCTATCAACGATATCAATGTTCTGACCCAAATTAAATTGAACCCAAAAATAAAAATCAAGAACTGTGGCCAGTGAATGCAATTTATCAAAAACTGCTGTCAATAAAATAGTCAAGAGACGCGAATACAATGATTTTAAATTTGAATACCAAGCCTTGCAAAAATTATATCGTAATGATCTCAAAATAAAGTTCGATTCTGTAATTTGTTTCAACGGAACAAATGACAAATCCAACAATAATGATTCCTCGCGAGAAGATTGAGAATGTATTGGAAGGTATTCAAGGAGACGAAATAAGCAAATGTATAAGAAGTATGGGTTCCAGAACCGCAAAGTGCATTTTACAAAATGGTCGACATTTCGAACACTTACTTCATTTATGTTCATCATTTACTTTCGAATAATCATTTGATTTTTCTTTCATTAAATGATAGTTTCGTTTAATTATTATGAATTAGGTTTTTCACCTCTTGAAATTTGTAAATAATTATTACTTGTTTCTTTCTTTGATTCTGTTACGTACATCAGTTGAAGATGGTAAAAAAACCAAATGTAATACAGATCCGCCCAAAGAAATTTGGATAAGGGTCAAAATCACCTGAAAATCAACTTTGGATGACATTGTATGATATATCGTTGAGTTCAGCGTTAAAAGTTATTTCGAAAAGTGTCATAAAATATGCAGGTCCGTATTGAAAAAATGAGGTTGAGGCTGGCCCTGAGCGTACGAAACGTTGGATACGAAATCTGATTATTTCAAATTGAGGATGATTCACTGTCGAATAAAAAACTCCCGTGACATATTTTGATAATATTCGAAATAAAGTGGGAAAAAAAGAAAAATCAAAATGACAGAATTTACTTTTCTTATGATATCTCAATAACCGACCCTGATAATCTCGATTTGTTTGAACTGATTGACAATGCTTCTATGAATGCAACTTTTTCTCCATTTGACCAACCTTCTGACTCTTATGGTTTAAAAGTTACCAATACAATCCCATTAAAAAAGTGGCCACTCTGTATATATATATATAAAAGAGAGTAATATCGAGGGGACTGTTAAAAACAAAATGGAAGAATTAGGAATAGCCTCGAAGTTAGCTTTGGTTCGCTCATCAGTACGGTGAAGGTGCAGGATCACATTGTAGAAAACGACAATCACGGTCAACAAACAAAAGCCAGCCGTCATTTGTGGTTCAGTCAGAAACCCGATTCGGGCCAACCAAGTACACGGAGGAGTATGTACCTGCGTGACATCGAGTCCAGGAATATAAATGAAAGAGATATCGGGGACTGTTAACAAATGGAAGATTTATGGACATACTCAGAGGTTAACCAGACACGTGTTGGCTCTGCTCATCAGTACGGTGAAGGTGCAGGATGAACACACTGCAGAAAACGACAAATCAACGTTTTCTACCGGTTGTTCATCCTGCACTTCTTCACCGTACTGATGAGGCCGAGAGCCCGAAACACGTGCTACGTTAACACTTTCTCTGAGGGCTATGTCCATTAAATTCCTTCCATTTTGTTTTACAGTCCCTCGATATTACTCTCTTCATATTTATATTCCTGATTCGATGTCACGCAGGTAGCTATAGCTGCCTCCGTGGTGACGTTGGTTGTTGCCCTGAATTCAGGTCTGCTGACTGAAACCACAAAATGAGCGGCTGGCTTCTGTTTGTTGACTCCGTTGATTTGTCGTTTTCTACCAAGTGTTGTTCATCCTTGCACTTCTTCACCGTACTGATGAGGGCCGAGAGCCCGAAACACGTGTCTACGGTTAACACTTTTCTCTGAGGGCTATGTCCATTAAATTCCTTCCATATATATATATATATATATATATATATATATATATATATATATATATATATATATATATATATATATATATATATATATATATATATATATATAGTGCTTCTCAAAAGTCCCCTCCCCCCCTCTTATTTTTGGAACTATTATACATAAACAAGTGAAATTTGGAAACTGAATATTGAAAGTTGTAAACTTCCCTACTAGTAATGATAGATGACGAAATCGTCAAAGATGACGTCACAAGGCCATTGTGACCAATAATTTTAAATTGAACTCTACGGCAAGCGACACCTCTTTCGAAAGGTATCGAAAAAACCTATTTGATGATACTAATTTTGTTTGTGTTTATGGCAGATTTAATGGCTCATTAGTAAACATTAAAATTTAAATTCCTTTCAGTATGATATTAATTAGAGATTTAAGAATCAGTATCTACTTGAAGAAATTGCTCGAAGTGACTCCCATTCACTTCCTGACGGTTAAATATCCTATTTTCAAACTCTTCTCGTACTTTTCCAAATGTGTCTGCGGAAACAGCCTCACATTCTGCAACAATACGTTGTTTTAAAACGTCAATATTGTCAAGTTCAGTGTCGTAAACCTCCGATTCAAGGTACCCCCACAGAAAAAAATCCAAAGGTGTGAGGTCCGGTGATCGAGCTGGCCATTCCGTTGAACCTCGTCGTCCAATCCATCTACCACGATACTCCTCATCCGGATACCGTCTTACTGCACCGTAATAGTGTGGAGGAGCAGCATCCTGTTGGAATGTTATTTCCAAATTGCCGAATTCATCTGGATTATCTTCCAAAATTTCAAGGATTAACGGTTCTATTGCGTAACAGCTCCAGATAAACCTCACCAGTTAAATCAGTATTTAAAAAAAGAGGCCCAACGATGTGGTTTCCCAGGATACCTGCCCAAACATTCACCTTCTGGGGCAATTGGGTATGTGTTTCACGTAACAGGTGAGGATTTGCGTCACTCCAATACCTCACATTCTGTGTATTTACATTTCCATTTAGAAAGAAAGTACTTTCGTCACTAAAACAAATTGTTTTGATATAGTATGGCTGTTGGTTAATTTTAGTTTCCATATTTTCACAAAATTTTAGTCTTCGGTCTGGGTCGTCGTCGGAGAGTTGATGAACCATTTTTGATTTGTATGGATGAAATTTGTTTTTTTTCAACACCCTGTGTACTGTACTTCGACTAACTTTACAGGTAAATGCAACGTGAGTTGTTGAAGAAGTAGGATTAACTATTACTTCTGCCAGTATATCAATTTTTTTCTCATCAGAAATTTGTGCTCTGCCAGATCGTTTCGCATCATTAATACTACCCGTTGTTTCAAACTCACGAAGAAGCTCCCTTAAATAAGTCCTCGAAACGGGGCGATCGGGAAACCTCTCATTATAAATGCGTTCTGCTGCATGAATATTTTGTCCAGTTTCACCAAGAATTAGGATCGCTGCTACTTTATCACCTAAAGCACGTACCATTCCGCTCCTGGAAGCACTTTAACGTTCGGCTCACAACAGTTTAACAAATTATTAAAATGAGATTAACCCGTCAAGTTCAGTCTTCACACCCCTTCGTGGTCACTTTGGAGACCTGCAGAACATCACTTTCCAAAGACTCGTTCATCCAACGAACAGCGAGGCTTTGGAACTCATTGCCTAGGGAGGTGTTCCCCGAGGCATACAACCTCCAGAAATTTAAGAAGAACACCAACTCCTACCTTCTTTCCCTTGGTTCCCACGATGTTCTCTGAACATTACAGGATATCCCTTTTCGTGGGAACCAGAACATAAAAAAAAAAAAAAAAAAATGTACAAAAATATTAGAAGTACCAAAGCTGCTAAAACAGTTAAACGTTCGATCAACAATACACAAATTATTAAATGTACAAAAACTTGGACAATTACAAAACGTCGAATTAGGAGACCAACAGAAACGTCAGCATATTTGACAACTATCCAGAGGCGGAGCTTGAATTTGGAATTTTAGTATTAACTGATTTAATTCATCACAGCTTTGCGTTTTTTAAAAGCGAGTTGCCAAAACTGCCATAAACATAAACAAAATTAGTATGATTGAATGGGTTTTTTTGATACCTTTTAAGAGAGGTGTCGCTTGCCGTAGGGTTCCATTTAAAATTATTGGTCACAATGGCCTTGTGACGTCATCTTTGACGATTTCGTCATCTATCATCACTAGTTGGGAAGTTTACAATCTTTAATATTCAGTTTCCGAATTTTACTTGTTTATGTATAATCGTTCCAAAAATAAGAGGGGTGGAGGAGACTTTTGAGAAGCACTGTATATATATATATATATATATATATGTGCGAATTTGAATTTTTCCATATTTTTTTTATTTTCAACTACTGTAATTTAAGTGGAATGCATTATACACGCATCATTCACGGGGTGTGCAAGAGGTTAGATTATACCCTGTATACCGTGTGTCCCAAATTTAATGTTACAGGCAATATATGTCTTCCTGAAGGAGACTGATGAAAATGCTTTCCACACAAAATTCAGGAGCTGAATGTTCATATGATTTTAAAATATACAGGGTGTTTGGTGTAGGTGGTAATTTATTTCAATAGAACACTCTATTCGGTTATAGCGTTGTTGTTATTGCACTTTTCCTCAATATGTAAGGTTTTGAGAAAGACATATATACAGGAATCCTCTCTGTATCTTAATGAAATTATAGGAAAAATCCTAAAATATCCATCAGATCACATGAAAATTAGAAAAAAATATACTGGGTGCTCAAAATAATGGTTAAAGCTCCGAGTTTCTTTCAATCATGAAATTCAGTGCCTGAAAAATCATGTTGAATATGAAACAAATGCGAAAGTGAAAGAGGTGTATAATAACAATGTAATATAACTTGATGAATACAAATCATAAAAAATGATCAAAGTGGCGCCCATCAGGTGTGAGATTTCGAAATGGCGATTCAGTTCTCTCGAACAACGCTTTCGTAATATTGGGCGTAATATGACTGCAGGCTGGTCGAATTTTCATTTTCAGATTATCCATAACAAGAGGAGGAGTGGTGAAAACAATATCTTTCAATTGATCCCATAGAAAAAAAATACAATTGGTGATGAATCTGGGGAACGAGCCGGCCACCGAATTGGACCCTCATTACCACCATTTATTCGGATACGTTTTATTTGGATATTCAGTAACAACCTGTACACCATGAGGAAGAGCACCATCTTGTTACCACCAAAGTTCTTGTTGTTCTGTTATTGGAATGTATTCCATCAATTGGATCAAATAATTTCGCAAAAAATTCAAATATCGCAAAAATGCAAATATCATTGGAGAATTAGAGTCATATTATGCTATTTTAAAGGTTGTACCAACTGAATTTTGAATAGATAGTATTTGTTCTCTTTCATAATTATCTGTACATTAGATTTACTCACACCGACTCCTTCTGTAACATCACGGATATATACTGATATAAGCCAACACATTAATATCAACATTTTCAGCTGTAATGGTTCTCGTATGATGATGACGCTTCATATTAGAGGAAAATAACCCAGTTTGCAATTTGAAAAAGCCATTCGTGACGGAATGGACAATGGACTTGCCTGGAAAACGATCTTGGTAAGGACGTTGTGCTTCGCCAAAGATTAATGATATTTCGACTCACCCTCTCAAAAACAGGAAAGGTATTCAGGAGTTTCAGCACATAGAACAAAGACATACATTTTCTACAGATAATCACTGAATCAAATTTCATGAGTCGACAGTACAATTCAAAAACATTTGTCACCATGATATTAACAAGCATTGAGCTACTTGATGAAAATGTGCAATGTAATGCAATTCACGCACAATTCAGCCACATTCAATGTAATATCCATTTGATATCGATTGAGAAGTTGTCCAATAACATAGAGGTGAGAAAAAGTGGTTTTCATTGAGTAGGATTTCACTAGCAATTTTATTAAACCTCAAATTTTTAGGAATAGTGCAATAACTCAAATACCCCAACCGAATTTCGAATGCTATATATGGAATTCTTCCCGCAAATAATCAAGTTCAACTCGACAAACAACAAATAAATATTCTGTTTTTTGGGTCATTGCTTATCGACCTTTTTCCCATATCTTCCGATGTGGTAATGGACGTAATTGCCAAAATAAAAAAAACTGTGAGTAGAATCTGAATATGTAATAATATTCATATACATCCTGTATATTTAAAAATCATGCCAAAATGTAGCTCTCATGAATCAGATAAATGTAAAAAGTCTCTGAAAGAGATTAAAATGAAATTCTAGAATAATGGTGAACTCCCAAATTGTTCACTAGCTTTGAAATAAATGAGTTCAATATTATGTCTCGTTCTAGATAAATGTGGTGTCTATTTTTCACTCCGGCTCTCATTCAGCATTTGATATATGTTTTTTGGAATTATTCCAATTACGTGACATCATACCCTCTGTCACATATTTCACATGGAAATAAATAGAAGATGGGGATAACATAGAACTTTAAAATATTCAGAAAGTATTCATATTTCTGAATAAATTCTTTTTTTGTTTTCAAAGGATTTCATATTATCATTCGTTACAATGGGATCATGAATAAAAGATGATTCTAATTGCATAAGTAAACACTGCAATGATAAGTTTGATTGTGTTCAAATATTTGTATGGTTTTATTGTATTGCATTGGGAACAATAATTATAATAGTTAGAGAGCCGCGGGTTCTGAGACGCGATGACCCACATACGTCTTCCGTTTGGAGAGGTGAAAGTCCATCCCAGGGCCCACTCCAGTACGAATAAGGAAAAATGTCTATCGACTTTTTCGGCAAAAATTTTGGAACACAAAATCGATCATTGCAAAAAGTCGACGTCTCCTATATGCTTAATTATGTGTTCCTTTACTTTGTTATGGTCTTTACACCGGGAAAATCCGAGTGGAAGACTTTTTCAGTAGACCAAATAAACAAATTGAAAATCTCGCGAGAGCGGCTAAGTTGAAAAATCGAAAACTGCACTTGGGTTCAATTTTAAGCTTCCAAATTTTGCATGGGGCAAGAAAACCCAATTTCCAAAGGGAAGACTTTTTGGCCAATTTTCACTCCTTTCCACCCCTTTGAATTTCCTTTGTTTATTCCTGCTAATCTTTTTCCTTTGAAAATTTTTCTCATCGATAATTCAGTGTATGAATTTTAATAAACTCACCTCAACTAGTAGTTGATGATAACAGGAATATATTTCAATGCCTATATAAGGGCTGTTCGCCAAATAATCTATTTGAGCGAGGAAGAGAACATAAATCAACTTAGGGAGATGAATGAATGCCACCAAATGAATTCTTTGGCGTAAAGCTCGTTAACGGTTAATAATAAATGAAGTTATGAACAATTCTTACTAAAAAATTTGAAAATAAAGTTACCAGGAATAAACAGAGAAAATAGAGGAAATCCTAAGAGGTGGGAATGGGTGAAACGTTAGCCAAAAAGTCTTCCCTTTGGAAATTCGGTTTTCTGGCCCCTGAAGAAGCTCCATGCAATATTTGGAGGCTTAAGATGGAACCCAAGTACAGTTTTTTATTTTTCAACTTAGCCGCTCCCGCGAATTTTTCAATTTGTTTATTTGGTCTACCCTGAGGCCGGGCCATACTAAAAAAGTCTTCCACTCGGATTTTCCTGATGTGAAGACCATAACAAAGTACAGGAACACAAAATTAAGCATATAGGCGATCGAATTTGGGGCCCAAAATTTTCAAAAATAGGTTTCGAGTAGTGCGCCTCAACCAAATCGTCTTTCGCTTTGTCAGATGATTACTAGTCACTTTCCAAAACAGAATTATTATAACGGAAGACATATAGAAATCGTCGAAAAAGTCGATAGACATTTTTCCTTCGTACTGGAGTGGGCCCTGCCCGATTTCGAAAATATTTGGAATTTGGGGTTTTTGAGAAATGGACTATCATCTCACCAAATGGAAGACGTATAGCTTTTCTTCGCGGCCCTCTAACTATTACTAAAAGATCAAGGTGTTGAAGGATATAAAAGCCATATTTTTGGATGATTACTCAAACTTCCCAAGCTCTCAAACTGTGAAAATGAAGATTTCGACCTATATTTTTTTATTGAAAAGTATCCAATCGAATTGCAGATTCAAACATCTTTAGGAATGAAAGTTTGAGTCTGTGGAGGTTTTTATTTCTGTACTGACCAGAACAGCTCTGATTTTTTTTTCAAGTGTTTTATATATTGTTCGAAGCCAGAAACATTGAAGCTGGGACACTCGAGTATTTCTGTTGGAATTTTAAAGAATTCAGTGTAATCCAGAGCCGAGCATCGTAGCTGTGTGGCCAGGTAAGAAAACTGTTTTCAAGATTCTCGCGCTTGCTTCAAGCGGTGAACTTGAAAGCTGTCACGACTACTGTTTTCTGATTGGTTGGTGAAAACAAGATCTTATTTGATAATGAAATACTTTATTATATATATATATATATATATATATTGTTATATAATGATAAATTGTAAATATAATGAATTTTGTTATTATTTCTAATTACAAATATATTTTTTGCACCGCGTTGGGCGACAATTGTTATATAATGATAATTTGTAAATATAAATTGTTTTTATATAATGAAGATTGCTAATAATTTCCGCTCTTCTTTGTGAGCCAAATTGTTATGATATAGATAAGTATTTGCAAATATAATAGTTGTAACTTTGTTTTTCACTTTGGGTTCAATTGATATGATATAGATAAGTATTTTTGCAATGTAATAATGATTGCTAGCTAACGTCACTGTTCTCTCGTCACGTTGCTGCCAATTGTTATCACTTTCCTTACCACAGCTAAACTCAGTTGGTACGCCTCTTGTCTCAGATAGCCGGTTCAGGCAATTGAGCCACTAGCCACTGCTTTATGTCAAATTTCAATCTATTCAATGGTCATAAATATGATTGTTGATCATTGTGGAAAACAAACAACAAAGTATCAAAAAGCAATTATTTCTTTTATTCAGGAAAACTTAAATTTACCTGGCCTACGATAGATAACTTATTCTAAGGTGAATCTACAAATATTCATGGAAAATCATGATAAACAGGTCATGGATAAATAGACACAACCTCACTTTTACCTTGAAAGTGAAAATTTCTTTATTAGTTCAAAATCAAATGAAATAAAGTACCTCTGATGGGATATGAGTTATTAGTGAAATTGTTCAGTTCGTGATGTGCACTAGGAAAGTTTATATCTGTCGCTGGAATTGTCGCTGTTTAATACACACCCAGAATTTGGATTCCTTCCCAATCCAATGCTCCCAGGAACTCCAATACCAAAAAGAAGGAACCATACAAATTCAGAAATCAGCTTTGGAATATTTGTATATGGTGTACAAATGAGGTGATGTTGGTTTTCTGCTTATAATGTTGAAATTAATGAATTTTTTTTCTCTTCCAAATAAAACGTGGCATTCGTTTTCAAATTATTTTCAATCTCCTCCGGCTTTGTTTTCTCCGTCTCCTGGATACCATTTTTCCCCATTCCTTTCGATTTGAATTTTTGAATTCGCGCACTATATTGTCACATTTTCACTGTTTGGGGTTATTTGTCAAAACTTATAAATACAACTATTTTTACTTTCTTATAAACTATGTAAAATTTTCAGTAATAATTGTCTCTGACATCTTTTCGTTCTTATTTTCTCACAATTTTCAATCTTACATTTGACCATACTGTTCCCTGATTGGCTATTGTCATCAAGAAGTTTGCTGTTCTCCCATTGGCTACTTTTAGTTGGATACAATTTCATATACTGTATGTTTCAAGCTTATAATTTTGTGGATCACATTTTATTCAGGATGATTTTGTAAATCTAGACTTTTTGTTGTCTTTTGAACAATTATGGGTTGTAATCAGTATGACAGTGTATGAAATTGATTGTATTATAGTATTTGGATATTTTCATCTATTCATATTATACAGAGGCTTAATAAAGGAAATAGAACTTCAAAATTATGTAAAAAAATCTCTTAAAACAAATATTAAATAATTTTTAAAATTTTTAATATATATATATATATATATATATATATATATTTAATGGATAACACACACATAGTAGCAGTCAATTCGTAATAGATATGTCACACTTAAATTCTTTCTCATTCCGTTTGTTCCATGTCAACTGTCATTAAGTGAAATTCTGTAAAATGAGAATTTCACTTTCTATGGTCAGCTGTCACTTGTCTTTGTATAATCGATAAAATGGCATCGCATGCATTTTTAAATAAGTAATAATTATTACAATCCTTGATCATTTTAACTGTTTTGACGTTCTTAATATTTAGTTTTTCATCTTTTACACTTATGGTCATATGGTGCAATTGTTAAATCCAATGTCAACATATAAAGCATCCAATCTCATCGACACAGTAAGTATTGGTGTTGATTGAGTTTTCCTCCATTAATTTTATGAATTCGCTTGTGAATTGTAGCTTCCCTGAAGATGACAGTATCCACTGTCGAAATATCGGAATTAAAGTGTTAAAAGAGTACACGTTTTGCTTGCTGCTTTACCCAAATAGCCCTTTTTCCAAGTATCCTAACTAGTCAGCAAATACTACCCTTCAACTATATTTATATATATATATATATATATATATATATATATATATTTGTAAATATAATTTATTGTTGTTATAATATGAAGATAGCTAATAGTTTTCGCTCTTCTTTGTGAGCCAAATTGTTATGATATAGATAAGTATTTTCGCCCTGTATAATATTTTTTACAATGTAATAATAATTGCTAGCTAACGTCACTGTTCTCTCGTCACGTTGCTGCCAATTGTTATCACTTTCCTTACCACAGCTAAGCACAGTTGGTAAGCCTCTTGTCTCAGATAGCCGGTTCAGCCAATTGAGCCACTAGCCACAGCTTGATATGTCAAATTTTAATTTATTCAATGGTCACAAGTATGATTGTTGATCATTGTAGAAAACAAACGACAAAGTATCAAAAAGCAATTATTTCCTTTATTCAGGAAAACTTAATTTTACCTGGCCTACGGAAGATAACTTACTCTAAGGTGAATCTACAAATATTCATGGATAATCATGAGAAAAGTTCATTGGTAAAATATACACAACCTCACTTTTACCTTGAAAGTGAAAATTTCTTTAATAGTTCGAAATCAATTGAAATAAAGTTTTTCCGATGGAATATGCGTTATTAGTGAAATTGTTCAGTTCGGAATGTGCAATATGGAAGGTTTATACCTGTCTGGAACTGTCGCTGTTCAATACACGCCAGGATTTGGATTCCTTTTCACTCCAATGCTATCAGGAACTCCAATACTAAATAGAAGAAACCATACAAACTCAGCAATCAGCTATGGATACTTGTATATGGTGTACAAATAAGGTAATGTTGGTTTTCTGCTTATAATGTGGAAATTATTCAATTTTTCTTTCTCCCAAAATATAACGTGGCATTCGTTTTACATTTATTTTCGATCTCCCGTGTGGCTTTGTTTGTTGTCGCCTGGATACCATTTTTGTTCATTCCCTCTGATTCGAATTTTTGAATTCGCGCACTAAATTGTCACATTTTCACTGTTTGGGTTTATTCGTCATAACTTATACATAAAACTATTTTTCCATTCTTATTAACTATGTACAAATTTCAGTAATAATTGCCTCTGACACTCTCTCGTTCTTATTCCCTCACAATTTCAAATTCAACATGTGACCATCTGTTCCCTGATTGGCTATTGTCATCAAGAAGTTTGCTGTTCTACCATTGGCTACTTTTAGTTAGCTACAATTTCATATACTGTATGTTTCAAATTTATAAATTTGTAGATCACATTTTAATCAGGAAAATTTGTAAATCTAGACTTTTTGTTGTCTTTTGAAGAATTATGGGTTGTAATCATTATACAGTGTATGAAATTGATTGTGTAATAGTATTTGGACATTTTTATCTATTCATATCATACAGAGGCTCAATAAAAGAAATGGAACTTCCAAAATTATGTAAAAACAATCTCTTGAAACTAATAGCTATTTATTAATTATTCTTTTTATGGGTTTTTTCTTTTTAAAATATATAACTGGTTTTTCATAAAATAACAACATTCCTAAATTTATATTAAATACTTTTCTACTAGTTAGAAAATTTTGAATATCAATTTCTTTATTTACAGTTATTGAATCTACTTCAACTAATACTATTTTTCTACTTTCAGAAAACTACTTTGCTGGATTTCCCACCAGTTCAAGAAAAAACAAATTCTACAACGATAACTATTATTTACAACTACTAATATTAAGTCTTATATTTGTAAACATTATCAATATTGAAAATTCCTCTCAACCGCCTTGTCTGAGGATGTATTAACCTATAGCTGTTTATAGCATTCTCATTATCAACCTCATATGATCCTTCAAATGGCATTAATAGTTTTGCACAAACACCTAATCTTTTATTTGGTATTCTTAATGCTTTTATAATGACTAATTCTCCCTTCTTAAACTTTGTCTTTTTAGTTCCTCTTTTATTTTCCTTTTTTATATATTTATCAGCATTTCTTTTAATTCTTATATTGTCGTTTGTTTGATTGTAATTTATATCAGCATTATTTTGTGGTTGTCTATTATAATATGTCTTTTGTCCTTGAAATTGTTGAGGGTAATACTGATTATTATTATTGTAATTATTCCTATTATGGCTATTATTGTTATTAAAATTTTGATTTCGTTGATAACCTTAATTTTGGCTATTTTGCCTATCGTTATTTCTATTTCTATCATAGTTATTATTATTAAAATATCTATTATTTCTATTATTATTTTGGTTCATAAACCTATCATTCTGATTGTTTACATTTCTATAGTTATTTCGATTACTTCTTTGATAATGATTTCTGTTGTATTGTGAATTCCTTTGTTGGTTATTGTTATCCCAACTTCTATACGATAATGTCCTCTCCAATCTCAATAAATATTGACTTAGTCTCTCCATAGTTTTGATCTCATGCATGTTTATAACTTCAAAGATTGCTTGTTTGAAATGCCTACTGATGTTACCTACTATTCCTCATTCTCTCATAACCGGATCTAAATACTGTGCCATTGTAAACATTTGGATTGCATAATTATTGTTATTCAAACTTCTTTTTTCATCAAATTTTCCAAATTGTAATTTGTCTCTAATACTTAATTATGCTTTTCCCCCCAATATTGTTTTAAAAATAAATTTTCAAAATCTTGAAAAGAATTGATATTATTTTCCTGGCTATTAAACCATATACAAGGTTGATTAAACAAATACTGTCTAATAATTTCTTTCAATTCCTCAATATCATTTATATGTCTAGTTTTATTTTTTATTATTTTAATAAAAGTGATGGGATGTAATTTTTTTATGTTGCCCTCAAATTTATTATTTATTTGTATTCCATAACAATTGTTGATGATTCTACTCTCTAGATTATTGTCTGTTCTTCTTAATTCTAATGATTTTATCTTTTCTTCTACTTTTTTATCAAGAGTACTTATTTCATTTTTAACTCTTTCTTGTTTACTATTCATATCTAATTTCATGTCTTTTATTTTCTCATCCTGCCTTTCTACATGATTATTTATAGTGGATACTTCTTGTGTTATTGCCACATACAATTCCTCATTTTGCTGTCCTATTTTTGTTTCTAATTGTTTGTGTCGCGTAAGTTATGGTTCAATTAAGAGAAGAAAATCGTCAGTTGAAAATGCACTCACCTTGATCCCTCTTCTAGGCGACTTCCAACTCTTCTTCGATGTGGACTGTATATAGGTTGCCGTGTAGCGGAATTAGCAGCAAGCGTGGCCTTTGCGGATTGAAAATAACGAAAGCGTTAAAACAGCGAATTTTAAATCACTCACTATTCGTGCGGAGTCTTTCGTTCAACTGGTTTTCCTTCGGTTCCTCACCAGAGGGAGCGATTGGATTTATGCGATTTTCAACATGATATACGCGGTAGATTTGAAAGGCAATAATGAAATACAATACTATAAAAATGAAATATGTTTCTCTCTAATTAAAGATAATAACAATACAAAACATAAATGAATTAATGGGTGAAGAAGATTGAACATTCTCCCCCACTAAATTATGAAATAATTTAAATATCACTTGAAAACTCGGCATTTGGTATAGGACATAACTTTACCAAAGCTCTCTTCACTGTGCCATTTTTTGTTCGAACATCGGCAACTCTAGCTACACCATCCCTTCCAAAGTATAACTTCTCAACGCGCCCTAGAAGCCATTTCATAGGAGCGACTTGTTCATTTTTTATAAGGACTACAGTTCCAATGTTAACTGAATGTGAAGCATCCAACCACTTACTTCTTTGTTGAAGTGTATGTAAATATTCATTGTACCATTTTTTCCAAAATGATTGTAGGATATTTTGCAAATTTTGCCATCGATTAAGTCTATTTGTTTTTAAATGCGTTAAATCTGGGTCAGGCAGCGTGCTCAGTGGTTCCAGAGTTAAAAAATGTCCTGGTGTCAAAACTGACAAATCGTTAGGATCGTTACTCAATGGGCATAGTGGACGAGAATTCAATAGTGCTTCAATCTGAGTCAGAAGAGTATAGAATTCTTCAAACGTCATTATTTGCTCCCGATCACACGATAAATATGTGTTTTCACGGATTTCACCCGGCTTCTGCCATTCCTGAAAAATGCGGTGCTCCAGGCGGATTAAATTTGAATTTAATGGTTTCGCGTTCGGCGGCTTGTTCCATTAATTTTGAAATTTCCCTACTTGCACCTACAAAATTAGTTCCACAGTCCGATATAATAGTATCGCAACGTCCTCTACGTGCAACGAACCTCCGTAAAGCCGCAATAAAGGCTTCACTTGTCATATCTGAGACAAGCTCCAAGTGTATGCATTTTGTAGCCATACAGACAAATAGACAAATATATGCTTTGCATATTTTTGCACCGCGAAACTTCCCTGATGAAGTTGAAAATGGGCCGGCATAGTCCAGACCAACAATCGAAAACGCTTTGACTTGTGAAACTCTAAAACTAGGAAGATCTCCCATATAAGGTTGGTAGGGTTTCGGTGATAAACGCCAGCATTGTTTACAATTTGAAACTACTTTTTTAATTGAACTCTTTGCGGATAAAATCCAAAATTGTTGCGAAATTAAAAATTGAAGAGTTTGTGCGCCAGGGTGTAGATAAGTTATATGAAAATCATGAATTAACAACTGTGTCAAGCGACTACTTTTGGGTAAAATTGCAGGATGTTTTTTCAAAAAAGATTTTTCAAAATATTTATCAATTCGTCACGAATCAATTTAGCTTCAGCTACACTAGAAGATCCCGAGCAAACGTCATCTATATAAATATCCTCGTTTAAAATATTTGCGGCTAGCGGAAAATTATCACGTTCATCTTCGGCTAATTGTAAAATTACTCGATTAGCAATAAATGGAGAAGATGATAGACCAAAAACTAAACGTTTCATGCGATAATCCCTAACTTGATCATTTGGTGAAAATCTCCATAATATCCTTTGATAGTTCTGATGATTTGGAGTAACCAGAATTTGTAGAAACATCTTTTTTATATCTGCAGTAAAAACAACTGAGTGAGTTCTAAATTTCAATAATATGTCAAAAATATCCTTTTGTAATTTCTCCCCCACTGAGAGGCTTTCATTTAATGACATACCCTGTGATTTTGTAGATCCATCGAATACCACCCTAAGTTGCGTAGTAGTACTATTTTTCAAGACACAATGATGAGGTAAGTAAAATATATTTTTCATTGCAATAAAGGTATCGTAATTCATATCATCCACCTCCTCCATGAAATCATTTTGTATGTATTCGTTTAAAAATTCACAGTATTTTTTATACACACTCGGTTGTTTGAGTAGGCGGCGTTCGAGTGAATAAAGGCGGCGTAAGGCAATCGAGCGAATATCTTGAAAATTAAATAAGGGTTCGGAATTTTTAAATGGTAAATTGATTATATAACGCCCGAATTTATCCCTTTGATGAGTTTTAACGAATATACCTTCACATAACGTATCTTCAGGTGAGAGAGCCTTTATGGACGGTACTTCTTCAATTTCCCAAAAACGTTTGATTAAGTTATCTATTGCGAAAGAGTCATTGTTTGAAATGATAAAACATGTGCATGTGTTTGCAGCAGTTTGTTTTTTATCAGGGTTGCATTTGCCCATGAGAATGTAGCCGAAAATCGTATTAATGGCTACCGGCTCATTAACATGTCCGGTGATACGTGTATAATATGCGGAAAAACATCTGCCCCTAACAGCATGTCAATTGGCGCAGGCTCATAAAATAAATCATCAGCGAGTTTGATATGTTCTATATGACGCCATTGAGAATAATTTATTGAAGTGCAACACCCCTTACTTTTGAACCCCAGATTTTAAATTATATGATTCAAATTCAAGAAGGTGAAATCACTTTGCCGATAGGCTGCTCAGATGGATACGGTTAGGCCGTGAGTAAGGTTCAATTAATGACTTTTCCTAGTTAATCAAATTTGGCCACTAAAAAAATTATACATTAATTAACTTGACTAGTTCAAGAGTTGGGCGCCAGACTTGCTAAAGACAAAAGTCAAAGATAAATAAAATTAAATAAATGTTACCTAGCTTGTATGGGAAGGCAAATAAATATGCAATAAATCAACTTAACAAATTTATTACAGTTGGAATTAAAATTATTGAACAAGATAAAGATAAAAAAATTAACAAATACTAGAAGAGTATTGAACTTCTATTAAAAGAATGGAAAAATTACATAAAAAGAAACCAGTAATTTTGACTCTGATCAAAATTCGAACATTTACACCTATGATTCCTCCAGTTGTTGGTACCACGAATATACCTTCGGAGATCTTGAATGAAAGAGATGAAGGCTAGTTTCTTGAAGCTGGTCTCAGCGGTTCTAGCAGGAACTTGGTTTCAGCGGTTACGATGAAGATGGTCTTGGGTGGTTCGATAGTTGATTTCAGACCCCCTTATCGGCGTGAATTTAGTTGATCTTCACGGACCAGTGCTGATATCGATGTGCTGTAAGACCTCCCAGGCTACTAGTCCTTCCGTCTCCGTAGATGGGTTCCCTCCGTGGTATATATCATGCGAAGAAGATGATAGGAATCAAAATACCTACTTTCTTTCGTACCTTTTCTTTATGTCAATTTGAAATTCTAATCACCAACACAAAAATGATTCTGAACCTTTTTTTTAAGATTAATAATGATAATAATGAATGCAGTGACCAAAATGTAATATAACAAAGTTTCTAACGAATATTAATTACATTGCAAAAGGTAGAGTACGCACTTCCTTGAGTGAAAATCAGAGAAGCAGCGCCCTTCCACTCAACCTTGTAAAAAAGAAAATAAGAAAAAAATTTAATTAAAAGTGGAATAAAAAAAATTTACATGACAGTCAGCTGAAGTATGAAACATCGACCAATTAGGTGCCCTGAAACATTCTGTTTTTGATGGCTACACGCCGATAGAGAGCAAGAAAAGTATTCCTATTTGAATTCAATAGTTTTAGTGAGGAGGGCATTCTTTAGTCTCTTTTTGAATAACATGTTACTGTACAGCTTTATCCGAACCGGGATTTCAGATCTGTATTGAATTTTTTTTGAAGAGATACGTAGATTTCTAAGACCTCACAATTTTGTGATGAAGAGAGCTGAGATGCAGGAGAACGAAGGATATCCTTTGAACCTCAAGTTTTATGTTTCAAATTTTAATCAAGAGTCAAAAGATAGATGCAAATAATAGCATACAATAAAAATCTCAGTCTATATAAAAGACTGGAAAGTTACAGTGAAAGAACAAAGATAATAAATAGCAATTCAATCTGCTATTCTGGAGTTAAATTTACAAGTTAATTTTAATAATTAAAAAAAATATTAAAAATGAACAAAATTTAAAAATTCCCTTGAAATTTTACCAGAGAAAAAATATAGTATTTTAAAGCAAAATACTATAAAATTGCCAGAGAAAAATCTACTATTTTAAAGCAAAATATTTAAAGGTTGCCAGTACAAAAATATACTATTTTAAAGCAAATGCCAAAGGAAAATATAGCGTTATAACCAAAATACTCTAGTAAGCTACAAAAAAAATATAGGGTTTCTGAACCAAGATAATAATCAGAGTAAAAGTATACTCTTCAGCCAAGATAAGAAGAGAGAGACACACGTCTTTCAGTGAGCACGACTCTCTTAGAAAAAGATAAAGTGAAATAATTCTTTTTATAGAAGAATTTCCAGAGATAAACCGAAGAGGGAGACCACACGTCTTTCAGTGGGCACGACTCTCTTAAAAAGATAATTTTGAAATAGGGCGGCAATTCCCTTTTCAAATCGATAAACAGGTAATTCTCAAAAATTAGAATGAATCTCCCTGCTCTTGGCGACAAGGTAGTAACTGAAGTGAATTGACTCTGCAACGATCAAAAATCAAATAAGCCACACTGGGAATTAAATGGAGTAATAGATATAAGAAATTTATTAAACGGAAATCAACTTTACGCTTGAGGCATATATTGAATCGAATCGAGTGTTCTGAGACCGTTAGGCCAGAGGTACAACTCTCTCTGTAAGCAATTCTTTCTCAAGAGAAAAGAAAATTACTCTCATAAACATATAGTTATGAAATAAAGAAAATTGCTTACCAGAGAGCCGTCCTATTAGTCACTGTCCCAGAACAATCAAATACGCCCTTCGCTTCAATTGGAATCCTTGGAACAATCCACTGGTTGTTAGGAAATAACCCAATTAAGGCCAAAAAAACAAAAGCGTAGAACTGATTTCCAATGAAAAAAATCAGTTCCCAATATTCGGAACAGATGTTACGTTAGCCACAATATGTAGTATGAATGATTTGTCAAAATGGCCGAAATATCTATATTTAACCTTCAAAAATTACCATGCGGTATAACCAAGAATTCCAATATTACAAGCCTAAGGAAAAAGAAGAAAATGCTAATCAGCTACAACATTAATTGAAAGATAAAGAGAATAATATTACTCAATTAAACTCCAGCAGTGAAACTCATTTAACATATAGATCGTACAAATCAAAGCCAACTCACTCAGTACATCTGCCTATCTCGACGTTCTCTTCAAGAAAGAGATCGATTATTCCTTCGGTTCGAACAAATCACCAATTCTGTTATTATTATTATTATATTTTCGCCCCACGTTGGGCGCCACTTGTAATGTAATGATAAATTGTAAATATAATTTGTTGTTGTTATAATATGAAGATAGCTAATAGTTTTCGCTTTCCTTTGTGAGCCAAATTGTTATGATATAGATGAGTATTTTCGCCCTGTATAATATTTTTTACAATGTAATAATAATTGCTGGCTAACGTCACTGTTCTCTCGTCACGTTGCTGCCAATTGTTATCACTTCCTTACCACAGCTAAGCACAGTTGGTACGCCTCTTGTCTCAGATAGCCGGTTCAGGCAATTGAGCCACTAGCCACAGCTTGATATGTCAAATTTCAATTTATTCAATGGTCACAAGTATGATTGTTGATCATTGTAGAAAACAAACGACAAAGTATCAAAAAGCAATTATTTCCTTTATTCAGGAAAACTTAATTTTACCTGGCCTACGAAAGATAACTTACTCTAAGGTGAAACTACAAATATTCATGGATAATCATGAGAAAAGTTCATTGGTAAAATATGCACAACCTCACTTTTACCTTGAAAGTGAAAATTTCTTTAATAGTTCGAAATCAATTGAAATAAAGTTCTTCCGATGGAATATGCGTTATTAGTGAAATTGTTCAGTTCGGAATGTGCACTATGGAAGGTTTATACCTGTCTGGAACTGTCGCTGTTCAATACACGCCAGGATTTGGATTCCTTTTCACTCCAATGCTATCAGGAACTCCAATACCACATAGAAGGAACCATACAAACTCAGCAATCAGCTTTGGATATGGTGTACAAATAAGGTAATGTTGGTTTTCCGCTTATAATGTGGAAATTATTCAATTTTTCTCCCAAAATATAACGTGGCATTCGTTTTAAATTTATTTTCGATCTCCCTTGTGGCTTTGTTTGTTGTCGCCTGGATACCATTTTTGTTCCTTCCCTCTGATTCCAATTTTCGAATTCGCGCACTAAATTGTCACATTTTCACTGTTTGGGTTTATTTGTCATAACTTATACATAAAACTAATTTTCCATTCTTATTAACTATGTACAAATTTCAGTCATAATTGCCTCTGACACTCTCTCGTTCTTATTCCCTCACAATTTCAAATTCCACATGTGACCATCTGTTCCCTGATTGGCTATTGTCATCAAGAAGTTTGCTGTTCTACCATTGGCTACTTTTAGTTAGCTACAATTTCATATACTGTATATTTCAAATTTATAAATTTGTAGATCACATTTTATTCAGGAAAATTTGTAAATCTAGACTTTTTGTTGTCTTTTGAAGAATTATGGGTTGTAATCATTATGACAGTGTATGAAATTGATTGTGTTATAGTATTTGGACATTTTTATCTATTCATATCATACAGAGGGCTTAATAAAGGAAATAGAACTACAAAATTATGTAAAAACAATCTCTTGAAACTAATAGCTATTTATTAATTATTCTTTTTATGGGTTTTTTCTTTTTAAAATATATAACTGGTTTTTCATAACATAACAATATATATAATATATATATATATATATATATTATCAGAGTAAGAAGAATGTATAACAAACCCACTGAGCAAGGAACATACAGGGAGGTTCATTAACGTTTAATTCTTGTACCGGTGATGACGTTTCTGAGAAAACATAATTTATACGTTATGGAGACGTAATAGTGCGATGTTATTTCAAGCATTTCCACTAATACAGCCCGAAAAATTATCACAGCTTCATTTCAATATCATGGGGAAGTCGAAGAAACGTTTCGTGGTGAAGAAATATGACGTAACTGATTCGTTGCGAAAACGAGTGACGAATGGAACTTCACGTAAATGGTTACCGATCTGTTTCCTGTATCAACATGCTCTATGAGTTGATGCGTTCTCAACTGGTCTTGTGTTTTGTCTTTGTCTGCTCTGTGGTTAACCTCAAATAAGTGGCAGTATTTCATTTATCGTTTATGAATCTCTAGTCGTGCCGGTTTTATACTACTTCGTGATTTTTTTTAAGTGATCAAATTGTGTCAAAACAGTGATATGTGAAAAGTGAAGTACTTTGCTAATGTGCAAATCAAATGACCTTTAAAAATAATAATTGTACGTTATATTAAGTTATATGAACAAAACCAGAAATGCTGCTCAATAACAGTGAAAGGTGTAATAAAATGACTTCAAATAAGTGTCTGCCCGAATACGTTCACTCAGTTTAGTTTTCCTGTTATCTGTTTACTTGTGCTTTTCTTGAGTCCTAGAGGTGTCCCTGGCTAGTGGATTCTGCTGCTACTGTGTCCAGGCCCGTTTCTCTTGTTGGACGATTCCCGGATATGGATATTGCTATGTCCTGGAGGTAAGAAGTGTTTCCTAGGTAGTTTTCAACGGTTATCGTTTTGAATATGTTATATAGTTGTCGATTGGCTGAATTACTCCTATTCTCGTGGTATTTTTGAATTTATGATTGATAAATTTTGTCACTGTGTTCATCCAAAAATAATTTTTTTATCTCCCCAAATCCTCGTTATTTTTCTTCCTGGCAACCATCACTTTTGTTTTTTCTCACAAATTTTAGGTTTTTACTCACTTTCTATGATACATCCCGTCATTCTGAACTATGCTATGGATTTTATATACAATTTACATTTCTATACCTTACATAATATATACAGAGTAAGTTAAGATTCATATCTGACAATTTTCTGTACTCAAAATTTTATATTTTATCATTTTCCATCGAAATGTTTTGACATGTCGCTGTCATGTTTTCTCCTGATTTGATTTTAGCATACATGATGTTCCTACTAGAATATTATTTTTGTCTACTTGATATCTAAAGTTTAATTCATGAATTTAGATTTCTATATGTTTTATAGACTGTCCAAATAAAATGAATTGTTGGCAACATACTTATGACAATAGAAAAGTTCCACTGCTAATTCCTTGAGACATCTGCGTCGACTAGAAAATGGCACAAGGTTTCAGAAAAGCAAAATGTACAGAAAAATTGCTCAACAAACGCAGCAGAGATTTTTTCGTGTAAACTCTCGTCCAGTAGATTTTTTTTTTTATGTTTTTCTTTGTGTTGTTCCATCTAGGCTATGCTTTTGACATTTTACCGTCATCCCGTTTTTCCGTTATACTGTTCTCCTGTTTTTCCATTTTCCCGTTATCCCTTATCCCGTTCTTCCGTTTTTCCGTTATCCCGTTATTCCGTTATCCTGTTTTCCCGTTATCTCGTGTTTTTCCGTTATCATGTTATCCCGTTTTCCAGTAATCCCGTTTTCCCGATATCCTGTTATCCCGTTTTCCCGTTATCCAACCTTAGACCAGACCGAGGTTTGCACCCATGACCTTCTGCTTGGTAGGCTTACATGAAACCGCTCTGCTAATTCGATCTTAATAATAGTTGAGCCGACAGACCTTTTGTTGTCCAAATATCTTATATTCCCGAAGTTTCCAATTCTCCGGGCATCTTCTTCTATCCTTGGGCTATTACAAAAATAAAAAAATAGCCAAATCGGTCCAGCCGTTCTCACGTTTTGCGCGTACCAAAATCAAGATTCATTCATCATCAAGATAATTCAAAACATACAGTAGCTGAAACAAAAGGCATCCTGGTTCAGAGGCAGCCTTTCCCTCCTATACTTTTACCAACGCCATATATCACGAGGGGTATTGAAGATGATGAGAGGAGAGAAGATGAAGAGGAATGATATGGTTTAGATTGGGGCAGATAATTGAGCTGGTAATGTTTTCAAGAACATTTCATGGTTGATCTGAAATATACAATGATAAAAAAATTCAAAACAGTATTTGTATTAGCTTATACCACTGTTTAAGTTGGGGTTCACTAAAGAATGAGAAAAAGCTAGTTTGTTTGGTTTTTCAATAATTTTTTTTGTAATATATTTTGAAAGAGTTCATGGATAAAGTCAAAAGAGAACAATCTAGAGTATTCAATTTGTTGATAGCAGTGGCGGCGTTGTAGCTGGAAGATCGTTCAAATATTTCTTACTCATGTTTAGGAACTGTTGTATTCTATGGGAGAGATTATGGTGAAAGTATGGAGGGGATTCGAATTTCCAGACTTTGTAAAATAGGCGTCTATAATACATGTTAGGCCAATCTAGTTTTTGAATTTTAGCGAAATATTGTTCCTTTTTTATGCCGTAGATCAATATAATACATGAATTTTGTACTTTATGGATTTTAGTGGAATCGTTTAACTTCAGACATGGACCATGAACTAGAACATAGTGATTGAAATGTGACATTACCAATGCATCATAAAATATTTTTTTGTATCAAGATCCAAGTAGGATCTTTGTGAGTATATCAGATTGAGTGAACCATATGCTACCATATGTTCGGTAAAATGTAACTTTGTATCCATGTTCAAACATGAGTTTTTATAGTGTTATTTTTGAGGCGTGGCAAAATCCTTTATGGACGACACCAAAGTGGGACTCGCACTGTGTACTGTACAGTCTCGGTTCACCAATTGGTTGCCGGAAAACTGACTGTCTTCTCCTATTGTTTTCCTTCACATATTGAAAGATTGCGTAGACCTCTGCTTGAAATACAGAAGTGTGAGTACCCAGTGAGTAGCTATACTCGGTTTTTGGTTTACTAGAATATACTCCTGCTCCAGCACCATTCTCCATCTTTGATCCATCTTTGATCTTGCTCTGTAGAATGGCACTGAGTTCTGTGTGGTTCCATATGGTTTTTGTCTGGTATAGATACCCTGTATGATTTGTCAAATGAGAATCGTTTCGCGATGTGGTGTGATCTCATGTCTAGCCTTGCCTCTCCCTGTATCACCAGGTGAAGGGAAGGCAATCCCAGCACCGTCTCCATGGCTGCAGTGGACGTTGATTTCATTGCCTCTGTAATGCCTACACAGGCAAGTCATTGCACCTTGCCCAGTTCTGCTTTGGCATTCTTTTGCTGTGTCTTTGTCCTCCACACCAGGGAGGCATATGTTATGGCCGGATTTACCACCATGTTGTACAACCAGTGCCCCCATTTCTTACTAAAATATCGTCTTGTCATAATTAATGTGGTCTCCGCTTTTCTGGTCACTTTCGTCAGATGTTGGTTCCAGGTCAGTTTCGAATCCAGTATCACCCCGCGATATTTGACCTCTCCCTTGCTCTGTATTATTTATCCTCGAAGTTTCATAGGTCCTAGCCACTCGAATTTGCAAAATATTTGTTACACAACCAGCATTTCTTCAGAAAAATATACGTTTTCAGAGATATTCCAAAATGCGCAAGAACAACCGGATGCAAACTGGATGGATACATTAAAAAATACGGAAAGTTGAGTCCCGCCCAACAAGCATTCGGAAAATATTCGCATGATATTTTTTTTGAATGTGTAGAAATATTACTTTCCATTTTTGAGTTTTATCTCCCACTGGGAGTGAAAAATGTCAGTTATCTATTATCTGATCAAGAATAGTAATTCGTTCCAATAATTTACTGCGTTTTGGAAATTTGGATTAACAAAGAATATTATCAATTTATCAGTAACGTACCGCTTTGAAATTATTACATAACCAAAATAATTTTAACTTTTTGTGCGAAATAAAACTCTGTATCACTTACAAATGTTTTTTTTACAATTTTGGTTTGTTAAGAGCTTCAAAGTATGTTGATAGATTTGTTTTCATTGGTGAAAAATGGTTGTTATTACAGAGGCACGGTTTGAATACGTAGCGCCGGTATGCCGCACGAATATTAATAAGGATTCCCGACCCTTTTTCTACATTTCTCGAACAATCAGTTCAAAATTCTATATTTTTTAATGTTCATTACGTTCGGCAATTGCCACTGTTTTCTTGCAGATCCCAGTGGATCTGCTATATACTAGCTCTCCACTCTCTCCTCCCAGACCTTTGATTTCACCCTGTCGGGTCCATGGTTCCTGGATAAGGGCCACCTCGAAGTCCTTCATGTCCCCTGCAAGTACTACCGTGGCAGCCTTACAGTGCTGGAGGTTTATCTGGATGACTCTTATCCCCCTCATGTTTTTTTTGTTCAGGACCCTGAAGAGTAGTTTGAAAGGAATGGTCGAGTTGCCGATTCTTAAGTCCAGAGTGGGTATAATATTATTTCTAATACTGCCTGGACAGAAAAGCAATGCAAAAGATTTATTGGGATTAATTTTGAGTGAATGTTCAGATATTGTGAGTAATGCGTGTAGGTCTGAGCTTACGAATTTTTTTTCCGTAACGATATTTGTATACTGGAAGGCGAAATAAACTTGAGTCGACACCCTTTTCAACTAGTGAATTATTGCAGTTGGCCCCATCTATTACAGCGATACGAAGGACCGAAAGAATATATACAATGTATTCTTACGGCTTCGGATACCTTGAACTACGAATACCGATACAATTCCAATATTTCGACAACATAAACGAGGCTCGATTTTCCACCTTGTTATCTAACTCTAATATAAGAAAAAATCAATCCTTGTGAAAATCGTTTCATGAAAAAACGTGCCAAGGTGCACGTGCTTTCCACTGTTGAGTGAAGGTTGCTGAGCAAAGCGAAATAAATTGCCATATTGCGCCGATCGCATTGGAGCAATTTGGCAACTCATTGTACGACGGCATTTGCAGCTTTCAATCCGTTTGACTGAAAAAGCATGCGAAAAAGGTAATGAGGAAAGCAGTCAATCTAGCACCCTGATATACTGAATTTGTGTAAGCTGCTTTTCGTATTATGAACTGAAATAGTTGAGAAATGAAGAGTGTTAGTTGAAAAGTGAGAAGCTGAAAAATAGGCAAGTTCTTTCCTTTCCCACTTTGGAAAAAAATCACACTTATTTTTATAGAGAGAATTATGGTGTGTCATACTATTACTTTATTTACAACTGTCAAGTGATTTGACTTTTGAATGTCATATTGGAAATACTTCTCACATCATTAGTTGGAATATTACGAATAGTTTATATTTAGAAAAACTAAGGGTATTTAAACAAAATTGAAAAATGTGAATTAGTGTTTGGTATGTACATAAAACTACCTGATTTTCACCTTATTCCAGATATATTTTACAGATTTCGTTGGGGGTTTTAACCCCACAAACACACCCCCTGGGTACGGCCTTGATCACCGCACTAGTGCGGTAATGAATTTTTATATATATTTTTATATCAAAAATTAAAAGCTCATATTTTTTTGAGTTCAACCATACCACATACGTCATATGAAACATTTCAATTTACAGTATACTGAGTATAAAGGAAACAGGTGCTCAATATTTCTTAATATTAATTTTATCATTTATTTTGAATTGAATACCTGAAAATTACTCAGTAGTTAGTTCGAGAATATTTCCAAACCTCAAGTAGGCTATGAATACATCTGAAAGCCCTTAGCAACCAGACACAATAAGTTCTTAGTTACCATTGCATATGTCATTATTAAATAGGTTTTTCAATTAGATGACAAATGACTAACTTTGTTTACCTGTCAGACCCAACGGCATTGAAGGCGAATTTTTTTTTTTAAGGAAATACAATATTTCCGAGTTTTCCTATGGATAGTTGACTTGAATTTACATGGAGAAGAAAACTCACCATTAGAAAATATTCGTATCAACTAATGAAAGGTTTTTGGCGGTATAAAATAGGTAATAAGTACTTAACCTACAAAGAAAGTTACGAACGCCAATGTATGCAGGTGCATTTGTCATGAAGTTGCCTGTTGACATAATGTGAAAATACCGCTAATTTTGAACTGAGCCAATCTCAAATTGTTATTTCAAAACTAACCAGTGGCTATTCACTTTCCCAATAGCCAATCAGACTTTGGGTCTCCAAACGAGCGCATGCGCCTTAAAAAATCTTCTAAATAAAAAGGCCTATTGATTTGTCTGTGTAGCATATCGATTTATAAGTCTTCAATATCTTTCTGAAAAATATTACCCTAAAAGAAATAATTTGAAATAACGATATAGGTACTGTCAGAAAAACAGCGGAGTTTTCATGATCTTAGGTTACTGCGATCGTAAAAGAAATAAGTCGCAAATATGCCACATCTTTAATGAAACAAATATCCTGATCGAGAACCAATAAGCAAATCGACATTAAGCAAAATATTGCATACATTTAATGACATTGGCATTGTTGGGATTGAGCCTAAGAGGGGCAGACCTTACCTATGACCTTCAAATAAATGTATTACTTGGAATTGAAAAAAAACTTATCGTCCAATTACAACTTTATCTGGCAACAATGATATCTGTAGCCAAATTACATCCATACAAAGTTAAACTTATACATGAACTTAATAAAGACTACTTTGAAAGATGCATGAAGTTTTGTAAAAATATGCAAGAAGTGTGTAATCAATATAAATGGTTTTGAATTTAATGTCTTATTTTCTGACGAATCAACTTTTTGTACGAACGGTACTGTGAATACGTAAATTTGTCATTGCTGCCAACATAAAATCCCAAATCGGACAATGGAAGCTTATACCCAATACCCTCCAAAAGTAACTTTGTCGGCTGGGATTCTTAGAAATACCATTGGAGAATATTTTTTTTTTAAATTTAGAAATGTAGCAAACTGCTGTAGTTCCATATTTAATGCAATATTTCCAGACATTATTCGTCCTGGTCAAATATATTCTAGTATGTGGTCCACTTTATGCTCTAGTGGTTAGAGATTTTCTGAATGAAACCTTTCCCAATCGCTGGTTTGGACGATGCGGTCACATTGCATGGCCTGCTAAGTCCCCAGATTTATCTCCAATGGATTTTTTGTCTGGGGCTACTTGAAAAGGGAATTATACATAAATCGACCTACCAATTTGGAAGTCCTTAAAGATATAATTCGAGCTGAAATTCAACGAATTGTCAATTGTCGATGTTGTCAAACATAACCCAAGAATTCATTAGATATTGTCAACTAACCCAAGAAGCTCAATTCGAGCATTTGTTGTGGATATGTTGTTTGTTCATTTTTACTAGGTACTAACTACTTTTTATATTTTCGTTGCAAAATAAATAATGAAATAAATGTTAAGAAATATGACAAAATGTTTCCTTTATACTCAGTATACTATAACTTATAGTGATACATATGACGTTTGTGGTGTGGTTTAACTCAGAAAACTGTGGGTTTTTAATTTTTGATATGAAAATATAGCCTTTCAATTAAAAAAAAATCGATGACGTCATATCTTGTAAGGTAGTGGGCGTAATAATTTTTTTAAGTAGAAAACTGATATTAAAAATCGACTTGCCCGAACTTTACTTCCGAAAAGAATCGACTCATGCGATAATGGATCGTTTCCACTCTTTATGAACGCACTGTATACTTGAAATATCAGTCTTATATTCCAAAATAGTTTCGTAGAAAATGTTTAGTGCCACTACAAAAAGAATCCTCTAAAGTGTTACCATGAAGACCATGAGTACAAGTATGCTAAAATGCCATTTTGAATAAAAAATATATTTTTTTCTCTCAACCTACTTCTTTTGGAAAAACTGTGTTGAGTTGAATAACAACTACATTGTAAATTTACGTCAACATTGTCAATTTCAGATTGTAATTTCACTATGGAAAATTACTTCAGAAACAATAAACACATTGGAATTCCATCAAATTATAGCATTTTCACAATTAATTTATACTTTGGGAATTCATGAGGTACATTTACAAAAGTGTTATGGAAAACATTCTTCTTTGCCTCATTCATCTTCATGAGTTCTCAATCAAGACTGGAATACAAAATCAAATAACTATCTCAATGAAAATGCAAATATTCAATTTCTGATTTTTTCTTTTGAGTTAGGGCCTTTTCAGAATATCTATCAGATGTAGTTCAATGTCCAGCGTGGCTTTAGCCGGGGAAGTAGTTGTTTTCTGTTAGACATTCACAAAAAATTACTTCATTTTAATCGTGAATTTTTCAATTCACAGAAAAATCTTTCTTCAATATTCAATTGAGAATGTTTCCCTTTTCAACATAAATACCCCACAAGAGGTTATCTTGACGATGGAAGATAGTGACTAAAGTTTATCTTTCAGTCGCAGATGATTCCACATCTGATTTTATGAACATCCTGTTTATATTTTCAACAAATCAATGCATTTGAAATGTAAAAAACATTTTATGCGGATCTGAATGGTACCCTTACCTCGATAACATTTGAACGGTTTGATGTGATACAACGAGATATAAAATGTATTGAATGGTATTACTGGTCCTACTTTTTGAGAGAAGATACATTACAATTACTCGACAGTGGGCGCTGGGGGCACATCAACTTGAAAATTTCGAAAGGCATAGAGGTCGAGTTGCACATCACTGGAAAGGTAATTCAATGTTTCTTTCAACTATGGTTATTCTACGGAATCTCAAATGCGACTGCGGCTTTTCATGGTCCCCCTCCCTGTTTACTTTTGAATGGTTCGAGATAGAACAACGGGGCCAAAACTATTCGAATGATAGCATCGATACTACACTTTGAGACCAAAGACATCGTGTTTGCCCGATAGATGGCGTGGGGGGGGGGCACAGTAAATTAAAAATTCCAAATAGCATAGGGGGGTCAAATGGCACATCATTGGAAAGATAATTCAATTATCTATTCAACCAAATAGTTTTTTTAAGTTTGTCAATTCTTTGAAAAAAAAATGCATTTTAAATTTCGTTATACTTGACATTTCAAATGCATATTGTGAAAAAACGTAACGACTAAATCAAAAAACAAATTGAATGGTTGAAAAGAGAATTGAGTTATCTTCCCAACGATTCCATTGTCCTGCGTCGAACCATTCAAAAGTTACTATGAAAAGCCGCACCGTATAATCGCATCTCACGCGACAGAGTTTAGTTTATTTATTGATGTCAATTGTATGATCAATAAGATAGTACAGTGTAAAGCACACATTTGTAAGAGTGATTATTGTGTTGTGTTCAAACGAACAGTAGTCATTGTAGTATTGATCTAATAAAATAAATAAAATAAAGGCCCTGTCTTACCTGAGCGACCAGACATTGGGCGTTGCGGGCGACGCGGGTTACGCGAATGGAGCGTTACAGAAAACACAATCAGTGTGTCCTGTAGTTTCTCAGGGCATAGATTATCTGCAAGGGAAAACCTGAGAGGTATTATAAAGTCACAACATCAGATACCCCTCTGAAATTACAGACACAAAAAACCGAAACACAACGATATTAAACGAAATGAAGGTTTGGGGAAATGAGATGATCATGGAGCACACAGATGAACAAGCCAACTAGAAGAAAATAAGAACAAGACAGACATTGAAGGAAAAGAAAACAAAAAGGGCAAGAGACGAAATAGAAAGGAAGGAAGGGAAAGGAAAGGAACAGACGAAAAGGGAAAGGAAGGAAGGGTGAGGGGGGAAAGGGAAGGAAAAAGAAAAGACAAGAAAGACAGGAGTAAAAAAGGGAGGACCGCTAATTTTAGGAAAGTGGAGCTGGGAGAGGTTTCCCTTGACAGAGTGGGCCTAATACAACAAGGTTAAGAAGGCCTTTCCTGCCCAAAAGAGGTAAAACCAGAGCATATGTCTGTAATGTCGCCTCGGCAGAAATTGTTGTTATTAGAAAATTCATCCTTAAAATTTCGTGTTGCAAGCAGAACGATTCAGAGACAAACACAACCAGCACATCCCAATTTTTCAGAAAGAGTATTGCTTGGTGAATTTGATCAGCTAAATGAACTGCAATCAAGAGCACAAATCTGTTGCCAACAAATAACCCCGCACGAAAACATATGGAAAATTGGTTCTCGGTCGTATTGGTTGAAATTTTATTATTTTATAGTAGGCTGGGAGATTAGAAAAAAGTGTGAGTTCAAATGATTTTGTATGTTTAGTTTCTGAGATATAAGCGGCCAAAGTTCGTAAAAAACGTCGTATTGGGGTAGGATTGACAAAGAAAAAAAACTGTTTTTTTAGTTGAAATAAGACAAAGTAAGGATGAAAATGTATTGATCGGAATTCATATACATTTTCAATTATAATCTTATTGATGATAGTACATTAGGGTGTATGCGGGGCATAGTAAAAAAATCGTTTTTTCGGATTTTTTTTCCAGCACTATTTCAAAACCAATAAGTTATAGTTTAAGTCTATTGTAGGCAAAAAAACGTGTTTTGTTTCTTGATGACTCTTTCTGTTTGAAATATATATTTTTTTACATTTTTGAGTATACTCCTATACTGAAATCAATTGACAGATCGTTTTTTATTACAAAAAATGGAATTAATTGCTACTGCCCATTCATTAAAGATAGGGTAACATTCTGATGAACTCAATTGTTCAATATTACCTTTCATTTAGATAAGAGGTGCGTTCATTTTTTTTAGGTCATTTTCAATGTTTTTATTGAATATCTAGAAAACTGTCCCGTTAATTTGGACCATATTTTACTCACAATAATTTGAAAATGTTAACTATCATGTACGATAGTTTTATCACCTTTGTATGTTGCGTTTTTAAGATATACATTTTTGAAGTTCACGGTATTACGATATATGGGGTAACCTATCGATTTAACAAAATTTTATGGAACCTTTCGATACATTCAATTCTATTATAAAACTTTTCGAAATAAATTATTTGATACTATAAACAACACAAACCACACTCAACAACAATTTGGATCTCAACAGTATAGACTAAAAAAAAAAATCGAATCATAAATAACGACTTTTAACAAAAAAAGTCAATTAATATTATGGAAATTATAATATAACAAATCGAAATTGAAACTAATTAGCTATAAACAACATAATCAACAAAAAACAAACAATAACCAAAACCCAAATTCAAATAAAATTATTAATATTGTTATTGATTGGTCTATTTGCGCAATCTTAAACATTTCTCAATAGTTTATGTCTAGGGTACTTTATTGTTTCTATTTGAAATTGATATGCGTATTCCTGAACCTGGACTATTACGCGGCCAGATTTAGGATTGCTATAAAGTATCAACTGTGGATATCCTTCAGTATTATTCCTGATGCACCTGCAAATGAACGTATTCTAGGCTACCACTGTACTTGCAAAAGTGGAGCAAGAACAGTGGGATGCTGTTCCCATATTTGCAGCGTACATTGGTACTTAGGATATGCTCGTCATCAAGAAACAATAAAGTACCCTAGCCATGAACTATTAAACAATGTTTTAGATTGCGCAAATAGACCAATAAATAACAATATTAATAATACTATTTGAATTTAGGTTTTGTTTATTGTTTGTTTTTTGAGAGTTCAATTATGTAAATTGTTGTTTATGTTGTTTATAACTAATTAGTTTCAATGTCGATTTAGAGTTCACTACTGCAAAATACTATAAGATTTTCACTACTTAAGGGTTCACTGAAGCACGACGCGTGTTTCGCTATACAATATCCATCAGGTTCATTTCGATTTGTTATATTATAATTTCCATAATATTAATTGACTTTTTATGTTAGTAGTCGTTATTTATAATTTGATTTATTTTTTAGTCTATACTGTTGAGTTCCAAATTGTTGCTGAGTGTGGTTTGTGTTGTTTATAGTATCAAATAATTGATTTCGAATAGTTTTATAATAGAATTGAATGTGTCGAAAGTTCCATAAAATTTTGTTAAATCGATAGGTTACCCCATATATCGTAATACCGTAAACTTCAAAAATGTATATCTTAGAAACTATCGTATATGAGAGTCAACATTTTCATAATATTGTGAGTAAAATATGGTCCAAATTTACAAAACGGTTTTCTAGATATTCAATAAAAACATTGTAAATGACCTAAAAAAAATGTAACACACCCTTTATCTAAATGAAAGGTAATATTGAACAATTGTGTTCATCAGAATTTTACCCAATCTTTAATTCAATGGGCAGTAGCAATTAATTCCTTTTTTTCTAATGAAAAACGATCTGTCAATTGATTTCAGTATAGGGGTATACTCGAAAATTAACAAAAATCTATATTTCAAACAGAGAGAGTCATCAAGAAACATAACACATTTTTTCGCCTACAATAGACTGAAACTATGATATCTTAACAAAATATAACTTCTTGGTTTTGAAATAGTGCTGGAAAAAATTCAAAAAAACTAAATTTTTTGACTATGCCCCGTATACACCCTAATGTACCATCATCAATAAGATTATAATTGTATCGACTACGAATGGGCCACACAAGATACACCCATGACCACATCTTCAAAAGGGACCCAGTGAAAACTTGCGACTTATGTCTAGTGCCGGTTAGTGTCAAACACATTCTAGTGGAGTGTCCTAGGTACGACGAAACAAGACGGAAATACAGCCGAGAACCAAAATAATAATAATAATAATAATAATAATAATAATAATATACATTTATTGACAGAAAATAATATCTAGATACATTTGGGGAAAGAAAAAAAATCAAACCTGTCAATAGGTTACAAGATTGGCATAAACCATTCTTACTCATGCACCTCAATGAATAATAATAAATAAAAAAAAAATACGAAGAAAGAGAAAAAATATATAGACGTGAAATTAATTATAATTGTAATAATTATGATGAAGGGTGTTTATTCCATTGTTTTCTCGATGAAGATATCATCAACTACACCATGAGACATTATTAAAACAATTTTGGAATAAAATCAAATCATGAGATCCACTCCCATACATATAAAAATATACAAACACTATATGGATATTGTTACAATATTAACTCAATAATGGTATATTAATAATATGAATAATATGGAACGGCAATGATAGAGAGAAAAAGAATAACATTGGAAGAATACAGAACAAAAATACAATATGAAAGAGAATGAATAAAACTTACAAAAATAATAGGGATAATTATTATAGTGGAGAACACATAAATATATATATATATATATATATATATATATATATATATTTAATAATGATGATCATTTGATAATAATTTTTGATAATAGATTTTGCTTGTAACAATTTTTGAAACACACAATAGATTTAGATTGGAGGATCGACGGGAGGTCATTATATAACTTTGCGATGGTATAAGTAAAAGATCGCTTGAAATGTTCGGTGAAGTGCCTAACAATATGAATCATTTTACGTCTTATGTTCACATGATGCACATCCGTTCTGAACTGTATTTTATTATATTAGTATGGGGGTGTATGAGTGACAACTATTTTATGGAATAACACCGCGGAATGAAGTGTGCGCCTATCAAACATTTTCAACCATTTTGCTTTTTCAAGGGTGTGTGAAATGGGATCCCTCTTCCTGATGCCAAATGAAAATCTCGAACATGAGTTTTGAACCTTCTGAATTCTCTGTTGTTCATTGGTATTCAAAAAGTAGTGATATACTACATCACAATGGTTAAAAGTGGACAGAATCAGAGAATCACACAATAGCAATTTAGTTTTCAGGTTCAAGGAATGTCTGTGAGGATATAATGATTCCATTTTTCCATAAGCCTTTTTAGTATCAACAGTGATATATGCTTTTTAAATTTTAAGTCGTCATCAATTGTAATTCCCAAATTTCTCACATGACTCTTCACCGGAAGATGTACACCACCTATTTTTATACCCAAATTACCAACTTTCAACCTAGTACCCTGTCTTCCAAATTTGATTACAGAGCACTTGTCAATATTTATGTGTAGGGAATGTTTTTTCGATACTTCCACTAAGTGGTTCAGTTCTTTGTTTATGATATCAACACTATGTTGCATCACATCGTATTTGAATGAATAATACAATTGAGTATCATCGGCGTACATATGACACTTCAAATTGTTCAATCCTACGGTCAGTTGAGTCGTATATATAAAGTACAAGATGGGCCCAAGTATTGACCCCTGGGGTACACCCGATGTCAATGTCTTTAAATTTGATAAATCATCATCAACCTTCACTATTTGCGATTGTTTCGAGAGATACGATGTGAAAAACGTTACAGCATTATCAGTTAAACCATTATAATGCATTATGGAGGGAAGAAGTTGATGATTTATCGTATCAAATGAAATCCCTTCTAAGAGACCGCTGTGATATCTCTAACCTTCTGAATTTTCTAAACGACCTGCACTTAAATGGCACAATCTAATTCCGGACTAATAATGTGATCAAAATGTAAATATGAGTTATTATGGAAATGTTACTGTACCATTACGTTGCTAATGACCCACCGTGGTCGATGCAACTCCTTTTTCAGATTAAAAAAAAAGATTATAATTGAACATGTTTATGAGTTCCGATCAATACATTTTCATCCTTACTTTGTCTTATTTATTTTGACTAAATAAATAATAGTTTAAAAAAACTAAAAAACACGCTTTTATAGAAAACCAGACAAAAAAAATAGAAAATAAGAAAAAATTTTATTTTATTTTGAAAAAAGGGTGGGGTGCATGGTATCGCCTCGGTGTGTACTTTATAATTATTGATACCATGCACCCCACGCTTTTTTCAAAATAAAATAAATTTTCTTATTTTCTATTTTTTTAGTCTGATTTTCTAAAACGTGTTTAGCTTAATATTATTATTTCCTACTTTTAGTGTGTTTTTTAAAAAGCTTTTTTTTTATTTTTATTATTTTTTTGCAAATAAAAAAGTGGAATAATCTTATCAAATTAGGTAATCATAATCTCCGACCCCAAAAACCCCCACATACCAATGTTGAATAGAATCAGACCATAATCACAAAACTCGGCCGCCATTTCGAAGTCGCCATCTTGAATTTTTCAATTTTTACAAGAGAATCATAATATTTGACCCCAATAACCCCCACATACCAATTTTGAATAGAATCAGACCATAATCACAAAACTCGACCGCCATTTCAAAGCCAGCATCTTGAATTTTCCAATTTTTACAAAAAAATTATAATAGTCGACCTCAAAAACCCCCACATACCAATTTTGAATAGAATCAGACCATAATCACAAAACTCGGCCGCCATCTTGAATTTTCCAATTTTTACAAAAGGATCTCCGACTACAAAAACTTTGGGATATCAATTTTGAAGCGAATCGGACCATAATCACAAAACTCGTACGCCATATTGGAGCCGCCATTTTGTTTTTTCTTCCCACAAAAATTTCTTAATGCATTGTCACCGGAATAATGTACACCCGCCAAATTTCGAATCATTCGGACGTCTCGAAGTGGGTCAAAATCGCGCCCAAAGGAGTCGGTTACAAACAAACAAACAAACAAACAAACAAACAAACAAACAAACAAACAAACAAACAAACAAACAAACAAACAAACAAACAAACAAACAAACAAACAAACAAACAAACAAACAAACAAGTGAAGCTAATATAAAGCGTGTAAAAAACAGTTTTTTTCTTTGTCAATCCTATCCCTATACGACGTTTCTAAGAACTTTGGTCGCTTATATCTCAGAAACTAAACATACAAAATCATTTAAACACTTTTTTCTAATTCTACTATAACATAATAAAATTTCAGCCAATTCGACCGAGAGCCAATTTCCCATATGTTTTCGTGCGGGGTTTTTGTATATTACTGCGAAATGGTAGTTTATTTATATTAGGAAGTTGTTTAACGTGTTTAACGTGTTTAAGGAGATTTGAAGAATCAGTAGTACGATTGGAAACGGTTGAAGCAGAAATCTTAAATATTGTAACCACTTGAAGCGCTCACGTTCCGTCCGCGTCGCTTGGACCGCACAATCCGCTCGATTGCATCATACATAGGACACATCTATGAAACACCATAGTTTTAAGATTTTCACATCGTCCGCACCGCTAAGGCGTACAAATATCTTTATATTGCAGTTTTCCCATATTGCTTAATATGACGTGAAAATTTCCTACACCAACTTGGGCACCGAACTTTTCAGTATACCCTCAAGGATACATTTCTAACTACTTGTATTCTATTCAGTCTTTAATGCGTTTATTACTATACATTGACTTGGGTAGAATTTTTTCGATGTTAAATCAAAAATAGCAAGCAAACGTAATCTGTGACCGCAAAACCGGCACATATTGATTATTCATTCAAAACATTACAAATAAAACAGAATTGCTTCGCCATATTGGATTGTATTGTTTTGCCTGGAGCTAATATAATTGTGTGATTTTTCTGAAATCAAAATCGTCACATCAAGAGTCTCTTCTGTAAGGTTTTTTATAGTCTATGATACTGTTATGGATATGAGCGGATTCGACCCTATAACCGCCATTGGAAAATTCGAGAAACGACCGTTGGGAATGACGTTATGGAACATTCTCGATCACCGCTATTCCAGAACTTTTCGCCGTCCTATACAGGGTGTTAGTGAATGACAAACTTCAGGGGGTGATTCTGCATGAAAATATAATGACAGTTTGAATATAACTTTTGTCCGCAAATGCTTCGTTTTCCGAGATACGGGGTGTTAAAGTTTTTCCCAAGAACTGACTATTTATTTATTGCTCTGAAACCGGTCGAGATAAGCAAATGAAATTTGTTGAGTTTCAAGAGGTAGTTATTGCGCATTTTTTGACATGCAATTGAGAATTTTATGTTCATCATTGGCGCGCATACGGGAAATGATCTCAATTTTTTTTAAGAAAAAAACAGTACGCCACTGAGATATTCCGAATTAGAACTCATTTTTTAATTCCTCGTTCAATTTGTGACAAAAAATTTCGATTGCAGTTTTTTCGCACGGGTCGCCGTTTCTATGCAAAAAAATAAAACATCTTAACGCGTATTTGTCATTACTTTAATACATTATCTAGTAGCGATGCCATCTACTGTCAACATTCTGTTAAATGCGAATATTTCAACGAAATATTAAATGAGCGTTTCTTCATTGTATGCTGAGTTGTATCCAGGACGTAGGGTACCCTATCACACAATATTTGCTCGTCTTCACCAACGTTTGCGCGAAAATGGTACATTTAAGAAACAAACGGCTAACTGCGGGCGCCCACGAGAAGTGTGAACTGTGCAACTAGAAGAAGCAGTTCTCGAGTTAATTGCGGAGTCACCTGAAAAAGTACTCGAAAAGTTGCCAACATATGGAATGTAAGCAACTTCACTGTATTTAAAATTCTTGAAGAACAGCAATTGTATCCGTTTCATATTTAACGTGTGCTAGCTCTACTACCTAGAGACTTTTTTCCGCGCCTAGTGTTCTGCCATTAGATTCTTCATCAAATCGCAAAAAAATCCCAAATTTTTTAAATGGCGTTTTGTTTACTGATGAGACTGATTTTGGACGATAGTGTATACGAAATTTCCATAACAATCACCTCTGGGCTGAGGAAAATCCACATGCAATCTTTGAAGCTCGTTTTCAGCATCAGTTTCCAGTAAATGTATGGCTTGAGGTACTTGATGATCATTTAATCGGTCAATATTTCCTTCCACAACGACTACCAGGGACTCTTACCTTAATTTCTTACAGGAAATTCCTCTACAGCTGAGACAATACTTCTGCTTCATGCATGATGGTGCACCAGTCCATTTCAGCATTATTGTACGTAATCACTTGATACAGTATATCCAAATCGTTGGATAGGTAGGGGAGGTAGGGAACATTGGACTGATCGATCTTCGGATTTACATCCTCTATATTTTTGCATTTGGGGTTTTTTCAAGTCATTAGTTTATTCCACTCCCGTCGAAAATGTTGAAGACCTGAGGAATCGAATTATAGAAGGCTGTGAGACAATAAGAAATACAGCAGGAATATTTGCGCGAATACGACAATCAATGAGGCGAAGTGTTGAATCTTGTATCACGTCATTTTCAACATTTGTTGTAGCTTTGCGCCTATTTATTTGATAGTGTTATTTTCTGTTATTGTTCTGGTTTAACGTTATTGCATTAGATAGTTCTTGATAATGTATTGAAGAAATGACAAATCAAGATTTTTTGTCACAAATTGAACGAGGAACTCAAAAATGATTTTTTATATGGATGATCTCAGTTGCGTATCATTTTTTTCTTCAAAAGAATTGAGATCATTGAGATTGAGATTAACATAAAATTCTTAATTGCATGTCAAAAAGTGCACAATAACTACCTCTTAAAACTCACCAAACTTAATTTGCATATTTTGACCGGTTTCAGAGCATTAAATGAATAGTCAGTTTTTAAGAAAAACTTTAACACCCCGTATTTCGGAAAACGAAGCATTTGCGGACAAAAGTTATATAGCAAACTGTCATTATTTTTCTATGCAGAATCACCCCCCGCAGTTTGTCGCACTTATTCACTAACACCCTGTATATAGCAGTTCATATGCGACAGGCGAGGAGTGACAAGTCAGAAGTCAGAAGTTAGTCTTGCGAATATTGTAATCCATTGTAATTGTGAACAAGTATTGTATTGTATTTCAAAGTGGAATAAACGGACAAATTTATTGGAATATTCTTTGAACCCCAGTTTCGTAACAATATACAAATTATACTAAACATTTTATCAAGTAGCTATATTATTTGCGAACTGGTCTATTCACTCATTACATTATATAGTATAGTTTCATTCGTATTCCATTACAATTATGTGAATGTTATTTGTTTAATGAAGAACAATGACTTCTTGATATTGTTTCATTGGCAGGAAGAAGCTCCTTAACTGGCAAGACAAGATTTTTTAATGCTACAAGGAAGCCCTTAGATGGCTTAATTGATATTATTATATGGATTGATGTCGAAGGTCAAAATATGTAATTGGAGAGAAATGCAAGCACACAGGTATAACTGAATATATGTTCAATCAAAACATGAGTGATTTTTCATCGTGGAAATGTTAGAATAAAATAGTAGTTACGATTGAATAACTAATAAAGTTAGAAAGAATTGACCACCTTATAGGTTATATCCAAAATAGTATTATACTTTTGTATTATACCGCAGGAAATAATTCTATTCCTTACGACTTTCTTCTCTTCTAGTGTGATATATGTATGTATATAAGTCCAAGGCGAGTCAGAAGCGTGTATGTTGAGTTTTTTTTTTCAACTAATTTGTACGAAACTCTTGCATAATGATACTATTGGCTAGGTGTACGATAGAGGCGGCGCCTAGCGAACGCAACATTTCGGGAAAATATTTGACAGTTATGATAAGTCATGTTTTCATAATTTCTATCAAAATCAAGTGAAAAACTTGGAGAAATATGTAATATTGTCTATACCTAAATGCAATTTGAAATATTTATGAGTTAAGCAAATGGATGTTATAATAATACATCTTTCGAACCTGAATCTATGATGGAAGGTAAAAAAATAGTTTTAGCACAACATGTGAGAAATGTTGAAGAACTGAGAATTAACGGCCAAAGTAATTTAATATAAGCCCATATTATCAACCAAACTTCGGTGACATTAACACCCTACAAACTATCTTTGAATGTAAGTACCCTGCGATGTTGATGTTGTGTTGAGCTGGATTAATTTCAGTTACTTTTTCAGTTATTGGTTGATTTGGTATGGTTAGATGTTATAATAATACATCTTTCGAACCTGAATCTATGATGGAAGGTAAAAAAATAGTTTTAGCACAACATGTGAGAAATGTTGAAGAACTGAGAATTAACGGCCAAAGTTATTCAATATAAGCCCATATTATCAACCAAACTCCGGTGACATTAACACCCTACAAACTATCTTTGAATGTAAGTACCCTGCGATGTTGATGTTGTGTTGAGCTGGATTAATTTCAGTTACTTTTTCAGTTATTGGTTGATTTGGTATGGTTAGAGAGACTTCTGTGTTCCTTCTTGCCACGAAACGTTTGTTCAAAGTTGTAAAATTGATTCAGTAAAATCGAAATTTAAAGTTGTCACTTACTTTTTCCTTTTAATTTCAGCTATCCATTTCTTTCTTTGGTCCAATTTCCAAGCCGATTTTGGAAAGTATAAAATTTGCACAAATTATTTCACCACACAACGAATTTAACGTGGAATCATCAAAATAAATGTTACAGTCTCGATATATTTCAAATTTCTGCTGCGATCGGTTTTCCTGTCCCCACCAAGCAAGATAGTATAGATCAAGTTCTTGATCCAAATTCGTGTCATATTTTCTGGTTGAGACATGTTTGCATGCCTGTGATGTTCAATTTTTTTAATTTTCAATTGATCCCGCTGATATTTGGAAAAATTAACTAAAGTGAACATAAACACTTCAATATATGATATTCACTGGATTTTCACCACGACACGTGAAGCTTTTACAGGTGGATATTGACTGAATTACAATTAGAAAACAACGGACTTTGGAGTCTTCTTCACAATGAATATAATATAAATTGAAACAAGTCAGAGATCCGAAGACCTCTGGCCGAAGCGAGACCCAACACAAATGAAAACATCATCAAGCTTAAATCACCTGTAGGTACGCCGAAAAAAGTAACTTTCAACCGGCGGTACCTAGTGACAGGAAGAAACACTCCATACCATTCCCCTATCTCAATAGGATTAAATTTTGATAGGAGTGGCTGTATGCCCGACTAGGCGTATATATCAAACAAGAGAGCCATGTGAAGTGTAATATTAGAAAACAAGGTACTTTGGCGTCTTCTTCACAACGAATCCAATATAAATTGAAACAAGTGGTAGACCACAAGCGAAAACCAACTACTTTCCTGGCAAATACCACGCAGAATGTTGAATGATATTCACCTGGAAATCTATGCAAACTTCCATTAACAATGAAAATTGATTGCAAATGATTCTTTCTGATAAACTTGATTATGTTCAATTTATGCCAGGTCCGCCTAACAATCCGCATACCGGTTTCAGGTTTTTAGCCCTCATCAGTACAAAGTAGTCATTGTTCATTGCCAATGGAAGTTTGCTTAGATTTTCTGGTGAATATCAACTTTCTGCGTGGTATTTGTCAGGAAAGTAGTTGTTTTTCGCTTGTGGTCCACCACTTGTTTCAACTCATATTGAATTCATTGTGGAGAAGACTCCAAAGTCCCTTGTTGTCTAATATTACACTTCCCATGGCTCTCTTGTTTGAATTACAATTGTCATGTATCGCTTGATATGAATAAAGAGAATAGTAGAAAGAATAAGAGGTATTTTGAGATTGATCAAGTAAACTGAGTCAATTACCATAAAAAACGAGAACCTGTTATTCAACTCCAGATATTTTTCTTGATATTTCCACCATGCATGCCTGAACCTAATATTGGAGCGTTTATTTAGATTTTTCCTGCTGTTCGCTTTAATCGTGAGAATATTCAATCTATTATATTTATTCCAGTGCTCTTATCATGATTGATTGTTTCGAAATAATATACTACTATGCTATATATAATCAGTGTATGATTGATGGCAATGTATATTTTCAAAAACTAACATCGATTATATAGATCAATTATTATTTTTGTTATCATTGAGATATAAATACCCAAAACATACTTATCTATGTCCATCAATTTTAGAATTTTCTATAGGATATGTCTTTATATTTTACAAAACATGTCTTATGTTCTCTTTCTGGATATAGGAGATCGAAATGAAGGTATCCTCAATTTTATCGAATCAAATGAGTTTATCACTCAGTTTCAATATTCAGAGTTTTGAGATTTCAAATTTTGCAGAAACGTTTTGTTTAAGAAATGATTTGTCGAAAATATTTTATCATAATAATATTTTTTAGAATTCTTGACATTGAAATGAAGAAACAGAATCTCCATAAGACCAGTAATATATCCGCCCATCTAGCTGTCACACCTATTTTACTTAGATTATTTCTAGAAACCAATGGAAACTTTCAATTCGAACCATTCATGTACGTTTTGGCCAATCACAACATCATTATAGTGGGAATATTCTACCTAGAAAATTGCAGCGGGAATAATTTGAGGTATTTTATTTTTAATGTCTGACAACGTATATTTTTATTTGACGTCTGTGATCAATTCACATGAAAGTGAGAAATGAATCAAAACCGCTTCAGTACATTGTATCATTGTGCGAAGGAATATATTTATGATTGTAACATCAAAAAATAATCTATAGAATACCACACGAGAATTCGATAAAGTAGAAAATAATTCTCCAGATTTCTTTCTCAAACTTGTTGCCTGCCTGTCGAATTATTTTCATTTTATTCTCACTCTCTTGTGATATTACAACTGATAATATTTTGTTTTATTGGTGCCCCTTTTTACCCATTTAAAGCACGCCTCAGCGTGTTTAAATCAAACTTAAAAAAACGCGCGTTTTTTAAAGTTACCATGGCAACATCAACAAATCGAGAAATGTGAAGTCTAAATAACAAATTTTTTATTATTGATCTGGCCGGAGTACCTTGTAACGTCAAATAAAATATTACTAACAACTCGTTCATTTATATGTGATACCTCTTGCTCCTCCATCCATTTGATGAACTTTTCATATTCTTGTTTATATATCACTGGATTTTCGCGGTATTAACCGCGATTCTGCCTCACTATTCAAAAAATCGATATTAGAATAATTCATTTTTGAGCTCTGAATTTTTTTCCTCAATGCAACTTGTAGAGAAACAACACGGTTGGTATATCAAATTTGACTAACAGCTTTTTGGTTCTTGGATGGAGGAGATTGATGCTATCCTGCAGGCGGTTTGGGATGCGGAAATCTCACTTGAAACCACTAAAAAACAATTTTATCTGGGAGCTCACTCGAACACATGTTTGACTTGCCGTGGCTTTTGCAACCTTCCAGACATTCTAGAAGGTCGAGTTTATAACCTTTCCTATCTATATGTTATATTTCGAAATCGTTAACAAAACAATGTCAAGAAGTCAAGAGGTGAGTAGCAAAAGTTGAATTTGTTTTTCCATTGACGAAACAGTTCCTATGTTCTAAAAATCGTTTCTTGAATATTCTGCCTGTTTGGCTTATGTAAAAACTTTCACAAGAGCCGAGAGTTCATTTATATACTCCAGATTTCTCAGTTTCATCTTTATTGTTCTTATTTAATTACTTAAATTATCATCTGTTTAATATGCGGTATTGATGTTATTTTCACGCAAAAAAGTATAATTTTTTTCGGTAGGATGGCCTGAATATGTAATAATTTGGAATTTTTTTTTTCGTCTAGAGTAGGAAACACTTCTATTATAGCTTTTTTATACAGTTTACTTGAAAGAATATTATCCATGAGGTTTGGATTATAACCGTTATTAATTGCAATTTGTTTGATTATATTTAATTCTTTATTGAAATTTTCTTCTGAAAGCGAAATATTAATTAATATGTGTATCACACTGTTATAAGCGTACTAATTTTTGTTATATTCAGGTCTAAAAAGTTTAAAGAATTATCTGTTTCCATTTCTTTTGTGAATTCAATTGAAGGGTGAATTTTATTGATAAAGTCGAAAAACATTTTTTTTCCGGTTCCCACGAAGCACACTAAAATGAATTTTTTTTTCTAAATTGTCCATAAATATTCCAACCAATGAAGGACTCAATGGATTACCCATTATCAGTCTTTTATCAGAAGAACAGAAATTATTGTTAACTTGGAAATAATTTTGAGATAAACAAACTGTGAGCAAGTCTAATATATCTTGTTTGATAATTAGATTCATAACAAATCAAAGTAGATTAGTTTTCCGGAAAGTTTCACTGAAGGTGAAGGAAAGATACGACAGGGCGAATAGTGTGATTTTGTTTGTGGAGTTTAATTAATGAGTAAAGTTTAGGCGCTTGTGGATTCATAATAGTGTGTCGAAATTTCTCTTTTTTAACCGACGAAACCAAAAAGGGGGAGGTTCTCTAGTCGACGCGTATTTTTTTATGTATAACCAAGCATAACTTTTTAGTGAGACGACCGATTTCGATAATTCTTTTTTCAGTGGATAGGGTGTACTTTGAAATTGGTCCCATTTGAATTTGAAAGATGATATCTACCCCTGAGGGTAGCAAAATGAAGGATATTGATCACTCACCCTCTGAATTCTGGTCCGTTAACCGATTCTATCAGGCATTATTTTGTAATGGGTTCTTAGATTTGAATGATTCTTTTTTTATTAGATAGGGTATACCTTATAGTTGATCATATTTGGATTTCGAATGGAATTATCCACCCTTACGGGTAGAAAAATAGGGAATAATTGATTTTTCACTTGTGAACATTGGCACACATATGTAGTTGGCAATGACAGATCGCTATTGTCATTATTTTCGTTCTCCTACATCCGTCACTATCATTATATTCTATGAGAGGATGGAATGATATACGAAGTAATAGGTAGTAATTAGTAGATTTCAACTTTAACTGGTAATAGTTGAAGAAGGGGGTAGGTATTTTGGAAGTAATAAAAAAATAAGTAGGTAGTAATTAGTAGATTTCAACCACGGAAAATTGAAAAATATAAACTTTTTAACAAAAAATTAAACCGATGAAATACGGAACTGAAAAGTAAAAAATAAAATGAACCTTCTTGGTCTCAATAACTAAGCTCCTAAACTAATGTTAGTAACTAATTTTGAGTCGGCGCCAAACGAACAATCAACGAAGATCATCAAATTACTTCAAAAAAAATATCAGAATGTCACCGCGCAACTCGATGCCATCATTTTACGCCTTACCCAATTCATATGCAGCCATACAGGTTGAGCAAGTGTTCAGCAGATTAAATCTTTCGAATATCGCTCTCGAATGATAGTGGGAGAGCAACAAGGTCATTTATTTCAAATCCATTTGGAAATGTTTGTAAATGGAATATTGTTACGAAGGTTTTTCTACATCGACAAATATGGAACATGGAAACAATGTTAAATTAGTTGAGATAGTGTAGCAAACCCTGTCTATATTATGCTATCAAAATCTCGTGGATACATGTGTCCAATAACAAAAGTCATCTTATAAAACTTTTCACGGATAATGTATAAATTAGTATCTCCAGTACTTATGTTCAAATGTAGTACGCTGGCTCAGCTACTATAACTTCGTTAAGTCGACACCGAAATAAATATTTATTTAATATTCGTAGCGTAAGCTGTTTCATTCAATAGTTGGACAAAAAGGACCATTTTTAGGAAACCACAGATTGAAGATAACCGTTTCAATTTGGAAATACAATATATGTTTGTGAAAGGGCTCCGCAGGTTCTTGTGAAAAGATTTCCAGTTTTTTTTAGCTTCATTCGAGTAAGTTGAGAGTTGTTACTGTTGAATATTATTTTTGACTAGTATTTGAATTTTAACGAAATTTTCAATTGAATAATTTTGGTATAATTTAGAACCTTTCTAAGTCCTTGTTAATTTTGAATATCGTTAAACACGTCAACTAGAATTCCCAATACACAGAGGATTCTCATTTTGAATAAGAGCTTAAATAAAGATTCGTCATTCAGATATAAAAAAGCTCATCTTGTTGTTTTATTTATTATCATCATTGGACACACCCTCTCTGAAAAAAAAATCAGATTACAGTTTGATTGGAGAAAAATAATTATTATAATAAAAAGTTACAGTTCTCATCAGAGTCAATAAATCTGTTAGTAATTTGGGAACCAGGAAATGTAGAGTCAGTGAACCGATGTGATCCAGTCTCAAGATGTTCCGGGCAACAAAGTTGATAGTGAGAGTGATAGTGATAGTGATAGTGATAAGTGAAAAATATATTTGTATTTCTATGGCAAATCTTCTATCTGCATTCTCGAATCCACGCGTGTACAATTTTTTTAAACTCAATTTGATTTGGCAACGGCTCGGCAATAGTTAATTTTATCAACTATATTTTTCCAAGTGAATTAATAAATGTAAAAGGCCGCTGGTACAATAACGTACCACCTGTTACAATAGTTGACAAATTATGGTGTTGCACGGATTTTTCCCGTTTTTTTCCGGCAATCGTATAGCCAAATGGGCCACCAAAAGTCATAGGAAAATTCTAGAAAAACGTCATAAATCAGCCTCTGAAGTATTTAACATAATAAATCAGGACCTCGATTCATACACAATGCACCGAAACTATAACAGTCGTTAGATACCATTGCTGATTTTGGGCACGAAACATCACTGCAAGAGGCATGTGAGAGGTTTTTCGAAAAAGATAAGGCAGTTTATTCTGAGTTTCTGTCAGAGTGAGTTGCCAGACTTAATCAAATTCGTTATCTTTCGTTGAAAAGCTCAAATCTGTTGTTTCATCGCTTATTATTATGGTTCACACCCTCTCTGGAAGGAAACTAAGAATGTATTTTGATTACTCAAATGTGTGGTCCCAGTCTTCATTTTTGCCGAATACAGTTGGTGAAGTCTCCGCTTTTCTGGTTACCTCGTTACCTTTGCTAGATATTGGTACCAGGTCAGTTTCGAGTAGGGGAGGCCGGGGTTCGAAGTGCCGGGGGCAGGTTGTTCCGATTGAAATAGCTCCGCGAAGAAAAGAGATAGCAATAAGTGTGAAGTGCATCGCGAAACGTCATATCATCGCGCCATTGCGTCAGTCATTTTAGTGACGGTCTGCCCGCGTGTTAGCGTGGTAGTCGATTGGTGACACTCAAACATCACGTAAGTAAATTTTTTCGTCATCATACTTTTTGGTCTATTTCAATCAATTTTCTAGCTATTTGTGTGTTACTTGCTATTATCTGTCGAGCAAACTACAGTGATTAACTTTTTAATATCGTTTTTGGCTTTTCCAAACGTATTCTATCATAATTGGATGTTACTTTAGAAAATGGAATTTGAGGTTCCTTATTAAAGAAAATTAAAACTTTGTTTTAGGATGAGAAACTATAAACGAAAAACCGAACGGGGCAAGGTTTCAATTGAGCTTTTGCAGCGGGCTGCTGTTGCCGTTATTAAAGACGGTCGTAAACTTAAGACGGTAGCTCGGGAATTAGAGATATGTCATATGACATTGTTTCGCTTTGTCAAAAAGTTGAAAGCTGGTGTAACACCTACTGTGGGTTACTATTCTAGACAGGTGTTCAACCAAGACCAAGAGAAGACATTGGCGGATTATTTATTAAAATGTTCATCAATTTACTTCGGTCTTTTGCCAGAAGAAGTAAGGAAGTTGGCATATAGTTGCGCTGTCAAATTTGACATGCCTAATATTCCAGTCTCTTGGCATAGAAATAAAGAAGCTGGAGCTGATTGGTTCACTGGTTTTCTGAAAAGAAATCCGTCATTGTCCATAAGAGCTCCGGAAGCCACTAGTGCAGGACTCGCATCCTCTTTTAACCGACACAACGTTAATGAATTCTTTAGCAAGCTTGGAGACGTCATTTTGAAATATAACATGCTACCGTCTAGAATTTGGAACTTGGACGAAACAGGTGTTACCACTGTATTGAAGCCGAAGAAAATAGTCGCTGCAAAAGGCGTTAAACAAGTGGGTGCCATAGTGTCTGCGGAGCGAGGAACTTTAGTTACCGTTGAACTTGCAGCAAATGCAGTGGGAAATACTGTACCACCTATGTTTATTTTTCCGCGCCTTAAATATAAGGACTTATTTCTTCGAGATGGTCCCACGGAGAGTATTGGAGCTGGAAATAGCTCGGGATGGATGACGGCTACAGAATTCCTCATATTTATGGACCATTTTATAAAACACACAAAGCCCACTCCCGAAGACCCCGTATTGTTATTGCTTGATAATCATCAATCACATGTTGACATTGATGTGGTTGGAAAGGCAAAGGCAAATTCGGTTATAATGTTGTCTTTCCCGCCACATTGTACCCATAATTTGCAATCACTAGATGTTGGCGTTAATGGACCGTTTAAAACGTATTGTGCCAAAGCGCAAGAAAACTGGCTACGTAATAACCCAGGCAAGACAATGTCTATTTATGAGATACCTGGAATTGTCAAACATGCATGGCCTTCAGCAGCTACACCAAATAACATTATGAACGCATTTAAAAGGCAGGCATAAGTCCATACAACCCTGATATATTTACGGATGAAGATTTTGCCCCGTCGTTCGTTACTGATCGACCAATGCCCGACACCGCTAATATTTCATTGGGATTGGGAAATGTGAAACCACAGCTTCAAGGATTAGCAGACGTTAATGAGCCTCAGGTGGATCATGATATAGAAACCGTCCCAGATAACGAGCCACGTCCAGCAAGAATAGAATCAGCAACCAATGAACCTCAACCAGGATCCTCGAACATTGCTAATTTGCCAAATAATGTTGTCATTCAAGCCACATCTAGCATATTTTCACCTGAAGCAATTAAACCTTTACCAAAAGCACCGCCAAGATCGTGTGTAACAACTAAGCGACGAATAAGAAAATCAGCAATACTGACAGATACGCCTGAAAAGAATGCTTTGGCTGAAGAAAAAGCAAGAAAAGTAAAGAGCAATAGTAAAATAAAGACGAAGGAAGTTGAAAAGAGTCAGAAAGAATAAAGTAACTGGTAAAACAAGCGAAATTATAAAGTGGCAAGTAAATCTGCAAATGGTAAAGAAAATGTGAAAGGAAACTACTGCAAGAAGATAATCATGGAAGTGATAGTGAAGAAGAACCATGGAATGGTATTGTCTAATATGTTGCGATTTATATTCCAACTCACGACCAGGTGAACAATGGATTGAATGCGTCATGTGTAAGAATTGGGCTCATTCAAAATGCCTGAAATCTGAAGATGTTCATTCTTATGTTTGTCAAAATTGTAATTCTGACGACGACTCTGAATAAATTTTTTTAAGTTACTGAAATGAATCTGTTTTTACAGAGTAGGTTATAAGTTTAGATTATTGATCTCAGTAAAGTCATTGCTATAAGACTGAATTGAGAAACTATAACTCGAAATGTTAAAATTTGTTATTTTTTGTGTTTTCATTAAAAGAAATAATTTTGTTTTTTTTGACAAGCAAACGTTTGTCAAAGTTGATTGAGTAATATTAAAAATGTTTATTATTCTTAAATCTATTAATTAGGTTGTACTACACCATTAACTGGTAGTTAATGTTGTTATTATTTTATGTTTGCAGTTATGTTCATTACATTTTTTAATTTTGTTGAAAAAACATTAAGATTTTGTACTTTTCTAAATAAAACTCTAATAAATATTCAATTACATATACCTAATTTATTTTATATAATACCTTTCCAACTAATACTACATTATTAGGGACTGGAGTTGATAAGCGGAACAACTTACCTCAGCTGAGGAACAACCAGCCCTTTTGTGGGCGAGTTGTTCCTTGTCGACTTTTTACAGAAAAAATATCCTGAGCAATAATATATGCTTATTTCAAAGAACTTAAGTTTACAATTTGAAACAAGGATAAATTATGCACCATTTTATATAGGAATCGTTGATTTTAAACATTTCTATTACATTTATATTGCCTCCGACTCCAAAATCGGAACGTCGAACCCCGGCCTCCCCTACAGTATTACTAAGATATATTTCACCTATCACATGGTCTGTGGAGTTTCTTCTTGGAGTCTTGTAGGTTCTTTAATTTCCGCCCATGAGTGGATGGTGTACATTCATAGCAAGTCGACAGACATTTTCAAAATAAAATAATTATAGCTACAGCTTCTATAGAGAAACTGAGAAAATTATTTTAAACCTTTACAATTACAAAAATCACAATTTCAGATGATGGCATACCAATAACCAGTTCAATTTTCATGTTCAGTTCAAGTTTTCGTCGAACTGAAGGAATTGAACATATCAGTTCCTCAGCTCATCCTCCATCAAATGGGTCAGCAAAAGGTTTTGTGGAAAAGTAAACGTGCTTGAAAAAATATTAATTCACAAGAGAATATCAATTATGTATAACATTTTTATAGAGTTACAGTTCTGGGACGAGGAAAAATTATCCAGCACATCAATTCCAAGGTTGGTCAGCTCACTCTATAAATGGAAGTGGATATCAAGTAAAATCGAAGAATGCATTTGAAATGATATGTGCAACGTATTCCTTGAAAAAGATCACGAAAACCAACTGAAACCAAGAATATTCAGTACTAGAGAAAACAATTTGTATAATGAATATCCAATATATCGTTAGAATGTGATGCCGTAATTGCTCCAGCGCTGGCTTCACTACGCTGACGTAACAATATTCTTGAGTGTGCCGAGAAAACGCCAGATTATTCGAGAAGCGGATGCTCAAACTCACTCTTCAATGGATTCCACCAACTAATGACCATATAGACAGCAGCGTTTCGATATCAGAGCGATTTGTTCCGAATGAGCAATTCAGTCGTATTGAAAATTTAAGTTTGAATATAGTCCAGTAAAGTGCGCGGTATATTTCAGCGGTAGATTTGAATTGTGCCATCCAATTATTACCACGTGAATAATGAGCATATGAACAGCAGCGCTTCGCGATCAGAGCGGGTTTTTCAGAATGAGCAATTTAGTCGGATTGAAAGTTTAAGTAATACAGTCAATTGAAGGGCGTGGTATATTTTAGGGCAGAATTTCATTAAGTTATCCAGAATTCATTGTTTTGTGAAGTGTACATAAACAGAGAGTAATTAGTTACGTATTTTATTAGCCACGGACCCCAGATTTGTGACAATATTCAATAAGACACCTCAAAAAAAAACGGTGAAGTTCAAGGTGTCAAACTGAAGATGAATCTGGAGAGCCAGGGGCATCAACATATATGCTACTGAAGACTATTCAAGTCGGTGAACAAGACGAGAAACTTATTTACCAAAAAACTCAGAAGATATTGATGTGGAACATTTCATTGTGTATGAGTCAATCAGTTTCCCAGCTATTTCATTTCGTATTCATGATTGTTTTCACATAATTTACTAAATACCATCTCCTACCCGATAATTCATTGTACGACAATTGATAACATAAATATATCCATGAAATATGTGGATATAGCTGATAATAATAATTCTTAGTCGATCTTTCCATTAGTTTACCGTTTTTAAGTACGCCCTGTATAAGACGATCATCGAAACAAACAAATATTGGTTTCACTATCACCCAATTATGTCGAATCATCTCATCCATCGAACTTTAAGCGGGAAACCAATTGAATTAACCCGGAAATGAACAGGCCAAAGGGAAAATGGATAAATATTGACGAAACCGCATAAATCAAAGTAACTAAACCCATTAATTATTGCCGATCGAATTTGCGGTTTTCTGTTGCTTCGCCGAATACCGAAAGTGAACTTGAATTGCAGGGTGGATCACCAACTTGAACAGGGGGAATTTTTCATAATATCATTCAAACTATTTAGTGAAAGCGTAATTTGATGATAAAGGGATTTATTACAGTGCTTAAGTATGAGTCAACTTAAACTATCCGATTAGTTATTTATTTAATCGATGAAAGAAAATTGTATTTCGTGCATAAAATTATTTATTAGTTGTAGCAAAGCGCTTTCGACGGTTAAGTCATCATCAGTGCGTACCTGAAAGTAAGTATTTTGATAGAAAAGTTACTGAAAGGTTTTATTTGAGAAAGAAATTGACATATTTTAAAAGTGAGGTTACTCTCGTCAGTTGTAAAGAGCCAAAGGCCATAAAACAGCTCAGGATCAGTGAACACTGTATGGTTTACATAACATACATGTTAAAATAGTATTCTAGGTCAGGATGACACTAGATATTAAAATTTCCTCTATTTTCTCATTTCTTTTAGAAACCATTATTTTGGTGTTATGCTGGACCAAGTGACAAGATTGACAATTGACATGAACGTTGAGTAGAAAGACATGGAACACAAAATCATGGAATATCAGAATCAAAGGAATATCCCTGTCATACGAAAAACACCAGAAGATGATCAATCTAATGAGGACCGTCATCTGTCAAATATGTTCCAGTATTCCAAGGAAGACCAGACAAGACTCTAATTCTCGCATTTAAGTCATCGTAATTGAATATGAGTTCAAGGGAGAAGTCTAATTAGACCTGTCCTAATCAAAATAAACAATTGAATCATTATGGTAGTGTCCAATTGTTTATTTTGATTAGGACAGGTCTAATTAGACTTCTCCCTTGAACTCATATTCAATTACGATGACTTAAATGCGAGAATTAGAGTCTTGTCTGGTCTTCCTTGGAATACTGGAACATATTTGACAGATGACGCTCATAGATTGATCATCTCTGGTTGTTTTCGTATGACAGGATATTCTTCTTGATTCTGATATCTCCATGATTTTGTGTTCCATGTCTTCTACTTCAACGTTCACTGTCAATTGTCAATCTTGTCACTTGGGTCCAGCTATAACACCAAAATAATGGTTTCTAACAAGAAATGAGAAAATAGAGGGAAATTTTAATATCTAGTGTCATCCTGACCTAGAATACTTATTTTAACATGTATGTTATGTAAACCTATACAGTGTTCACTGATCATGAGCTGTTTTATGGCCTATTGGCTTCTTGTACACCTGACGAGTAAGTAACCTCACTTTTAAAATATTTCAATTTTCTTTCTCAAATAAAACTTTTTCAGTAACTTTTTCTATCAAAATACTTACTTTCAGGTACGCACTGATGATGACTTAACCGTCGAAAGCGCTTTGCTACAACTAATAAATAATTTTATGCACGAAATACAATTTTCTTTCATCGATTATATCGATACGTGCACACAGTCACACTTTTCACGTTATTTATTTGGCTGGATTTTCAAACATGTATAAGGAATATTATTTTAAATTATGCTGATCAACTTTTTTATGGAAACTGGCAACCAGTTAGACTTCGATTTTTAGTATGTTGTTATGACCATAAGGATCATTACTTTTCAAATATTGTGCAGTTTATCCAATCAATAAATTCATTGATTCATCGAAAGCGTTCGACACTGTTAAGTCATGATCTACTGGTATTGGAAATACTTATCTCAAACTATTCATCAGATATCTCAATAGATTCTAGTGCCAGAAGCCAATTGATTGGGGAGTGTCCCAGAGCACCATTCTGGGACCAATACTTTTCAATATTTATATATTTGGGATGTTTTCTATCGGAAGCCGACTGACCTACCGTTGCTAAAAAAATATTAAAATAGAAAATACTGACTAGGCAACATAAACATTCCCCTAAGATGGAATACATGTATGTAATGAACTAAGAATGTTGTTATACACATTTTAACAGCTCAAAGCCCTACTGACGTTCTACTAGGTTGAGGTGTTGTGTCCCGCTCTAGTCGAGATTCACGTACGATCTGGTAATATTGGCTGGAAAGGGTTACAGAAAACACTTGGCCATTCTTTAGAAATACAACAAAAACATTTCTGGGATTAATTATATACAAATATAATAAATATAGTAGACTATGATCTGCGACACAATTTTTATTACATAGTTATAAAATACCACGAGAGTAAAAGTTCTTCGACCAGCTCAAATTGTACAATACCGTCCCTCACCGTATACATGAAATTTGATAGCAGTTATTGAAAATGAATCAGAAAAAAGAATTCCAGATTTTTTGGATTAAAAATAAAATAAAATCCACAGATTTTGTAACATGATTTTCACAATCCTTGAAATTGATCACTCATATTCATTTTTTTCATTGTTCACTTTCAAAGATTCCTTCAAAATATCTCCTATTCATAATTTCCTCAGGAAAAACTTCAATCATTTCTGCCAGAAATTCTCTACATTAATTGATTTCGATGTAATTCTTTTTCTGCTAGCTTGAACATCGACAATGTTTTACTAATTTTACTACATTGTTACAATATCATTTGAATTTTGAGCAATTCTAGAGAATATTTGATATAGGGCGACATATATTCCTCGTCTCCAACTATATTGATTCTGTGTGATTTGCACTTATCGAAGTCCTCGGTATTTTCTGGAACCATCTGAAATCAAAAACAAACGAATATACACCCTAACCTAACATTTATGTATGATCATTGTATAATTTTACATAACTTCTTATAGATATATGTAATAAGTATAACTTGTGACAACTAAAATTCGATTTCCCTTCCTTTTGCAGTAAACGGAGGAAAATCGATGCTTATTTTTTGTAGCAGTGCCTATGAACTGCTGAGATTGATACGGGAGGTTTTGAATGTCGTTATCAGTCAGTGAGGTTCAGATAGATTCTTCAACAAGTCTTAAATTCAAGGAATACAAATAGGTTGGGCGCCATAATGACCAAAAACAAAATAGGTTCTTGTTGAAGAATTTGTACTTCTCAGTAGAGAAACAAAAATACTATGTGATTCATATATTTTAAATAAAAAGTGTGTTGTCATCATACTATGCAACACATGTATTTTGAATGAAAAAGAAAGATGCCAGTGTTCTGACACAGATATTTTAAATCGAAAAGAAAAAAACTTTGTCGTGATCATACCTATGACTCTCCGATGTACATGTTTAACTGGTTGGTTAATGATTGCTCCTGATCCGGTTTGAAATAAGGAACTTACTCCAGAGATCTACGAAGGGGTGGGGTCTCGAGACGGGTGTTAGGGTGACTCTGCACACTTTGATGTACCATGTAGCTAATTTGGGTAATGTGAGATTCCTTGATCCACAGTTATTTATTGTGATCAGATGAATCTCTGGACAACAAACAAAAACCAGTCTCTTTTTAAAATTTGGTACGGAGATCTAAAGTTCTTTCACAGAGACAGCAAGCTGATAAGGAATATTATTTTGAAAATATCAAGTCCCAAAATACAAATGTTGGTATATTCCAACTGAAAACTATGATTACTTTATATGTATGATTATAGATGAATTGAATGATTACACTATATGTAAGATTACAGATAAATCCAGTGAAACTACAAGGCAATCTACGATTGCTGAGTCAAACAAGGAAGAACATTAATATACTCAATTGAGAATAATGAAAAAAACGTAATAACACTATTCTTACATTGATACTGAACATATTATCGAATACAGAATATGCAATTATATTCATTACAGCAAAGAAAACTTGAGAAAATAGGAACTCATAAGATGGGAAACTATATATGGCGCCATTCTGAAAATTCGTATAGCGTAGGATATTTTGTCCATTTCTCCAAATCATTGAAGTAAGATTATTCATGATGACAAGAAACAAACTGTTTGCTGAAAAATTAATAATCCTTGATGATTTGTGCCTTCATGATAACATTTTCATTAATACTTAGTCAGTAACAGATATTAATTATTCGGTTTCAAAATAGGAGGTTAGCATGATTAATGTAATTTTCAAGAAAAGTGAATTGAAATGTGAAAATCTGCTAGTAATAAATTAACCAATAATCGAATGGTATGAAGGTTATGAGCAATGAATAATCATGAGATAATATATACAATATACCAGAAATCAGTTTTGTGTATTATTTGTACCTGGTAATTCATCATTTGTTGGCATACCTAAATTGTGGACAATAAAACCAAATGTGAAAATTTTGCGATTGTGTTGATTGTGAGAAATTATACTATTCATACATACATTTGTTTACCGTTTTTTAAGTACGCCCCGTATAAGACGAACATCAAAGGAGTTTCCAGAATAGCCACTTTACATGTTTGTAGTGTCGACAAAGGCACATCGGCTGAAGGAATGAAGACAATTTTAACACCACACTTTCCTGAAGCCTCATGCAAAAGTCTTGATGTCAAATTCCCTATTAGATATGCTTCATTCAAAGTAAAAATCTTCGAAGATAACTTTAAGGCTGTGATGAATCCAGTAATCTGGCCAGTGGGTGCATATATTAGCATGTTTTTTTACCGGAATCTATAGAGGAAAAAAAAAACCCAAGTTCTTCAACATATCATGATAATAATACACTTAATTCAGCTGAGAAAATAAACGGGGTAAGTGTCTATCACATCAATGTTCGATGTTTGGCAAATAATATTGATGATTTTTGTTCAAATAATTATCAACATGATATTCTATGTATATCCGAACATTGGTTATTTGAAGCTAATCTCATGTCTGTAAATATTCATTGGTACCCATGAATATTTACAGCTGCGAATTTCTGCAGAACTGAAAGATGCCATGGTGGAGTAGCTATTTCCGTAAGAAGCCCTATTTTCTGTAAGCCTATTATTCTGAAACGCTACTGTTCGGAAATCTATATTGAACTATGAGGTATTGAAGTTGAAAAGGGAAACATTCTCAATTGAATATAGATAGAAAGATTTTTCTATCTATATTCAATTGAGAATGTTTCCCTTTTCAACATGAATACCCCACAAGAGGTTATCTTGACGATGGAAGATAGTGACTAAAGTTTATCTTTCAGTCGCAGATGATTCCACATCTGATTTTATGAACATCCTGTTTATATTTTCAACAAATCGAGGTATTGAACTTTCACAGCAGCTGACGATTGTTTGTTTGAATAGATCATGTTATGGTAATGGTTTTTAGATATTTTTGAGAGTGCCTTACATTATCTAAATGTTGAAAAATGTAAGGTGATACTAGCTGGTGACTTCAATTTGAATTTTGCTGTCGCTGAAACTCCAAACTTAACTACTTTTGAAAACTTATTAGAATCATTCAACCTAAATGCTACAATTTTTTATTATACACGTATGACTCCTACCACTGCTACTCGAGTTGATAATATAGTGACTAGCCTGGACAATTCGATCTTCAGGACTGGGGTCTCGGAGCCTTGTTTATCTGATCATCGGGGGCAATATATCCTCATGAATAATTTTATAAACTGATGGGCCGCTATGGACCCGTCCAGTACATAGATACGGTTTAACGCTTGGCGGAATTCGATTGGAGTTTCTATAAAATGATAATAATGTTACTCCAGACCCGAAAATGCAAAATTCTCAAGGTCTACTGAATGATCTATTGGTTACTATCTGTCCTCTGAAGAAAAACGACAACGTTTCTGGAAGACAACCAGTCTCTTGGATGAATGATGAACTGAAACGAATGCGTGGTACTCTTAATGCTATAAAAACTGTACACGATGTTGATAAAGATAATTGTTTTTTAAATGCATATAAGAAGCTGAGCTGTGATTATAGAAATCGAATGAAAATATATAAAACAGAAGCCCATAACACCTATTTATTGAACTCCACTAATGTCATGAGGGACAGTTGGTACTCAATAAATCATGAAGGAAATAGAAATGGAAAAAAGCAAATTGAAACCAATATAACGGTGGAGCAATTCAATTGCTGAAAAGACCATAATTGCACTGCCTAATTTACCTCATCAACCTACATTTTATTTGAAGCAATCAAAACTCCGGTATATTCTTTTAATCTGAATCCTGTTACTCCAGATGATGTCTATGACATTATTCTTGGCTAGAAAAATTCAAAAGATTTTTATGCTTATGAACTTAACAGCAAAATTATTAAATCAGTAGTGGATATTCTTGTCGAACCCTTAGCTGCTTTAACCAATAACTGTTTCCTTGCAGGAATATTCCCAAATATTTTGAAGAACTCTGTTGTCTTGCCAGTATTGAAGAAGGGAAGCACCGATGATAAAAACAATTTCCGACCTATATCTATTATACCAATCATTGGTAACATTTTTGAAATAATAATTAAGAAACAACTTTACAATTTTCTAGAAAGTCCAGGTCAATTTGGCTTCAGAAAAATCGATCCACAACGCAAGCTCTTCTTAAAGTTGTGTCGGACATTGTCGAGGGCTTGGAGGAAGGTAAACACTCACAACTTACGTTGTGTGATCTTTCTAAGGCGTTCGACTGTGTTTCGCATAGAATTCTATTGCAAAAATTACATTACTATGGAGTAGGAGGCTTGACTCTCGATTTTTTTAAATCTTACCCAAGTAAAAGATCTGTTTTTTTCGCCGATGACACAACATTCATCTGTCAAAGTGCTATTCAGAGAAGTTATGTACGTTATCGAATGATATTATTTATTCAGCCCAAACATGGTTCACATGCAATAAACTCAAAATTAATATAAAAAAAATCAGTCTGTTCTTGTTTTTTCCAATTCTAATGTCACTCAGGGTACCAGCGTCAAATTACTTGGCATGCAATTAGACGATAGATTGAACTGGAACCCTCTTTTTTTTTATGTTCTGGTTCCCACGAAAAGGGATATCCTGTAATGTTCAGAGAACATCGTGGGAACCTAGGGAAAGAAGGTAGGAGTTGGTGTTCTTCTTAAATTTCTGAAGGTTGTATGCCTCGGGGAACACCTCCCTAGGCAATGAGTTCCAAAGCCTCGCTGTTCGTTGGATGAACGAGTCTTTGGAAAGTGATGTTCTGCAGGTCTCCGAGGTGACCACGAAGGGATCGTGATGACTGAACTTGACGGGTTAATCTCGAAGAGACTGCCAAAGCAGGAACGATTGTTGATATTTCAGAAGAGCATCGCCCATGAAAATATCTATAAAATAGAGACAAATCGCCAACTTTTCTACGGTGTTCCAGACAAGTGAGCGAGTTTGTAAGCGAGGCATCACCGACGAGACGAATTGCCCTTTTTTGGACAGAATCCAATAGCCTCAGGATATGTTTAGGTGCCGCACTCCAAATATGGGAACAGTATTCCAGGACAGGTCGGATCTGTGCCTTATAGATCATAAGCAGCTGACTGGGGTGAAATAGCTCTTGGCACGAAACAGAAAACCAAGTTTTTGGGATGCACTTTGGCAATGGACCTCACGTGATTTTTCCAGGAAAGGTTATTGCTGATAGTAATACCAAGCATCGATATGGATGGCTTCAGTGGTATGGTTACTCCTGACAAAGTTATGTTAGGCACAGTGAGATCGGCTTTTCTAGAGAAAAGACATGCTTGTGTTTTGTTTGCATTGAATTCTACCAAGTTATTAGATCCCCATTCGAGAATTGTTGCTAAGTCCATATTTATATTATTAACATTTCTTCCTCGTTAATTTCTGGTTTCACGGGCTGATATAGGGGCCCTGGAAGAGAAAGCGGTATGGAGGGTACTATCATCGGCAAAGCTGTGTACTGGACATGAAGTTGCTTTCAACAGGTCGTTGATGTGAAGTAGAAATAGTGTTGGTGCGAGAATGGATCCTTGCGGAACACCAGCATTTATGATTAGAGTGTCAGATGAAACTCCATCGACCACTACATGGAGAGACCTGTTTGAGAGAAAACTAGCAAGCAGAGAACACAGCTGAGGGGGCAAGCCATAAGACGGAAGCTTGGCGAGGAGTCCCTGGTGCCAAACTCGATCGAACGCCTTGGAGATATCTAATGCTACAGCTAAAGTTTCTCCATACTTTTCAATAGATAGTTGCCATATATGTGAGACGTAAGCGAGCAGGTCACCAGTTGATCTCTGATGGCGGAAGCCATATTGCATATCGTTGACAATTCCTGAGTCTTCCAGATATTTCATGAGCTCGATGTTGATGGCTTTTTCCATGACCTTTGAAATAATAGATAGCAGTGCGATAGGTCTGTAGTTGCTAGGTAGGGCCTTTTTGCCTTTTTTAGGGACTGGCTGTACTCTTGCAATTTTCCAATTGGACGGAAATACCCCCAAATTGTAAGAGTGGTTGAACAACTTGCAAAGAACAGGTGTTAGTTCGGGGGCACATTTCTTGAGAACAATCGGCGGGATTGCGTCAGATCCACAGGCTTTGTTGGTGTTGAGACCCAGCAAAATCTTTCTGATAGTACGTTGGCGAAAGGTGATCTCGGGCATGTGACTGTCAATAGGTGTAATGTTCGGGGGTTGTTTTCCCGATGAATCCAGAGTGGAATTTCCAGCAAATAGGTGCGCAAGGATATTGGCTTTTTCCTGGGCAGTCGTTGCTAGTGTTCCATCTTCGTTGGTAAGGGGTGGAAATGAGCTGGAAGTGAAGTTTCTTCCCACAGCTTTGGCGAAAGACCAAAATGAACGGGATCCGTTAGGACATTCAGCAAGTTTTGATCTTATTTTGGCTTTGTGGGCATCTTTTGAGCATTCTATTGTCTCTTTACATATGCCTCTAGCCTCGACATATGCTGCTCTGGTCTCAGGGCCCGGATTTTTTAGCCATCGATGGTATGCTGCCTGTTTGGAAGCCACAGCTCTAGAGCAGTTTCTGTTAAACCAGGTCTTATCGGATGATGTTCTTCTTTCGGTATTCGGTATGTAAGTTTGCATCCCCAACATGATGATTTCAGAAATTGTCTCAGCACATCGTGTTGGATCTACTGAAGAGAAACGAACTCTCTTCCATGGAAACGCTGAGAAAAACATACGAAGACCTTCCCAGTCGGCCGAATTGTAATGCCACATGAGACGGGGTGCAGCTCGATGGTAAATGGAAAGAGCATGTTGTGGAGATGAGGGTGTGGTCAGAGTTTCCAAGTGGGGCACAAACTTCTATTCTATTCGGGTCAGGATTGGTGGTGAGGAAAAGATCTAGTGTATTGGCAGACTGGTTGTTGACATCAGGGATGCGGGTTGGTAGCTCGACCAGTTGTTCTAGACCATGAGTGATGGCAAAGGCCTTGGCTTGACGACCTGCATCATCTGTTTTGTTAGAGAATTTGAGCCAGGCAGCGTTATGTACATTAAAGTCTCCCATGATTATGGTTTCAGCTGTTGGATGGTTCTCCTGAATGTAGTCCAGTTTGAGTGATAAAAACTCAAAGAGGTCGTTATATGAAGGTTCAGTAGGTGATAGGTAAAGGCAGCAGAGGAACTTAGTCAGTTTCGTATCAGATAGCTTGAACCACATCACATCAAAGTCTTTCGGTTTCAAACTCTCTTCACGCTGGCATGAAAGGTTAGCCTTAGCGTAAAGGCAGACTCCACCTTTGAACCTGAATCGAGAATGGAGTTCGTAACCAGGACAAAGCATATGGACCTTGTTGGTGGACGAGTTTACTTGTGTTTCTGTTAGAGCCAGAATATCCGGTTTTTCCGTCTGTAGGTGATGGTGGACGTCATTGATATTCTTGTTGAGTCCGCGAATGTTGCAAAAATTAATTTTTAATGTTGAGTCCCCTCGAGTACCTCTCGCCCGGAAATCCGAATGGAGAGGTATTTTACTTCCGGAGTGTTTTACTCTAGGAGACTTCATATCGAGTTACTAGCGAAAAAACTATCCAGTATCACCTTTTTGATCCGACGTTTGAAGAATATTGTCAGCTTTCATGTTCTTAAATCATGTTATTTTGGTTTATTCCATAGTAATTTGTCATATGGTAATTTTTCTATGGGCTCGTGCCCCTCTCATAAGACTTTTATGTTACAAAAAGGGTAATTAGAGTAATGGCGGGAGTACATTTTCGCGAACATTGTCGCCTTTGTTAGTTTTCAAATCATGCCACTTCCTACTTTACTGTTACAGTGTGATTCAAAAGTACTTTGAAAAACTTCAGGAGGTGATTTCTCACAATATTCTAATATGAATTGTTCAAATAAATATATATCCGAAAACGCTTCGTTACAGGGTGTTAAAATTGTATTTCTATATTCTTTTTTTTAAATCACTTTCGAAATACTGATTTTAATTAAACGAAAATTGATATTGAGAGGTTATTTGAGGTGTCGAATTCGAACAAGATGTTATTAGTGCTCTTACTCGTAGGGGGGTGCCACCTACACGTCTTTTTTTTTTGAAGATTCATAACTTTTTTGAGCGTACTTCAAGCTTATTTTTAATCAATTCCTCTATATCTACGTGAAAAAGCTACCCCTGTTATAAGTCGCTATAATCAACCGTTTTCTAGATATTTGGACTTGAAAATTTCAAGTCGATTATTTGATAATCGATGCGTGTTGAAGTTATTACCATTATTTTGCATTTTTCACAAGAATGCTCAGGTAATTAACTCGACGATTAAGTAAGTAGTTTTGGTAATTACATATTATGTGACAGTTAAACGTTTTGTTGTTTTGTTGAAGTTTCTGTAAGTTTTGAAACACCAATTTTGGGAAAATGGATTATTTAAACAAAAATGCTCATTTAGCCGATATGCATTCCGTTTATGGCCTTGCAGATGGCAATGCGCGTGAAGCAAGGCGCATTTACCAGGAGCGGTTTCCTAATCGAGTACTGCCTTCAGCTCCAACATTTACCAGTCTCCACCGTCGTTTGGCAAAAACAGGTTACTTTAAAAGGGCAGCTGATATAATTGGAAGACCACGAGCAGTCCGAATCCCAGAATTGAAAGAAGCTGTTCTGAACGCTCTCGAGGAGAATCCAGAAACAAGTACAATAATAATTGCTGAAGCTCTCAACTTCTCAGTCCACAGTTTGGAGAATTATCCATGATCAACAATTTTATCCACACTGTATAAGCAATTACACAATATGAACAATTAGTAATCGCTGTTATCGTATTCTAAGGTAATTAAGACAATATCTCACAATGAAAAAATATACAAAAGAACATATTTTGATAACGTAAAGACAAGTAAGTAATAACAGAAACTAGAGAAAATTGAAAACAAAATAATATATATTAGACCGACATATGTCTACATTGGTCCAGTTAAATACTTGATTTCCATCGCGTATATCTGTCATATGTTGTACTGGTTGATTGAGATTGCATCCGGAGAATGATACGAAAATTTGAAACTATTTATTAATCTTAGAAGCAATTACTGCTTTCGACTAATCAGCGAAATGAATTCAATCTAATATTTTTGAATGCAACAATCGAAAGAGTAGGTACAAAATTTTATATCTACCGTTAAACTATTTTTGTGCATATTCTGCTAAAGAGACAATACTTTTTTATCGCATTAGAAACGACATGTAATCATTCTTCATTTAAAATTTTCACTTGATACAACATGACTTTATAGCAATCGAAGAGATTTTAAAATGAATAATCGATGCTCTATGGAAGTAAGCATATCAAAACGTTATCGATTGTAAATCCCGCAAGTACATGATTTTCATCTTCAAATAGAAACGTTGCTGAAAAATAAAACAGGTTGCTTTAAAAGGGCAGCTGATATTATTGGAAGACCACGAGCAGTCCGAATCCCAGAATTGGAAGAAGCTGTTTTGAACGCTTTCGAGTAGAATCCAGAAACAAGTACAAGAATAATTGCTGAAGCTCTCAACTTCTCAGTCCACAGTTTGGAGAATTATCCATGATCAACAATTTTATCCCTACCATATTCAGAGGGTACAAGCTCCTTTGCCAAGAGACTTTCTCCAACGCATTACTATGTGTCAGTGGTTTTTGAGAAAATTTGCAGGAAATCCTCAATTTTTGAGATATGTACTCTTCACGGACGAGGCAAACTTCTCCCGAAATGCCATCACAAACTTTTATAACAACCATGTTTGGGCTCTGGAAAATCCACACGCAGTTAGTGAAATACATTATCAGTATCGATTTTATGTAAATGTATGGACGACAATAGTTGATAATTACTTGATAGGTCCTTTCTTTCTTCCGTTCCGACTGAATGGCGCAACTTACAGAGACTTTTTAGAAAATGAATTGCCGGGACTACTCCAGAATGTACCATCAGAAATTCGTATCCGCACGTGGTTTATGCATGATGGGGCTCCGGCCCATTTTAGCGTTGTAGCCAGGGAATTCCTTAACACTGTCTATCCAAATCGATGGATCGGTAGGGGTGTAGGAGAACCTAAGCAGGCGTGGGCACGAAGGTCCCCAGATCTCAACCCGCTAGATTTTTATTTTTGGGGACATTTGAAGTCACTAGTTTATAAAACTCCAGTAGCGAACAAGGAAGATCTAAGAAACCGAATAGTAGACGCCTGTGAAACAATAAGAAACACACCAATAATTTTTGAGCGATTACGAGATTCAATGACTAGAAGACTGAATGCCTGTATTTTCGCGGAAGGACACTTTGAACAATTTATTTGATTAAAATTTAGTTTCCTTTATTTTATTCTACATATTCAAAATTTCTTGAAATAAAATGTTGATATTTCTTGCAAATCGTATTAAAACAAATACAGATTTTGCACCCTTGATACAAAAATAGCTATTTCAAACGAGTAAAAATAAATAGAATAGATGGCGCCCCCTACAAAAAACCAAAACTACTTACTTAAACGTTAAATTCATCTCCTGAACATTCTTGTGAAAACTGCAAAATAATGGTAATAACTCCAAAATGCATCGATTCTCAAATTATCGACATGAAATTTTCAAGTCCAAACATCTAGAAAACGGTTGCTTATAGCGACTTGTAACAAGAGTAGCTGTTTTACGTACATATGATAGAGAAATTGATTGTTTTTCTGGAAAATGTGCTAGAAGTACGCTCAAAAAAGTTATAAATCTTCAAAAAAGAGAAAGACGTTTAGGTGGCGCCTCCTACGAGTAAGAGCAATAATAACATCAGGTTCAAATTCAATACCTCAAAAAAAATTTCAGTACCAATTTTTGTTTAATAAAGGTCAGTATTTCGAAAGTTATTAAAAAAAGCTAAAATAAAAATAAAACTTCAACACCCTGTATCTTGGAAACGAAATGTTTTCGGACATATATTCATTCGGACAATTTATATTGGAATATTGTGAGGAATCACCTCCTCAAGTTTGTCAAAGTACTTTCGAATCACCCTGTATATTCATCTTTACTGGAAATTCTTAGAAGTAAAAACAAATATATAGTTCAATCTGAAATCCATCATTTCTCCACTCGCAATGGCGGCACAATTATAACACCTGAGTTCAGACTTAAGATGTCACAACAAAATTCTCTCAATCTGCACCTGTATAACAAGATATATTTATTCTAATCCCAATTGGAACAGCAATAAAAACAAGTGCACTACGAGGAGTGTTCATATGCATTGCCCGGCAAATGGGAAATTTATATACCACCAGTGTTTTTACTTTCGAAGCGTTCCTGGTACAATCATAAAAAAAATCTGGCGCGTGTCCATAGTTGCCCAGATTATTAGTAAAGGCGCTAGGAAATATATTTGAGGAATAGAAGTTCGGCTAGCTGGATTGGACATCTGCTATCCGAAACCGCACGATTTAGAGGTTAGGAATTATCCAATTAAAATAATTTTATCAATATGGCTTTCTGGAGAACTTTCGAAACAAATGATAAAATTCAGTTGAGATAACATATGTCTACTTTTACATGAGGGGATCAATTGCTATGATTGTAAGAATAAGTAACTGAAAAAATACCACTGAAAAATAATATACCGACGCCTATGTCAAGGCGGCGACTGCAAAGAGAATTCCTTCCCGAAACTTTTTATGTCGGTCCAATTGGGATTAAAAATACTATACCTTCAAGTGTGAGGTGTCTAAACTTTCATCAGTTTAAAAATAAAATAAAAGGTTTTTAACTGAAAAACTGTTTTCATAAGATACAACAGTATCTTGATCTGAGCATGAATGAACTTGAACTTGAGTGATAGATACTTTTCTTCTTTACTTTTTTTATTATTCATTTAGATTTGATTATATTCAGTTTTTTTGTATTGTACTATTTTTTGTCGATCCACTAATTCAATGTTTATTAGCATGGAAATAAAAATATCTATCTATCTATCAATCTATCTATCTATCTATCATCGAAACAAATAATTATTGGTTTCATTATCACCCAATTATGTCGAATCATCTTCAAGATTACTCAGAGTGCAAAAATATTTTGGATGTCAACAAAGATTCGAATAATTTTAAAATCATACATAATAATATTCGTAGCCTGAATAAAAATATTGATGAACTAAAAATTTTTCTCAGCAATCTAAATTCTGATATTGATTGTATCGCCTTAACTGAAACTTGGTCATTACATAATCCAGAACTTTATTCTATTCCAGGCTACGATATACTATATAACGGGGGGAAACTTAACCAAAATGATGGTGTGGTGATATATACACTCAAAACACCCTACAAAATAGTGGAAATAAGTGATATTAAATGTATAGAGTTGAGAGTCAAATTGGGTTATAATGATATATCCATAGCGGCAATATACAGACCTCCTTCCACAGATCCATACGAATTCATAAGACATTTACATAGTTACCTCGAATCGAGTCATTCTCATACAGCAGCACATTCGGTTCTTCTAGGAGACATTAACATAGATATATTGAAAAAAGACGATATCTGCAATGAATATCTAAATACACTTGGTGAATTTGGGTATTCATCAGCAATTAACAACCCAACCCGAATTCAAGGAGAAAGCGAATCGTGTATAGACCATATCTTCATTAAAGTAATACCTGATGTACTAGACAAAATAATACCACTCATCATACATACAAATATAACTGACCACTATACGACTGCCCTTCAAATCATTTCAGAGTCTCCACAATTCGACAAAAAAACAAATGCTAAAAAGATCAATACGCAAATAAATTTCAACAAACTCAAAAAACTGATGACAAATATATCTTGGGACGAAGTTTTCCGAACTACCATTCCCGATTCCGCAACTGATACATTTATAAATATTCTACTAAAATCCATAGAAAAATGTTGTGTTCAAATAAGTTACAATAGAAAAAATACCAAGATTGCTCCATGGTTAACAAATGGTTTAGTAAAACAGATAGACTTAAAAAACAAATTCTTCAAACGAGTACGAACGGATCCCACTAATCTAGAGCTAAAAAATGAACTCAGAACATTTCGAAATAAACTCACAAACTCAATAAGAAAAACAAAATATGAATACTATCAAAAACAAATCAATTCAAACTCTTCAGATAACACCCAGCTATGGAAAATAATTCAAGAAATAACCAATACAAATAGAAGTAAAATAGCAATCACAGCTATAAAAAATGAAGCAGGGGTTACTTTAAAAAAAAAAAAAAAATTTAATTAATATATTCTAATATAGGAAAGAAAATGGCTGAAAAAATACAGAAAAATCCCAATTACGCACAAAAGAGAAATATAGTCTCAAACTCATTCGTCCTCTTACCAACTGATACAAGTGAAATAAAAAAACAAACCTTAAATCGAAAAAGGCCACAGGTATTGATGGTATTAATGCTGACATATTAAAATCAATCTCCCAACATATTGAGGAGCCATTAGCATTTTGTTTAATTTGTGTATGGGGAAAGGTTGTTGGCCAAGAGCATTCAAAAAATCGATTGTTACTCCTTTGTTCAAAAAGGGAAATGCCGATATTGTGACAAACTACCGCCCCATATCACTGATAACACACCTAACCAAAATTTTCGAGAAAATAATCAAAAAAAGACTAACTTCATATATCTCAAAATACAATTTAATATCTGATCATCAGTTTGGATTTAGAGAAAATGTATCTACACAAGATGCAATATTAGCTTTAACATCAGAAATATCATCAGCGCTCAATGAAAACAAGCCGAGTCTCTGCGTTTTCATAGACCTATCGAAAGCGTTTGATACCGTCGACCACAAATTGCTTCTACAAACAATGGAAGATAATGGCATAAGGGGTACTCCCTTGAATCTATTCAGGAGTTACCTCACGAACAGAGTCCAAACTGTGAGAATAGATGAAATTATAAGCAGTGAGAAGTATATTGATACGGGGATACCTCAAGGTACGGTTCTTGGACCAACTTTATTCAATCTGTACACAAATGAAGTATTCTCACTAGAAAGTAAAGGAAAAATTTTAGGTTTTGCAGACGACACTACAATATTCTATAAGGCAAATAATTGGCAAGAATTAAAATATACCGTAGAATCAGACTTTGACACAATAAAAAACTGGCTTGAATATAAACTATCAACAATAAATTTGGAGAAAACCCAGTACATGCCATTCAGTTGCAATAGCACAAACAAACCACCCTTTTCACATATAGACCTAGGCAATCAACACTTGATTCTTCCTGAAAAAAAGGTGAAGTATTTAGGGGTAATTATTGATTCACATCTCAAATGGAATGAACACATAAACTTCATTTGCAAAAAGTTGCGAAGTATTCTATATAAATTCAAAACCTCAAGAGAAATATTCTCCACCCACCATCTGAAAATCCTTTACCTCGCACTTGTGGAAAGTCACCTCCGATATTTGATAGCATGTTGGGGAGGGGCTTTTCGAACACACCTTCGTCCTCTTGTAGTACTACAAAACAAGTTTCTAAAATTGATACATTCGAAAAATTCACGCTTTCCAACAGATAACTTATTTTGCGAAGCTGGTGTTTTTGATATTCATCAACTCTTTTATTTCAATATCATTTTAACGTACCACAAGAAGAAAAGTTATCGCTTACCGACACACAATTATAACACCCGAAAAAAAGATCATCATGTCATTCCATTAACACAAAAATCACTCTTACAGCATACCTACACCTATCTAGCCCCAAAATTATTCAACACTCTTCCGAATACAATAAAAAACATAGACATATTTCACCACTTCAAAAGGCAATTGAGACAATTCATATGTAGGCAGCCAAGACAAACAATTTCCAATTTTGTTGACAAAAAAAATATTTTAAATTAAGTTTCTATCAATGTAAGCAATATGTGAAAGAAAAAAAAATTGTTATTACTTTTATCATATAACCTTATAGCATATATAAATTGTACATTTTATTTTATTTTTTCAATAAAACACACATAGATGGGGGTGTGAAAATTTGTCCTTACATTTAGATAGTCTGATATTCAATGGATTTTTTCACATTTCCGTAATTGTTAGTCAGTAGGTTCATTATTTATAAATTTAATCGTATTGTATTTTATTGTATTGTATTTCTCGAAACAAGTGTGAACAACACTTATCGAGTACTCATTTATTCACTTCATCTGTTATTACATAGTTTTGTATCCTTTTCCTAAGTGAATAAATAAAAATACTTTTTTATGCGAAACAAGTGCATCAGCACTTATCGCTCACTAAACTTTATTCATTCACTTCATTCGTTTTTTCCTATCAGTGTAAACTATATTTTTTATCCTGAATAAAGTTATTCTTATTCTATTCTTATCTCATCCATCGAACTACAAGCGGGAAACCAATTGAATTTACCCGGAAATGAACAGGCGTAAGGGAAAATGGATAAATATTGACGAAACCACATAAATTAGTGTAACTAAACCCATTAATTATAACCGATCGAATTTACAGATTTCTGTTACTTCGCCGAATACTGAAAGCGAATTTAAATTGCAGGGTTGATCACCAACTTGAACATAATATCATTCAAACTATTCGATGAAAGCATAATTTGGTGATAAAGGGCTTTATTACAGCGCTTAAGTATGAGTCGACTTGGAGTATCCGATTAGGTATTTATTTGACTGGATTCGGGAATATGTATAAGGAATATCCTTCTGAATTGTGAACTTTTTTATGGAAACTGGCAACCAGTTAGACTTCGATGAATTTTTAGTATGTTTTTCTTGGGGTCGTGATAATTATTATTCGATATTGTGTAGTTTATCCAATCAATGAATTCAATGATTCATCGAATTCATCGAAAGCGTTCCACACTGTTAAGTCATGATCTACTGGTATCAGAAATAATTGCCTCAAACTATTCATAATCTATCTCAATATATTCCAGTGCGTAGGCGTGGACGATATGATCAGTAACAGGTAGCCAATTGAAAGATAAGTGCCATGTGAAGTGGAATGAATAGAAAAATCGAATTAAACGGTTTTCTTCACATAAAGGATTCAATATAAAATTGAACCAGAAAATGGTAGATATCAGGTGAAAAACAACTACTTTCCTGGCAAATACCACGCAGAACGTTGAATGATGAGGGCCAAGAAGCCTGAAACCGGTATGCGGATTGTTAGGTGAACACGACATAAATTAAACATAATCGAGCTTATCAGAAGAAACATTTGCATTCAATGTCCATTGATATTATATGGAAGTATGCATGGATTTCCAGGTGAATATCATTCAACGTTCTGCGTGGTATTTGCCAGGAAAGAAGTTGTTTTTCACCTGAGATCTACCATTTTCTGGTTCAATTTTATATTGAATCCTTCATGTGAAGAAAACCGTTTAATTCGATTTTTCTAGGTAGCCAATTGATCGGAGAGTGCCACAGGGCACCATTCTGGGACCGATACTTTTCGATATTCATATAAATGGGATGTTTTCTATCGGAAGCCGAGGGGAAAATAATAGGATTTGCTGACGATGCGGCAATATTTTATGAAGCAAAGACTTCGTGAGAACTGAGAAATATTGTGGTGACTGACCTACCATTGCTAAAATAAAATTAATAGAAAATACTGACTATGCAACATAAACATTTCCCTAAGATGGAATACACATGTCAATTATGTATGCAATGAACTGATAATTATGTTATACAAATCCTCAAAGCCCTACTGACGTTCTACTAGGTGTTGTGTCCCGCTCTGGTCGAGATTCACGTACAATATGGTAATATCGGCTGGAAAAGGTTACAGAAAACACATGGCAATCTTTTAGAAATATCACAAAAATATTTATATAAAAATATAATAATTTTCGAAGCGAATATGTTTGATATGCGTCACAATTTTTATTACATAGTTATAAATTACCACAAAAGTAAAAGTTCTTCGACCAGCTCAAATTGTACAATACCGTCCCTTACCTTATACATAAAATCGTAAATTTGATATCAGTTATTGAAAATGAATCAGAAAAAAGAATTCCAGATTTTATGGATAAAAATAAAATAAAATCCACAACACATTTTGTAACATGATTTTCACAATCCTTGAAATTGTTCACTCAATATATTCATTTTGTTCATTGTTCCCTTTCAAAGAGCCCTTCAAATTATCTGCTATTCATAATTTTCTCAGGAAAATACTATTAATCATTTCTGCCAGTAATTCTCTATATTAATTGATTTCAAAGTAGGTAATTCTTTTTCTGCTAGCTTGAACATCAACAATCTTATCTATATTTTGATCAATTCTAGAGTATATTTTATATAGTGCGACATATATTCCTTGTCTCTACTATATTGATCCTGTGTGCTTTGCACTTATAGAAGTCCTCGGTATTTTCTGGAACCCTCTGAATTCAAAAACAGACGAATATACACCCTAACCTAACATTTACGAATGATCACTGTATAATTTTACATTAGATCCTATAGATATATGTAATAAGTAAGACTAATAAAATGAGTATTACTTGACTACTAAAATTCGATTTCCCTTCCTTTTGAAGTAAACGAAGAAAAATCGACCCTTATGAAGCTACTATGCATATTTTATGTAGCAGTGCCTATGGACTGCTCAGATTGATACGGGAGGTTGTGAATGTCGTTATCAGTCAGTCAGGTCAGGTTCAGATAGATTCTTGAAGAAGTCTTAAATTCAAGGAATACAAATAGGTTGGGCGTCAAAATGACTAAAAACAAAATAGGTTCTTGTTGAAGAATTTGTGCTTCTCAGCAGTGAAACAAAAATACTATGTGATACATATATTTTAAATAAAAAAGTGTGTTGTAATACATGTACAAGAAAGATGACAGTGTTGTGATCATACTATGCGATACTGATATTTTAAACGAAAAAATAGTAATTTACGTAACAAGTCCGGAAAATAGGTTTTTTTTGGACGAATAGACAAAATTCTAGTCCAAAAAAACTTTTATCGGGCGTGTTGCGTACAATATTTTTTCGGCAACCGTGTAGAATAACAAATAAATGAGACGACATATTTCTTCATTTCTTTATTATACATTTTAATTCTTATTTGCATTAAACAGAACAGAACAGAAAATACTACATATTAACAGAAACATTCTAATTCTTATTTATATTAATATTTTTATATATTTATATATATATATATATATATATATATATATATATATATATATATATATATATTTATATATATTTATTATATTTATATATTTAATTTCCCAAGGCACATTTTCAAAGTCACTATCGCTGCTGCTTCCCATATTCTTTTGCGAATTGCGATCAGAAACCATGCAAACTTTTGACAACTAATATCATATGAACTGTCAGCCGTTATTTCGTTGCCATGGTAATGATCAACTGCATTTATCAAAACCATACCTACCAAGATATTCATATTTACAATGACAACAACGACGTGATTTTTCTCGGCCTAGTCCAGGAAGTACGTACTTCCCAGACTAGGCCGGGAAGTACGTACTTTCCGGACTAGGCCGGAAAATGCTACTTTCTCAAAGAAAGAGCGTCCGGGAAGTGGGTACATCCCGGACGGTTGCTGGAAAAAACTTTTTCGTGCAATCGCACGCGAAGCGAGTATTTCGCGTTCTCAACACAGTCCGCCGAATTTAATTTCGCGGCCGTTACCCATAGGAACGGCCGCCAAACCAAACGTCACCTCCAAATTTGACATTTCTAAAATACGACAATGACAAGGATTATTTTACATTTTGTTGTAACATTTTGCGTACTGCGGTTTAGAATTTCCAGGTATCATAAAAACTTTTTAACAAAAAATGAAACCGACGAAAAAATCAACTGACAAGCAAAAAATAAAATAAATCTTCTTAGTCTAAATGATAATTGAGCTCCTAAACTAATGTAAGTAACTGATTTTGAGTCGGCGCCAAACAAACAATTATCGAAGATCATTATCTATGAAAGAAGTCATCAAAACGCAGCCGTGCATCTCGCTGCCATCATTTTACGCTTCACCTGATTCAATTGCTAGTTTGTTTGGCGCCGACTCAAAATCAGTTACTAACATTAGTTTAGGAGCTCGATTATCATTTAGACTAAGAAGGTTTATTTTATTTTTTGCTTTTCAGTTGATTTTTTCGTCGGTTTAATTTTTTGTTAAAAAGTTTTTATTTTTTACTTTTCAGTTCCGTATTTCATCGGCTTAATTTTTTGTTAAAAGGTTTTTATTTTTCAACTTTTCGTCGCTAAAATCTACCATTTACTACCTACTTGTTTTTTGATTACTTCCAAAATTCTTACTTACCCACCTTACTTCAACTATTACCAGTTAAATAATATGAATATCTACTTTTACTATTTGTTGTAATATAAATTATTTTCGTTGTTCTGGTTAGTTTATTTCATTACTTTGTATATCATTCCATCCTCTCATAAAATATACTGATTTTGACGGAACAAGAATAATGTCAGTAGCGATCTGTCATTGTCAACTACGTATGTGTGTGCCAATGTTCACTAGTGAAAAATCAATTATCCCCTATTTTTCTTCCCGTAAGGGTGGCTAATTCCTTTCGAAATCCAAATATAAGGTATACCCTATCTATTGAAAAAATCGAAGAACCCAGTATAAAGTTATGCCTGATAGAATCGGTTAACGGACCAGAATTCAGAGGGTGAGTGATCAATATCCTTCATTTCGCTACCCTTAGGGGTGGATTTCATCTTTTAAATTCAAATGGGACCAAATTCGAAGTACACCCTATCCACTGAAAAGAGATATATCGGAATCGGACGCCTAAGTAAAAAGTTATGCGTGATCATACATATAAAAATATGATGGAAAAACATAAAATATACGGGTCGAATAGAGAACCTCCTCCTTTTTGGTTTCGTCGGTTAAAAACGGAAGGCGCTAAGTTTACAATTCGCTCTGGAGGAGTGCAAGATTCTAAAATATCACTATCAGTATCAGACATATTTGCGTTTTGTCAAGAACTGTCAAAATGGTTTCAACCATATCATTTCCATATCAACGCTGCGACTTTGTTAATTGAATTGAACTGCTGTCGATTTTGAAGCAATAATATATTCATTTGCAATTATCTAGTTCAATGATTCTGACGATTGCATGAAAAATAGTGTGCATGTCATGACCGCGAAACTTTTCAGCGACCTCAAGATTATCCTGCCTTGGCGATAACTTTTCTTTCGGTACGCTAAAAAGGTGTTTTGTGGCCTGGCATAAACTATGTTTTGATCATACTCTATGACTCTCTGATGAACAAGTTTAACTGGTTGGTTGATGATTGCTTCCGATCTGGTTTGAACTCAGGAACTTACTCCAGAGATCTACGAAGAGGTGGGGTCTCGAGACGGATGCTAGGGTGACTCTGCACACTTTGCTGTAGCATATAGCCAATAAGGGTTAGGTGAAATTCCTTGATCCAGAGTTCTTTGTTGTGATCAGATGTATCTTTTTACATTTTGGTTCGAATATCTAGAGTTCCTTCACAGAGTGAGCGAGTTGATAAGGAATATTACATTGAAAAAATCAAGTCTCAAAATACAAATGTTGGTATATTCCAACTGCAAACTCTGATTACACTATATGTATGAATATAGATGAATTGAATGATAACACTATATGTGAGAATACAGATAAATCCAATGATTGCACTAGCACAAGGAAATCTACGTTTGCTATTTCTACCTCCACTTTCTCTCGATGAAAGTCAATTTAGTGGTTGGAAAATTGTAACTGGAGTACTTGTTTCAATAGAATTCCAACAGATAATATGACAGAATTGCAAACACCTCAAGTGCAGAAATTCCATGTTAATTTGATTATATTCCTGCAAGTGGTCATAATTAACGTTTTATTGCTGCAACACCTGCAAAAAGCGATACTCAGGTCTCCAATACATTCTGAAGTAGTAATGAGAGGAGAAAAAAAAAAGAAGTAACCAGTTTTTTTCCATTCAATTCGTGTATTGGATACTTTATACCAAGTATTGATTTTCAAATACAATAACTTCGGAAACAACATATATACCGGTAGGTCTTTTTCATACTGTATTCAAATGATCTCGATGATTTGCCAGTCCAGTTTACGTTGACTATTTTGCAGATGATACATCGCTGATGATTTCTGAATCAGATCAGATAATTTCTATGAACTTTTATTCTGCAGGATTAGTTCAATTAAGTTTTTTACTCTTGGCGTGGGTTTGTCGAATGCTGGAATCTGAACTAATGTCTTATTTTCATCTCAAACTCGTACCCAATTATGATTAACTACTGAAATGATATCATTTCCGCATTGAGATATGGAGTGCTTTTCTGAAGCTTATCCCCTTCATCGTCAGGTTTCTTCAAAAATGTAAGCGCTCTTCTTGTAGATGCATTTTCAGAAGTTAGAAATCTCAACACTACCAACGTTGACACTTCGAATTCTATGTACATGTACATTCAAATGTTGTAGATTTCACTCTGAATGAATCGAGAAATGAATAACAATATATGCAAAAAACTCATATATTCCATTATGTAATGCAAAATGCATTGGAATACTTGTGGAAGTATGCCTCCTGGCTATATGATTTACTGCCTGACGGAATCAAATGCTGCAAAATAATTTTTATTGGGTTTGAACATAACATAAAGTTAAGAACCTTCTAGTTTCCGAATGTGACAAGGGGACTAGGGCCATGCCTATATCTCCTTCCCTTATCAACCGATTTGAATGAAATTTTGTACATTGATATGAGACACCATTTCGAATTGACAATCATATAAAAATAAAAAAACAAATCTTCGATTTTTCAAATGGAATACCCTGTATGTTTTTTTTGTTTTTCGGATTCTACGGCTCAAATTGCATACGACAGTGTTGCCAAATTTTCATTTTACACTTGAAAAAAAAATTATTTATCAATTTTTCTCAATTTTTTTTTAGCCCAAGAGGCCTTGATCAGGTTGAAATCTATACTAATTTACATCAGTAACTCATAGTAATAGTCATTTCATCGATGAGATCAATAACAAATTTTACAGCGGGAATTGAAATTTTCTGAACGCATTTTTAAAGAAAAAAAAATGATTAATTGTACCTACCGAGGGTCATCTTGCCATTCGATAGAGAATTTTATTACCAATTCAACAATATACATTATGTACCACTTTCAAAACTAAAAACGACCAATTATTGAATTTGTACAATATTTCATACGATGCCTACAAATTCCAATGAATTATCCGTTAAGGTTTGATGAAATGAAAGGTTGCCGTGGAATCATGGAAAACAGTAGGTGACTAATGTTATTCCTGAAGTGAAATACCAATTTTACTTGTCATCTCGTTCTATTTATGAAAAGTGTTTTTGAAATGGAAAATAATAATCGTTATTCTCGCTGTCAATGCTAGTATGCTATACGATGTTTGTTATCCGTTAAGACGGCACCCAGCGAAGACCTATTTCAGGAAATTGGAAAGTATGCTAAGGAAAGAACCAGCTGATCAAAACCACATCCACTTTATCGTCAGTGAAGAAGCGGAAACTAATGTTTTAGCATATGTTCATTTTTCTCCATCTGCCTCAGTGCGAGAATTGGAAATTGAATGTGGGATCAGCAGGGAAAGTGCCAGAAAAGTATTGAAAAATTATAAATATCGCTCCTATGAATACAGTTTGCACCAGCATCTATATGAAAATGACCCAGAACAGAGACAAACTTATTTCAATTGGTTTTTGCGTCATCATGATTTGAATTATGGTTTTGTCTCGGAAACACTGTTTACAGATGAGTCTAGGTTTACGAATAATGGTATGTTCAATAAGAATAATACAAGAAAATTCTAGGCTAAGAGCACGATATTCAAAATAATATCAATGATTCACCTGAAAACATCAGGGAAAATATGGTTTTTCAGCAGGATGGTGCAGTACCACATAAAGCTAATATTGTTCGGCAATATATTAGTGATACCTATGGCAGAGATTGATTAGAACAAATGTTCCAATCAGATGGCCAGCCAGATTGCCCGATTTAACCCCTATTGATTTTTATTCATGGGGTCACATAAAATCCAAGGTATACTCGAGGAGACCAACTTCTTTGGTGGACTTGAGAGATAGAGTTGGGCGCGCATTTCAGGAAATTCCTGCTCACGAACTGATGAATGTGATGAGGTGTACAATTAATAAAACTAGTCTATGTGTTAGGAAAACCAGGCGACACTTCGAACATATCATTGGACATTAATAAATAAAATGACTTTTCGATGGTTGTGAAACTCTTCTATTGAAAACAGGATAATAGTATTTTGAGTAATAATTTGTACGTTGAATGTTTCAGTCGTTTGATTTTATTAAAGTTATCTTTTCTGTAATGGGTTTATGATCAATACATATTGTCAAGTTCATTATTTTTGGTAATTCATTGTTACCATTCTGAAATAAAGTTGAAAGAATGAATAGATGTCATGTTACCTAACAATTTTTCAGATTTATTTCGTTTAGTAGATGGATTTCTACGTTTTAACAAAAAGAAAGTGGAACATAATGTATATCGTTGAATTGGTAATTGAATTCTATTTCGAATGGCAAGATGGCCCTCGGTAGGTACCATTTGAAAAAAAACGATTTTTTCATTAAAAATTCTTTCAGAAAATTTCAATTCCTGCTGTAGGATCAAACAAGGAAGAAAATGAATATACTCAATTGAGAATGAAAAAACTTGATAAAATTACTCTCACATTGATACTCAATATTTTACCAAATGCAGAATATGCAATTTTATTCATTACAGCAAAAAAGTTGGGAAACATTGGTGTTCATAAGATGGAAAACTATATATGGCGCCTTTCTGAAAACTCATATAGCGAAGGATATTTTGTGCGGTTTCTCCGGAAGTAAGATTATTCATTAATTTTTCCATAAAATATAAAAAAATATGTCTAAACATTTTTTTGTTTCATGACAAGAAACAAACTTTTTGCGGTAGAAAATTAATAATCCTTGATGATTTGTGCCTTTACAATAACATTTTCATTATTACTTAGTAACATATATCAATTATTCGGTACGAAAATTGGAGGTTAGCGTGATTATTGTAATTGTCATTGAATCGTTTTCAAAAAAATTTGATTGAAATGTGAAAAATTAACCAAGTATCAAATGAAATGAAGGTTACGAGCAATGAATAATTATGAGATAATATATTCAATATACCAGAAATCAGTTTTGTGTGTTTTGTGTACTTGGTAATACATCATTTGTTGACATACTTACATTGTGAACAATAACACAAAATGTGAATATTTCATGTATGTGTTGATTGTCTAGGACAGAGTGAGGAATTATACTAGTCGATAAGTCTTTTAGGCCTGTAGATATAGACAATCAATTCACATTGACTCGAAAAGTTTTCAAACTTCGATGGTTAGTGCTTTAATGAAAACAAACTATAAAATTTTGCAGAAGTCTGCGATGAACAGAACATCGTTTTTATTGCAAAAACGTTTTCGTGCTTTATTTTTGCACTGAGAATAGTAATAATGTTTTACAACATGCATTAAGTTCGCAACCTTGTAAGAGTTACGGAACCTTGTTTTTTGTCATTTGTTTAAGTTTTTCATTGTAAATTGTTAAATTTTTTTACAAAAGTTCTGCAAATTAGATAAGTGAACGGAAAAAAGTTTCACATATTCACGTACATTTGCAACAATTTCTGAAAAACGCATCATTTATTTATGCAACTTTTTTCTTTTCCCTGCCATTTTCAATACACACAATCATGGGAATAATTATTTATAATTTTATAATTTGAGTGGTTTCGGATCCCACTATAAAAGGTAAGGTCCCCGTGATCTTAACCCGTACAAGTTTTCATTAACTTCTGAGGGTTGGTCAAACAACTAAGAGAGCGGTTAAAAACAATTTTACAAAAACAAAACAAAAAAACAATTTGACAAAAAAAAATACAATTTTTCCTTATTGTGGTTGCAAATGAAGAGAGTATCGGTCTCAGTGGATATGTATACGAAAAACGGAACCTATTTATTCACTAAAATTAATTTTTTGCATTTTTCCAACTGCTGAAATAATTGCAAAAAATCTGAAAATTGCGGTTATAAGTACGACTAATATTTTACGTGACGCAAGAGATTTGCAACCATCAATGTTCAACATAACATTTTTTCATATTATAATTTTTTAATAATTTAGCTATAAATTGTAAACATTGTGCAAATAGGCTTAAGATATATATTAGAATAGAATAAAATAGATTGATTTTTCGAATACATACATGTTTGAATACACAAAAATATACTATTTTATATGGAATCATTTTCATGTATGCTAAAGCTCATGTGAGCTATTGAGAAGTGTAGTTCATTTTGACTTGTTTTTCTACATACATACAGTGTGACCCAATTAAAATGGAACCACCCCTGTAAAATATGCATTTATCAGTCATTCTCAAAAAATTTCATAACTTTAGTTCCATTTCCAAGGCACTCCGTTTTTTTTTCTTCGTTGAAAACGGCAAAAGTTCATTGGGCAATTTTTTTTCTGAAATTTGACTACACCACTGGATTCGTACTCGTTATAAATGAAAACCATGAGAATTTCATAAAAAAATTTTGTTTAACAACGAAGTTACAACAACTTTAATTTTGGAAACATGGTATTGGATATTAATTTTCATTTAGATTATAGACATATTTGAAATCTGCAACACTGCCGATACAAAGTAGAACACCGGTGAATTTGTACAGTGAAAATCTGAAGTCAATAGCTCATTCCGTTCTACAGTTATAACTCCTGAAAGTATGGTAATGTGAGCGATTTCTGGTAGAAGCGATTTTGTAATAAACATTCGATTCAATTTATCCAGTCATACTTATTGGGGCGCAAATAATTCGTAGCTCACAACAACTATAATTCTGATAGAAACATTACAACATCGGGGTTTCCACAAGGATCAAACTTGGGTCCACCCGGGAAAAAACTGAGTACTTTTTTCCCGGATATATATACACATAAGTAAAGGTAGATATTTAATTTTAGAATATTTTATTATACAAAAGTGCATTTCCTTCATATCAAAAGTACAATTATTAAATGTGCATTACATGAATGACATGTTCCACTATTCGGTACAACAGTCGAATTTTCTTGTGTTGAAATTATATTTTTTTCTGCCATGGACACAACTGCCGTTGATGTACCTGGTCGCAAGTCGGGTGTTATTTCAGCACTGCCACACGTTCTAAACACTTTATTAGCTATTTCTGTCCTGTGTGCTACCGATTCATCAACATACCCTCCAGCGACCGTTGATGACTTCCAATCGCCATGATTCTTTAGTGACATCAAGTCTCCCCAAGATTCAACTTAAAGTGTAGCAGACGATCTTCGAAATGAATGACCTGTATATGAGTTAGCATTTTCAAGTTGAAGAAAATTAGCTACTGTTTCAGGTACAACTGATTTTTACCCACAACCTGATTGATACATTTTCCATTACGATATACATAAAACAGGCGGCGATTCTTTGCTGCTGCTGGACATTCCATAAAATTTAATATATTCTCCAGTAACTACAAATCTTTTATTTACATCATTCTTTGTTCACTTAAGTTTCACAATTGATAACGTTCCCGAATCTTCAATATCATCTAATGTTAACTGGGTGATTTCACAAATTCGACAAGCTCCTGCAATCCTAAATACAACAATAACCTTGGCCATTGAATAAACTTCATCGGGAGCATTATTTAAAAAATCACTAATTTGTGTACTCGTGAAAATCGCAGCTTTTTTGGGCGTGTAACCTTTTCCATTTTGTTTCGGAAATGTAATTAGATTGAAATATTTTGAAATGCCTACATTATTATTGGATTGAAACATAATTTCAATCATTGAATAAATCGACCACATTATTGATGGCTTTTGTTGTGAAAAATAAGCCAATAACACCGTCTCCGAGAAAGTCTGCAGGTCTTTTTCATCTTCCATTCCATAATCTTGAATACGAGGTTTAGCAAATTTTCCGCGATTTAGCTGGCAATAATTTTTGTAACGCTACTTTCTCTACATCTACTAACTCTGGTGGAGTCGGAGAAAACTCGAAATCAGTCATTTTTTAACTTTATATTATTCAAAATAACTACTAAACAACCACTGAGTTCGCAATTTTCAAATCAAATCACAGAATTAAATTGTTCTCTTTCAGTTTAGACAAGTTTCGGGCGAATTAGTCCCATCTTCAGTAGTAGGTAGGAATTATATGTGGAAATACGAAAATAAATTGAGACGTAACTTAATATCACAGAAATGTTGGGTTGAGATCCCAACCTTAGAAAAAATTGTTAGCATCATTTGAAGGGATGGTGTGTTTCCATCCCTCTGAAGAATGCTAACAATTTTTCCTCATGTTGAGATCGCAACCCAACATTTCTTCAATATTAAGTTACGTCTCAATTTATTTTCGTGTTTCCACATATAATTCCTATGTATACTACTGAAGATGGGACTGAGTAGTCCCGAAACTCATCTAAACTGAAAGATATTTACCAATAAACTGTGGAGTCGACTTTGAGCCTACTCACTTCTTTCATCTACTCCACTTTGAGAAATGGCCTTTTTCCTGAAACATCCCAAGTAGCATTTCAAGTGGACGGAACGTAGCGGCCACGATTCTGGAAAACTTTGAAGTGTTTGGCCACAACCACAGCCACATAATATACACGGTTCTATCACGTGGCGGCTACCAAAATGGGGAACACTTTTTTGGTGGCTGCTACGTTCAGATCTACGTTCCTGGATCTCAGATAGCCACATTCTAACCACGTTGTGGTCACCTGGCAAAAACGTGGATATGTAGTGGCCGACACTAGACACGTTAAACAACTGACTGATATGTAGCTCGATCTCTGTTCAGCAACATATTTTTGTGATAAATGTTTCTCATTCTTCCATTTTGCCTGATTCATTTCTAACACTCAATCAACTATAAAAATATATAACATACAAACGCGTAAGTATATTGATTCGGATACTTCTGATCGGAATAAAATTAAAACGAATGAAAGTTTTATGTGAAATATAGATGTTGTAGCTCGATTGTGAGCACGCGCCATCTGAATACACTTTATTTAAGGAAAACATTATAATTTTGGAAATAACTCGCCTCTGAAATTATGTACTTGAATCCCTCAAAGATTGTTTCATCAATTTTGATTAGTTGAAACAAATACTTAGGTAACAAATCACTACGTTTGATGCAGTGCTGATGATAAATAAATCTTTATTGAATATTTCGATCATTTCTCTTATAATGGCGACCCAGCATATTACTGTAAATATGGTGGCTTTTGAAGAATATAACTTTAAAGTGGCAGGAAGTGTAAATATACCACTATAAAGCTCCTCCCATCATAAAGTGCTTAATGGAACTACATTTTTATTCTTTCCACCACTGGAAAGTGGCACCCACGTCGCAGGCCCATGACTCACCACTTCAAAGTTATAACATAAAAATTACAATAGGTTTTATACCTTCGGAAGGGCAGAACACGTCGGGCTATTATAACCTGCCAGTTCAAAGTTTTAACCTCGAAATTGGGGGTACATGTTGATTAATTGTTAAAAAAGGACATGTAGCAAGTATACTGGTTTTTCTGCAGCTCCAATCAACAATTATCAATATCAAGTAACAATTATCATTTAACAAGTAATTAAAATGATGGCATTTATGCAAACAGAATTAACAATTGAAGTATAAATATTAAGCAGGAGTACAAGTCAGAGATCCAATCCATTTAAATGAACCTTTTTATACAAAATCAAGAAAAATTGTCTATTGAAAACGCATAACCCATTTCATTTTGAATGAATATCATTCACGTTTCACGTAATAGGTAAAACAAACTTTTTGTAAGCCACAATAAAATAATTTGAGAAATGTTAGGTTTCTTTTGAAAGCGAAACAATCTTGGACCAATGAATATCATTACTTACGTAAAGTAAAAAATTTTTAAAAATAAAATAATTTGACAAAACTTAGGTTAGCTTTTGTCATCACGCGAAATGGTGAATTTTGAAGGTTATTGTAATTTGTAGAACGTGGCAACCATCACCAGATATCACAATCAAGTGCCTGCCACATTGAAGGTTTTAATGGAGTTACTAAAACGTCACCGAAACTATCTTACTCTCTTGAAACTGACTGTGACTTCGAAGTGTTATTCAAGTGGTACAGAATGCTTACCGCAACGGTTATTCTCCACTTCTAAGTTTGAAAACCTTTAAAGTGTATTGCTCAGTGGCCATAATGTTCCAGACACCTCAAATGACACTAATAAGTTATAGAACTGTGGAGTGACTACCATAGATGGGAATTACGTGACTACAACCTCACACATATAAAATTATAGTTATTCTTACTGTATAGTGGTAGATTTAGTGGTGATTACGTGATAACCACCGAGGCGAAGTTGCAGTAACAGTTTCCCTCACTGTAATGCTGCTTGGGATAAAGGTATTATCATTATTATGTTTACTATTTTTTTGTTATTATTAATCATCCCAATTTTACTCAATAGAAAATATTAATGATTTTCAGTTCTTGAAAAAACTATAGATTCTGAATTTTTACAGTGTATGAATATATTGTTAGACATTATTTAACGTTAGTTAACTCAACTGAAATGTAGTGAGTTGGAATGTAAGTTCAAGGAAGACATTTTACTTCACAACATCTTAATGCTTTGAAATTCACTTTCTATGGGTATCGAATTGAAAAACATTTCCTAACGATCTATCATATAAGGTAAAAGATGTGAACTGTTTCTTGCCTTATATATTGATAAACTATTGAACTAATATGGTACGAATATACAGGTGCTTAGCCTATCCCATTGTAAACGAAAATGACGAGCATTATAGAATATATCTTCGATATAATGTATTGAGGTCTCGGCATGACCAGTATATCATTACTCAACACCAGTGAGATGTCGATGACCTAATCGACGTTTTGTTTACCGGAATAATAATGTTCCACTATCTGCAATCCAGTGAAGGGTACGAGTTCAGTTCTTCTTTTATGGAACCTTGAAAATTAATGCTCATTCTTCTCCTTAAGAATAATATGGACAGGGTGCGTAAGTGAATCATGCTGGTCCTTGGATGGTCTGATGGTAGTTTATCATTTTATACAGCCATGTCGTTTTCTATTGATTATATACCGGGTGACAATGGGACTAGGGCCTTCACTTATCAACCGATTTGAAAATCTTATACATAGATATAAGACACAATTTCCGGTTTCGCCAGAGTACCCATCAACTTCGATTTTTCAAATGAAACACCCTGTATGTTTGATGTTTTTCGGGTTCTACGGCACAAATTACATACGACGTTGTTGCCAAACTTTTATTTTACAAATGAGAAAAAATAATTTATTTTTTTTTAATCCCAGGAGGCCTTGATCAGGTCGAAATGTATACTAATTTACATCAGTAACTCATAGTAATAGTCATTTCATCGATAAGATCAATAACAAATCCTACAGCAGGAATTGAAATTTTCTGAACGCATTTTTAACGAAAAAATCGTTAGAGAATTCAATTACCAATTCAAAGATATACATTATGTATAACTTTCTTTTTGTTCAAATCTAAAAACGATAATTTATTGAATTTGTACAATATTTTATACGATGCCTACAAATTCCAATGAGTTACCCGTTTGGGTTTGATGAAATGAAGGGTAGCCGTGGAATCGTGGAAAACAGTAGGTGATTAATGTCATATCAAAAGTGAAATACCAATTTTACTCGTCATCTCGTTTCGTTTGTAAAAAGTTTTTTCTTAAATGGAAAATAATCGTTATTCTCTAAACGAACAAATCGAAATGATATTGATATACGGAGAATGTCAGAAGAACGCTGTCAATGCTAGTATACTATACGCTGTTCGTTATCCGTTAAGACGGCACCCATCGAGGACCTATTTCAGGAAATTAGAAATGATGCTAAGGAAAGAACCAGCTGATCAAAACCACGTCCACTTCATCGTCAGTGAAGGAGCGGAAACTAATGTTTTAGCATATGTTCATTTGTCTCCATCTGCCTCAGTGCGAGAATTGGAAATTGAATGTGGGATCAGCAGGAAAAGTGGCAGAAACGTATTTTGAAAAACATAAATATCACTCCTATAAATACAGTTTGCATCAGCATCTATATGAAAATGACCCAGAACGGAGACTAACTTATTGCAATTGGCTTTTGCATCATCATTATTTGAATAATGGTTTTGTCTCGAAGATACTGTTTAGAAGTGAGTCTAGATTCACGAATAATGGTATTTTCAATAGGAATAATACAAGGTATTGGGCTCAAGAAAATCTTAGGTTGCTGAGAGAAAGTAATGTTCAAGAAAGATTTGTATTCAACTTTCATAGGGACAAGAATCAGTGGACCAATTTCGACGGGCCTTTGACGAGCCAAATATATCTACAATTCTTAGAGAACGATATTCAAAATAATATCAACGATTTACCTGAGAACATCAGGGAAAATATGTTTTTTCAGCAGGGTGGTGCAGGACCACATAATGCTAATATTGTTCGGCAATATCTTAGTGATACCTATGGGCAGAGATGGATTGGAACAAATTGTCCAATTAGATGGCCAGCCAGATCGCCCGATTTAACCCCTATTGATCTTTATTTATGGAGTCACATAAAATCCAAAGTATACTCGAGCAGATCAACTTCTTTGGAGGACTTGAGAGATAGAAATGAGTGCGCATTTCAGGAAATTCCTGCTCACGAACTGATAAATGTGATGAAGTGTACAAAAATAGAAATAGAATTAGGAAAAACGAGCAATACTTCGAATATATCATTGGTCATTGATAAATAAAATGACTTTGCGATGGTTGTGAAACTCTTCTATTGAAAACAGGATAATGGTATTGTGAGTAATAAGTTGTACGTTGAATGTTTCACTGTTTCAGTCCTTAGATTTATTCAAACAGTTTGATTATATTGAAGTTATTTTTTCTGTAATGGGTTTATGATCATTACATATTGTCAAGTCGATTATTTTTGGTAATTCATTGTTACCATTCTGAAGTAAAGTTTGAAAGAATGAATAGATGTCATGTTACCTACCAATTTTTTCAGATTGATTTCATTTTGTTGGATGGCTCGCTACGTTTTGAACAAAAAGAAAGTGGTACATGAAATATATTGTTGAATTGCTAATTAAATTCTCTATCGAATGGCAAGATGGCCCTCGGTAGGTACCTTTTGAATAAAATGTTTTTTTCCTTCAAAATGCGTTTAGAAAATTCCAATTCCTGCTGTGGGATTTGTTATTGATCTTATCGATGAAATGACTATTATTATGAGTTACTGATATAAATTAGTATAGATTTCAACCTAATCAACGCAAAAAATAATAGTTTTTTTTTAATTGTAAAATAAAAATTGGCAACACTGTCGTATGTAATTTTAGCCGTAGAATCCGAAAAACATCAAACATATGTCTGTCAATCCAAAATTGTGTTTCATATCTATGTACAAAATTTTATTCGAATCGGTCGATAAGTGAAGGAGATATAGGCATGGCCCTAGTCCCATTATCACCCGGTAAATAGAGAATTATCGGAGAAATAAGCAGTGTGATGCTGCAACCAGGATATGTATTTATTGACGAATCATTAAGTTTAGATCTCCCGAATATTGGCTTGGTTTGTGTTGTTCACGTAGATCTAGTGGCCTGAGCTGTATTTTATAAACTTGCACATGGCAGCGTCAGTATCTTTCTCGTAGGAAACGCCTGAATCTCAATAACGCTGTATGTATGATCAGCATTTGCCAAGGGAACGATATCGCTTTGAAGCTGATGATACCGTTAAGACGGTATTCGAGCATTTAACAACTCTCCTTTTATGGTACCAACCTAATCGAAATAAAAGAAAGAACGAAATTACGTACATTTTACCTACAATGTTGGTTGGAATATAAGCCAGTAGAGACCGCCAAAAGAATGGAAAACTACGAGTCCTCTGTGCGCTGTAAATCTATTCTGGATTATGATAGTAATATAAATGTGTATGTTGAGAACAGAAGCGTGTTTTCCACCACAAGATATAAAATTAACCAGTTCATAAATATTCAACTATTCAAATCATTCAGGTAATATACAGTGTCCGGCAAAATATTCGCAGCATATGGAAAACTTTTGGAACGTAGTTCCTTATCGCGCGTTGCTAGACGGAATAAATTAAGACCAAAATTTGTAACGAGACTTTCGCTATGGTTATAAGCCGTGCGGCGTGCGCGTGTTTCTCTGTCTGTCTCTCTCTCTCTCTCTCTCATAGAAAGCAAGCCAGTTATTTTCGTCTTGTCTTTCTATTTCACATTGAACAGTGTGGTGTCGCGACGATTATTTTTGTTGAGTGTATACAGGTTTTTTGTACATAATTAATAATAAAAAATAATAACAATAATGAATCCTGACAGTGTTTCTGCACAAGTTCCGGATATTGCTGATGGAGTTAGGTAAGTAGAGATTTTATACAGACAATAATAAATGCTTGGTATGTATTTTTAGCAAGTACGCATTATAACCTCTCTTTACTATTGTGCTAACCAAGTCATACGCGTTATAATCTCTCCATTATTGTGTGTTTAGCAAGTGTACGCGTCATAACTTTAATAAATTTAAAAGCAAATTATATTTTAATATTACAATATCAATGCCTATGTATTTAGCAAGCCGTGCGTGTTCTAACCTATACGCTGTTGTGTTTACGAAGTCGAGAGAGTATATATATATATATATATATATATATATATATATATATATACATATATATTTATATATATATATATATATATATATATATATATATATATATATATATATATATACAAAGTCCCGCGCATCTATGACGTGTACGAATGAATAGACAGACAGGGTGCATATATATATATATATATATATATAAAATATTATTATAACTTGAAAAAAATCGAATTTTATTACAATTCCTTCACTAATTAATCGAAAGGAACTTCGTTCCATCCGGGTGTCCCTTGACACCTCTCAAGTTTTTTTTATTATTGATTTCTCAAAAAAAATAATCCGTGATAAAAACCTCTGCTTTATCCCAAACCCAAATTGAGAACACTAAAATTCAATTTTATAAGACCCTATACGGGGGAGATAGGAAAGCATGCTTTGTTTTCAAAATAATATGATCCCATCACTTTATTTCTCACGGTAGAATTCAAATTCATGGGGAAATATTGTTCAAAATCGAATGTTGATCCAGAAATTCGAATCGTAGCCACCTATGACCAATTTTATATTCAATTTTTTTTCCCATTTTTTCCTCATTGCCCTGTACAACATAAGGAATATTATGCTAGACGAATGGTATATTGTTAGAGATGATGAATGTTTTCTGATTTCTCCCTTCCATCGAAAAATCACATTAATTGAATTATGTGACGAATTTCACAAAATCTTGATGCAAATAGTAAATAAAACTGAATTGTCTCCAAGGGATGATGCCAGAATGCCAATTAATTCATTTTCACAATACAAATAACATTTTTTGAAACAAATATGTCCTATACTTTATTCTACGTGGAGTCCTCCATTCTCAATACACTGTATAGTACGGCGGTGCATTGCATCATGAACATTTCTTAGTATCTGGGGAGCTATTCCCCGAATACAATCCCTGATAGTATTCTCCAAATGACGTGTATTTCAAAATGGTCTCCTTGAATATACCTTCTGTTCGAGATATCCCCATAAGTAAAAATCCAAAGGAGTGAGGGCCGGTCAAGCGTTTTGGAAAATCTTCCAATCCATCGATTTGGAAATGTTCCATTTAACCACCTTCTCACTTCTAGCGAAGAATGAACGGATGCACCGTCTTGTTGAAAATACATTCCAGCTCTCATGTCCAGAGGAATATCATCTGAATAATCGGAGAGAAACGTCTGAATCATTCCCAAGTATCTTGCAGAATTCAGTGGTTGTCTGAAAAATACTGGTCCAACAATAATGTCACTAAGAATTCCGCACCAGACGTTAACTTTGAAGTGATATTGTATCCCAAAATGGGGATTATTATCTGCCCACCTGCAATTCTGGGAGCTGACTACCCCATTTGATGTGAAGGTTGACTCGTCGGTGTAAATAATTTTTTTCGAAAACTGTCTATTATCTTCCATCATAGACTGAAACCAAAAACAGAAATCCAAGCGATTATCCGGATCTCTCGGTTTCAAAGTGTGTATGAATTTTGGTTCAACGGTTTGAATTTGTTATTACCTAGAACTCTTCTCATAGATCGATCGGATATACAAGATTTTCTCCTCTTTGCGATAATGACATTCTTGGATTTCCAATCGTAGACAGCATAATATTCAGAACAGTTTCTTCATTTTCAGTTATCGGTCGTTTATGTGTCATTTTGTATTTTTTCGAAACCGATCCAGATTCCCTGAATGTTTTCAAAATTCTTGTAAATGTCGAATTATGAACGTTTTTACCTGGATGTCTTTCGTTACAAATATTAGTATGATAATTGTCACCATGTATCATTACAATCTCCACTCTCTCCTGTATACTTAGTCGAGCAGCTACGATTGAATTGAAAAACTACTGAAATTACTCTACAGATTTGATGCGTCAAAAATGGCTTGTTTACAATTAGAAATGAATTTGTTTTCAGAACCAACTGTGATCAGCGAATGTTCTGTATCTCAATCATTTACAGTAAAATTCAAAGAACAAAACTATGGAAGTCGAATGTAACAACCTACGATATTTCGAAATTCATAAATGATACGTGAATAAATTGTTCGAGCGGATTAAACTTCAATTTTGTACGTTGAATGCTGCAAAAACTCAATAAAATATTGTAGATGCATTCTGAACTATACAAAAATTGTTATATTTTACAATTCCTGATTGTCTAGAAAAATGTTATTCGTAGTGTGAAAATAAATTCATTTTCATTCTGGCATCATACCTTGGAGACAATTCAGTTTAATTTACTATTTGCAGCAAGAGTTTGTGAAATTCCGTACATAATTCAATTAATGTGATTTTCCGATGGGAAGGAGAAATGAGAAAACATTCAGATAGTGATATCATCATATCTAACAATATACCATCGTCTAGCATAATATTCCTTATGTTGTATAGGGCGATGAGGAAAAAATTGGAAAAAAAGTTGAAATATGATTCGAATTTCTGGATCAACATTCGATTTTGAACAATATTTCCCCATGAGTTTGAATTCTACCATGAGAAATAATGTGATGGGATCATATTATTTTGAAAACAAAGCATGCTTTTCTATCTTCCTCGTATAGGGTCGTATAAAATTCAATTTTAGTGTTTGCATTCCAGGTTTAGGATAGAGCACAGATTTTATAGCGAATGATTTTTTTTGAGAAATCAATAATAAAAAGTTTTCCATATCCTGCAAACTTTATGCCGGACAGTGAATATTTTTTTAATATTCCCTCAAATAGCTTTTCATATAACTTTATTAACCACCTGCATTTAATGGTGTATTCTCTTTCTCGGAAGGCATGCAGGATTACAACGGCAAACATTGGCATTGGGAATCCACAGCGGAATCCTCATAAAAATAGAATCGTATCAGTTTGTTGGTTCGAAAGCAATATTATCCTCTGGATAGAACGATTTCCCAATTCAATTCCCGATGTTAGTCCGGTTGGGTGGTTTCGTATACATTTTCCTCTCTCGTGATATGTGGAATTGTATAGTTTTTTATTGGCTCGGGAATTGAGGAAATGCATGTATGGTTTTAATGGCGATGTTCGGATTGTTATGATTCACTAAAGATTGATTAAGTGATAACATGCCACATCAAAAACCGAAATGTTGTGTATTTTTTATAATAAAGGATGATACTAGAATACTGCAGGGTGGATGGAGAAAGATCGCAAAAAATGTGGTTACAAAATGTCAGATCCGTGTATAAATAGAAGATGAGAAGGCTTTCGAAGTTTTAGTATTATGGTCAAAAGCGCCTTAGGTGATGCTTAGATTGTTTCACATTTGTTTGCTTTTCATGTTTCCGTAGTAAGCAGGAGGAAGGATATTTATAAAGGAGCGGAATGTTTATTTGCTCAGAATTTATATATATATATATATATATATATATATATATATATATATATATATATAAATTGATATTGTATGCACAAGAAGTGACTCTTTAAAGTTTTCAAGCTTTCGGAATGTTTATTTCCATCTTCAGGGATATACAATGAAGATTGAACAATTAGTTGTCATTCGAACCTTAAGGTACTAATAACACTCTTTTTGAGATAGTTCTATTGTTTAGAATGTTTTCATAAAGTACGGTGAAATAAGTTTGACTTTAGTTGGCAACTCATGTTTAAATCGTCATCACAAATTGATTCATGAACAGGTTAAAATTCTAAAATATAAATTCTGACATGTTCGAGAATAGGTCAATTTAAATGGTGGAAAATTATTTATTCCTGTCATTGCTTACAGTCCACTGGGTGTACACTGATTGAATTGGTGTGCCATTATTGGCCAAAGTATTATATAATTTTGTATTGGTCCATGAAAGTTAACTTGAAGATATATAATAACTAGAAAGCTCCGATATTGGAAAATTTGTATTTTCCATTGCTACAATAAGTGAAATTTATTCCTTCTATTAGCAATGGAAAATACAAAATTTTCCTCAAATCAATCGGAGCTCTTTACTAGTTATTAATATATCTTCAAGTTGGCCCAACCTTCAGTTGGTACTAACAAGAAAATTACTATAATACTTTGGCCAATAATGGCACACCAATTCATATCAGTTGGTACTACCTCAGTTGGTAACAGTGACTGTCAAAGCAGATGACAAGTGATAAATAATTTTCCCACCATTATAACCTATTGTACTTTCTCAAGGTACACATGTTTCAGAATTTATATTTTAATATTTTAATTAGTACCTGTTCAATGAATTTTGAATTTAATGTGTATAATTAGTTGACGATTTAAAACATGAGTTGCCAACCAAAGTCATAACTTATATTTCACCGTACTTACATGAAGAAATTCATAAACAAATAGAAACTAATCTCAAAATGATGTAGTTATTAGTACCTTAAGTTCGAATGACACACTAATTTGTTCAATCTTCATTGTAGTATCCTGAAGATGAAATAAAACATTCCGAAAGCTTGGACAAACTTTAAAGAGTACACTTTTTCTTTTGCTGCATACCAATAATCAATTTGTTTACACCTAACTAGTCAGCCACGACTATCTTTCACTATATATATATATATATATATATATATATATATATATATATATATATATACTAGCGGACCCGACAGACGTTGTCCCGTCCCAATTTCTATGTTCCCTAAAATGTTTTTCCCGAAAACTCTCGTCCGCGTAGAATTTTTTTTTTCTATGTTTTCCTTCATGTTGTTTCACCTAGATCATGCTTTTGACTCCTTCCGCTTCCTGTTGTCCCGTTATCTCGTTCTCCCGTTATCCCATTTTCCTGTTAACCCTTTTTTTTCTTTATCCCTTATCCCCTTATCCTGTCATCCCGTTATCCCGTTTTTTTTATCCCTTTTCCCGTTATCCTGTTATCCCTTCCCTTCCCTTTTTTTTTCCCCGTTATCCCGTTTTCCCTTATCCCCTTTTCCTGTCATCCCGTTATCCCGTTTTCCCGTTTTTTCGTTATCCCGTTATTTATGTTATCCCGTTATCCCGTTTTCCTGTTATCCCTTTTTATTCATCCTGTTATTCCGTTTTCCCGTTATTCCCTCATCCTGTCATCCCTTTTCCGTTTTTTCGTTATCTCGTAATCCCGTTATCCAGTTTTCCATTCCGTTATCCCGTTTTCCTTATCCCATTTTTTTTTTATCCTGTTTTCCCCTTTATCCTGTCATCCCGTTTTCCCGTTTTCTCGTTATCCCGTTATTCACGTTATCCCGTTATCCCGTTTTCCTGATATACCTTTTTTTATTTATCCCGTTATTCCATTTTCCGTTATTTCCTCATCCTGTCATCCCGTTATCCCGTTTTCCTGTTTTTTCGTTATCCCGTTTTCCTGTTATCCCGTTTTTTCTTTGAAATAAAAAAAAATAAGAAAATAGGGGTTGATCGTAGAAGGGTGAAAATTAGGAGTTATATTAATTTTATAATTGTAAGTCATGACAAAATAAAAATTAAAAATCTTGTCAAAAAATGGGGATTGATCGTAGGAGGGTGAAAATTTAGGGTTGTATGTATTTTTGAATGCTGTATCATAAGAAATAAAAAAAAGAATGTTTTCTGAGAATTGAAAAAAAAATTAAGGGGTGGACCACCCTTAACATTTAGGGGGACGATTTGTGAATCTAAACCATCCAGGGCGCCACACAAACGCATGCAAAAAAAATTCATTCCAATCGATCCAGCCGTTTATGATACCGACTGCAGCGCCATCTGCCGGGCTGATTTGTGAATCTTAACCATTCAGGGCGCCACCCAAACGCACCAAAAAAAAAATTCATTCAAATCGGTCTAGCCGTTTACGAGGAGTTCAGTGACACACACGTACAGTAGAATTATATATATAAAGATATATATATATATTATATACATATATATATATATATATATATATATAGATATATATATATATATATATATATATATATATATATATATATATATATATATATATATATGTTGATATGATACGTGCGGTCGTTTTCATTTTATATTCATTATTTATTTATTTAATTTTTCACAATCAGACATCATAACAAAATATATATATTTTTTTGTTTTTGCTATACTTTGTTTTGTTTTACTTTGTTTCTGCTATTTTCAAAGTCTTTAAGCTAATTCCCTTTTTGAAGATTTATTTAATATGTATTGATAAATAAATACCCATATAAATATTCAATATCTCCGGCTATGCATTTCACTTCTTTCCTTTACCTTATTTTCTTCACCTCAGCTAACTCAATCGGTACGCCTATGGAATCTCAGAAGTCGGTTCTACTGTGGAGCCCTCTTGATGTCGATTTCAGAAATAAGCAATTTATTGTTGGGCAAACATGGAAAATAATGCAGAGATTCATCAAATAATAATTTCCTCTATTCAAGAAAAACTTATTACTACCTGGTCTGCGATAAATTACCTGATTAATGCTTCATAACAAGTATATATACAGCAAATGTGAAATAATGGGATAATAAAGTGAAATTTTAACCTAGTTTTGTAGGTTATGTGTTCTTTATGGTAATTCGTGAAAAGTTCTATCAACATTCTCGGGAAGTGTTGTTTTTACTTGCACTGTGGTGACTTTTATGGTTTCAAAAAAATACCTTGGGACGTCTGGTAACGAGAATGTAAACGTTTCGGATTTTCTCTGATTCCTGGAAACTGCTGATCCTTTTGTCGGCTGTGACTTCTCCTCGTATTGGTAAATTTCCAATGAAAAAGGTAAGTTTAACTTTTCATCTAGAATCTTTTTATCTGCTATGGTTCTTCATATCATTTCCATGTAGTCTTGACAAAATAGCTGTTTTTCTATTATAAGTTGATGATTTTTCAGGATGTAAATTTATCATGGGTTCTTCCAAAATTAATTTTTTTCACAATCCTCCTAGCTTGTTGATTCTCCTCCCTTGATTCAAACACATTTTGTTTTTCTTCTAGAATTTTCGATTTCCACGCACTTTTTTGTACACTTTTCATTATTTTCACTTCTTTGACAGTTTTTATTTATTAAACATCTCTAACTACCTTATAATCTATATACAATACATGTAAAAATCATTTTTTCGACATTTCTGCTTTTCATATTTTCTAATTTTGCATCAAGATCTTTCCTGGCATCTCATTGGCTGTTGTGTTCAGATCCACTTTCATATACAGGATGTTCAAACTTTTAATATTTTGTTATCTGCTTGTGCTCAAAATATATTCCTAAATTTCGATTTCTAAAAATTTTAAAATTGTGCCAATTGCTTATAATTTTTGAAAACATGTTTATTTCAAACATAGGTATCGATTAATATTATACAAGGTTTCAGAAAACGGAAGAATCCTCAGAAAAACTGTAAAATAACATAGCACAGATTACCAAATATGAATATTTTTTTATTTATAGGTTGTTTTCAATTTTTTATTCTAATTTCAACTCTTTAAACATTTATTGTTCTTCTAAACATAACAATATATATATATATATATATATATATATATATATATATATATATATATATATATATATATATATATATATATATATATTTATATATATATATATATATATATATATATATATATATATATATATATATATATATATATATATATATATATATATATATATATATATATATATATATATATATATATATATATATATATATATATATATATATATATATATATATATATATTATATATATATAATATATATATATATATATATATATATATATATATATATAATATATATATATATGTTGATATGATACGTCGGTCGTTTTCATTTTATATTCATTATTTATTTATTTAATTTTTCACAATCAGACATCATAACAAAATATATATTTTTTTTGTTTTTCTATACTTTGTTTTTGCTATTTTCAAAGTCTTTAAGCTAATTCCCTTTTTGAAGATTTATTTAATATGTATTGATAAATAAATACCCATATAAATATTCAATATCTCCGGCTATGCATTTTACTTCTTTCCTTTACCTCATTTTCTTCACCTCAGCTAACTCAATCGGTACGCCTAAGGAATCTCAGAAGTCGGTTCTACTGTGGAGCCCTCTTGATGTCAATTTCAGAAATTAGCAATTCATTGTTGGGCAAACATGGAAAATAATGCAGAGATTCATCAAATAATAATTTCCTCTATTCAGGAAAAACTTATTACTACCTAGTCTGCGATAAATTACCTGATTAATGCTTCATAACAAGTACATATACAGCAAATGTGAAATAATGGGATAATAAAGTGAAATTTCAACCTAGTTTTGTAGGTTATGTGTTCTTTATGGTAATTCGTGAAAAGTTCAAAATTCTCTGGAAGTGTTGTTTTTATTGCACTGTGGTGACTTTTATGGTTTCAAAAAAATACCTTGGGACGTCTGGTAACGAGAATGTAAACGTTTCCGATTTTCTCTGATTCCTGGAAACTGCTGACGGCTGATTCCATTGGAAATTTAAAAGGTAAGTTTAACTTTTCATCTAGAATCTTTTCATCTGCTATGGTTCTTTATATCATTTCCATGTAGTCTTGACAAAATAGCTGTTTTTCTATTATAAGTTGATGATTTTTCAGGATGTAAATTTATCATGGATTCTTCCAAAATTAATTTTTTTCACAATCCTCCTAGCTTGTTGATTCTCCTCCCTTGATTCAAACACATTTTGTTTTTCTTCTAGAATTTTCGATTTCCACGCACTTTTTTGTACACTTTTCATTATTTTCACTTCTTTGACAGTTTTTATTTATTAAACATCTCTAACTACCTTATAAACTATATACAATACATGTAAAAATCATTTTTTCGACGTTTCTGCTTTTCATATTTTCAAACTTTCTAATTTTGCATCAAGATCTTTCCTGGCATCTCATTGGATGTTGTGTTCAGATCCACTTTCATATACAGGATGTTCAAACTTTTAATATTTTGTTATCTGCTTGTGCTCAAAATATATTCCTAAATTTCGATTTCTAAAAATTTTAAAATTGTGCCAATTGCTTATAATTTTTGAAAACATGTTTATTTCAAACATAGGTATCGATTAATATTATACAAGGTTTCAGAAAACGGAAGAATCCTCAGAAAAACTGTAAAATAACATAGCACAGATTACCAAATATGAATATTTTTTTATTTATTGTTGTTATATATTTATATATATATATATATATTTATATATATATTTATATTATATATATATATATATATATATATATATATATATATATATATATATATATATATATATATATATATATATATTTATATATATATATATATATATATATATATTTATATATATATATTATATTTTATATATATATATATATATATATATATATATATATATATATATATATATATATATATATATATATATATAAATAATATAATATATATTATATATCTTTTTGCTAAACTTTGCCTTACTATATTCAGAGGTATATTCGTGAAAAGAGACACAACGTCAAAGCTAACTACTTTGTAGTTTTCAGGTACTTTATAATTATTAATAAAATTGTTTGTTTCCAAGTTTACCCTGTAATTAGTAATTGGAACCTTGTTTTAGATGTCCTGAAAATGAAATTGAATATTTCCAAAGTTCGACAAACAACAAAGAGTCTTTATAACACTGGCCTTGGAATTGACTGCAACCCCAGGAGAGAGATTAACATTGTATTTTCTTCTCCTCCGATTCTTCTTTCGTGAATACGTTTTCAGTCAAGAAACTACCTTTATTTATATATATTATATTTATAATATATATATATATATATATATATATATATATATATATATATATATATATATATATATATATATATATATATATATATATATATTCAAAAACCAGTGTAATAAAGACTCTTTGTTGTTTGTCAAGCTTTCGAAATATTCAATTTCATCTTCAGGACATCTAAAACAAGGTTCCAAATACTAAGTACAGGGTAAAGTTGGAAACAAACAATTTTATTAATAATTTTAAAGTACCTGAAGACTACAAAATGGTCAGATTTGACGTTGTGTCTCTTTTTACGAATTTACCTCTGAATATAGTAAGTTTAGCAAAAAGATGGGAAATGATCTCGAATTACTGTACATTAACATGGAGTGCTTTCATGGACATCCTAGAATTCATTTTTGAATCAAATTTCTTCATTTTCAAAGATACATACTACAACCAGGTATTTGGCACCCCTATGGGTTCTACCATATCGCCAATACTCATTGATTTAGTACCAGATGTGGAAGTGGAAGATTGCCCCGTTCGTTAAACGCTACATAGATCATCTCTTGCTCGCGGTACCTGAAGATAGTGTTGAATAAGTGTTATATTACTTCACTAGCTATGATATAAATTAACAGTTCACCTCAGAATCAGAAGACCATCGAAACATTCATTTTCTAGACACGAGAGTGTTTAGAGGAGAAGACAATGTTCTTGGCACAAAATAGGAAACCTTACAGCAGTTATCACTCATACCACCCGTCCCATATGAAAACAAATCTTATGCTAGCATTGAGAAAGATAGTCATTATGCTATCACATCCAACATTACAGTCAGAAAGCTTGAATGATTTTAAAAACATTATCAATGAAAATTCATATCCGAAAAAAAATTGATAAACAAGTTATTGTTCAACTCCCATCAGAGAATACATTTCAAGAATCCTCAACATCAAAAGACTGACAATAATAATTTGAAAAGTAATAATAATGATGACAACGTTGCCAATAGTTTTGTTGGATATAGAACACTTCCCAATATAGAAGAACTGTCATCAAAACTAATCAATATATTCAAAAATGAAAGTCTCCAGATAATAAAGAAAAACATAAAAACTATCTACTTTATTTACAAAAACTAAATCTTCCCTTGGAATTCCTGAATCCTCACATGTAATTCATAGTACTCCTTGCTCAAATTGTGATAAAGTATACATAGGCCAAACTAGTAGAAATTTATCAGGACGCAGCATCCAACACAGAAGCGACTGCAACCTAAATAAAAATACCTGTGCACTTACCGAACATACGATGAAACATTTCTGTGATTTTAACAATACAAAAATATTAGCTGTAGAAGGAAACGAAGAAAAAATGAATTTTCTTGAAATGATCCACATCAACAGTCAACCAGCATGTATGGACAAACGATCGGACATTTCAATTTTGAGTGAAATTTACAGCTATTTTTCAAAAATGGACATTAAGAGCAGAGTCCCCCCTGACAACTCATAAAGCAACCCACATGTATTTCTTTTTCCTATTTGAAGTGACGGAGGTTCATGGTCTTCCTAAGAATATTATGTGTAATGGTGTTAGCATTTTAATCAATTGCATTTTAATTATGTTTTGATATTATGTGTGTTTGCTGTCTCACGCTGGTAGGTTCAGTTGTTTCCAAGTTTACCCTGTAATTAGTAATACGCGCGTTTAGTGAATATGTCAAGAGCGTATTTTTTTGTTGTGTTTGTCAGTCTTTGGATGCCAACAAACCGTAACGCGTATTCTGTTAACACAGCACTTTATCCAAACATTTTATTTAAAGAATTCTGGAAATATTTAAGCACTTATAGCAATATACTTATACAATATTACTGGACAACGGTTTGTTGGCATCCAAAGACTGATTTACACCAATAAAAATTGGTCGCGTGACGTCACACTAAACGCGCGTGTTGGAACCTTGTTTTAGATGTCCTGAAGATGAAATTAAATATTTCGAAAGCTTGACAAACAACAAAGAGTCTTTATTACACTGGCCTTTGAATTGACTGCAACCCCAAGAGAGAGATAAAAATTGTATTTTCTTCTCCTCCGATTCTTCTTCTTATATATACAGTGTCCGTCATAAAGTTGGCATATGGAAAAAAACTTTGTTATTGAAATTTCTGAAAAACTCTGATGGCGGTTCGTTTTTGCATGTCTGACAACTGAAAAATCCATTGCGACTTATACAGTGACCGGCAGTAAGTACGCATCATATGGGAATTTTTTTTAATATAATATTTTGACAAATGTCGATACATGCAATCGCTTCTGCATCAAAAGAAACTCCAAAAGATGGTGTACAGTGCCGTTCGTCTCTTCTTGTTTGGCAGGAAATTTGAAAAAATTAAAAATTATGTCTCAAAACATTATTTGGAAAAATTGAAAAATTTATTTGGAAAAGTTGTTCAAAACGACATTTTATAGCTATGTACGAATTTGGAAAAAAATCTGAGAGGAAAAAATGAAAATAAATTTTTGCAATAAAAAAAAATTCAATTTGGAAAAATACATTTCTGACAAAAAAACTCATTAGTAATCCCAATAGTGATATTTTGAATAATATTTTGTAAAGATTCACCAGCTACTTCTATTTTATTCGAAGAAAATTTTAAATCTGTGGATTTGCCATGTGTTCAACTGCTTCATAAGAGGTCACAGAAATATCTTCAGGACATTATAATCCCGATACTGTTCATTATTGACGAAGAACCATGTATCTACAGAATTTTGATATGAATTTTTTATTAGAACAAAAAATTGATTCAATTTTTTACATAATTACATTTTCTAATAAAATTAGAAGCTGAAATAATTATAAACCAAACAATTTAATGCATACTCGAAAGTTTGTAATCAATTTATTTATTGTTTGAATAAAAAATTCAATTTGAAATTATGTAGATACAAGGACCTTTATTAATAATGAACAGTATCGGGATCATAATGTCCTGGAGATATTTCAGTGACCTCTTATGAAGCAGCTGAATACATGGCAAATCCATAGATTTCAATTTTTTTCCGAATAAAATAAAAGTAGCTTGCGAAAATTTACAAAATATCATTCAAAATAATACTGTTGGCCTTACTAATGAGTTTCTTTGTCTAAAATGTATTTTTCCAAATTTGAATTTTTATTATGGAAAAAATTGATTTTTATTTTTTTATCTCAGATTTTTTTCAAAACCTGTACATAGCTATAAAATAACGTTCTGAACACCTTTTTCGAATAACATTTTTCGATATTTTCCCAACTAAGTGTGTTTTGAAACATAATTTTTAATTTTTTTAAATTTCCCTCCAAACACGAGAAGACGAACGGCACTGTACAACGTTTTTTGGGGTTGCTTTTGATGCAGAAGTGATTGCACATATCGATATTCGTCAAAATTTATTAATAAAAGAATTTCCCATATGATGCGTACTTTCTGCCGGTCACTGTATCACGTGACCTCATATTTGGCGGGAATTAAAAAAAAAGTTGTCTGTGGTGCCGAAAAATGGGTCAAATTGACAAGATATCGAAAAAAATTAAAGAGAAAATGTATTTGGAATCCAACAAGGACCCCATGAACCAATTGTGAACCATATTGAAGAAAAAAAAAACAAAAATATCATTTTATTCCTCTACCCTTACTAAGAAACATTATACATTCTTGTTTTATCTGGAAACAGCTCAAATAGCCTGAATCACATAAGTTTGGGTCAAAACTAATCAAATATTTGTGGAATAGACATTTTGCGGGAGATTAATTATGAAAACACCATTCAGTCTTGTCACTAGGTGTAGTCATGCCCTGTATATTGATGCACATGAGCTTCTTCAATATTCTCAACCCGTAAATAAAATTCAAACCAACTAATATTTGTAACTAAAACTTGATAATACATTATTTATTCTTGCTAAATTTGATATTGGTTAGTAAATTTGAACTTCAATGACTTGGCTATATTTTTGAATTTTATAAGGCGGCTTTGAAAAAAAATCTACTTTTGTCGTAACGATAGCAAATGTCACAATGACTTGTTAACAATTTGTTTGGAGTTGTAGTTTTCTTATCAGTTTTTGTGTTTTTCAATCTATCAATGGAAATGGCTCCAAAAGAGTATACAAGAAAAAATAGAAATAGAATTGCTATATGGCGAAAATTATCAGAGCACAAGAGAAGTAGCTGAAATTTTCAATGAAAGGCATCTAGACAAAAATTTGAATTCTGCTTCGGTGGCAAAGATATTGCAAAAATTAAAGGAAACTGGTTCGGTTGAAAACAAATATGAAAGTGTTCACGTTAAGCCTGTTGTAAATAATGAAAATAATGTAAACAATGTTTTACTGACAGTCACTGAGACATCAAGAGTTTTGACGAAAATTAGACAGAAAAGGTAGAAATATCTCAAACCTCTGTTAGACGAATTTTAAGCAAAATCACTTTCAACAATACAAACCAAAATTTGTGCAAGTACTGCAGACAGGGATAAGACGCTCGATTTTATTTTCGTGCATGGTTCCAGGAATGTTAGAAGACAATCGTGAGTTCTCAAAAAATGTGCCATTTTCTGACGAAGCAACTTTTACCTCAAATGGTGTCGTCAGTTCTCAAAATTGTAGATGGAGGGCAGATCATAATCCTAATTTCATTATTGAAGCCAAGAACCAATATAGTTTCAAAGTGAATGTATGGTGTGGAATTTTAAATGAGCGAATTGTAGGTCCCTTCTTTTTTAAACACAATTTAAATGGCTAACGGTATTTGAACTTTTTACGGACCGAGATATCGACAACCTACCATTATAAAAGCGGATTCGTTTATTCTTTCAACAAGATGGGGCTTCTATTCATTCTACGAATGGAGTGCGGTAGTGGTTGAACAATGAATTTGGTGAGCAGTGGATAGGTCGATATTCAGGTAAACCTTGGCCTGCTAGGTCTTCAGACCTAACGCCGTGTGATTTTTTAAGGGGCTAGCATAGAGGTTCAAGTGGCATATCGTTTGAGAAGATAATTCAATTCTCTTTTCAACCATTTTTTTTTATTTTGTAATATGCATTTTGAATTTTGTTATACTTGACATTTCAAATGCATATCGTGAAAAAATATATTGACGAAACTGAAAACAAAACAAGATGGTTGAAAAGAGAATTGAGTTATCTTTTCAATGATATTCCACTTGACCCCCCATGCTATTTAAAAATTTTAAGTTGATGTGCCCCTTCGCGACATCTATCGAGCAATCACAATGTCTTTCATTTCAAAAAGTAGTATCGGTGATATCATTCAACTATAAAAAGCCGCCATGTATGATTTTGATACCATGACAAAAAAAAAGGTTCAACTTTGCGGTGTATTATTGAAAAACTCGTAGATCACATGAATCTTTCGAAAAAAATAAAACCGAATAATCAGCAGCTGAGAAGTAATTTGCTATGGAAAAAATAATTTTTTTTATTGGTGCCCCTTTTTACCCATTTAAAGCACGCCTCAGCGTGTTTAAATCGAACTTTAAAAAACGCGCGTTTTTTAAAGGTAACCATGACAACATCAACAAATCGAGAAACGTGAAGTCTAAATGACAAATTTTTGATTATTGATCTGACAGGAGTACCTTGTAACGTCAAAATATTACTCACAATTCGTTCATTTATATGTGCTCCTCCATCCATTTGATGAACTTTTCATATTCTTTTTTATATATATCACTGGATTTTCGTGGTATTAACCGCGATTCTGCCTCACTATTCAAAAAATCGATATTAGAATAATTCATTTTTGAGCTCTGGTGACAACAAATATTGATCTTTGGTAACAAATTGCAAAGTAATGTTTTTCTCATTTCCATGACAACGATACTGATGTCACATCACGAATTTAACCTTCTTGCATTATTAGTTCTTATTTCTATTATTTGTAGTAATAATACCAGTATATATGATTTCAAAGTGCACCAATAAAAAAAAATAACGTAAAGTATTCGTGGATAACTGGTCTTAAAAACACTTGCTCTATTTCGAGCACTCCGGCTGCGCTGTCGTGCTCGAAAAATCGCGCGTGTTTTAAAGCCCTTTTTATCCACTTATACTTTAATATACTATTTTATGGATGAAACTTTTTATAAGTCTAATACTCACGCAAATCAATCTCTAAATAAAATAGAATTATAAAAGTGCAAGCAAGTAGGAAGAACGAGTTCATCAAGAGTCAAATCAAACCCCAAATCGAGCTCATTCCTAATTTACCTATGAATAGTGTTCCAGTGAAAGATAATTCTCTCTATCTTAATTTCTCCTAACAATGGTCATGGGCCGCATCTATTGCCCAACCGTATCCACAGAACAATAGAATAACCAATTCCGTCAGAATTCTATTACCGCAAATGTTCACCGCGGGAATCCCACGATAAGCAAGCAAACCATCCCACTTAGGCATCCATGAGCGTACATTCCCCCGCATGACCTACAGACACTGTCAAAAATTGCAAAAGTAATTCCTCCACCATACTTATTCACTTTACACCTATATGCGCCTTTCAATCATCAGTAGGTAAACTACAATACATAAATTGTTTCATGTTATTACAATAAATACCGCGAGTTTCTAATTGGGTTATTTTATACTTTTTACTGTTTCTCAAATCGCTAACTAATGGGATCTTGATTAGTATTTGAGCTCTCCTTCACAAATGAAGATGAATGTGATTCAGGGTTTTCGAAAATTCAACCCTAAAGGGGTAAAATATCTGTATAGTTAGTTTTAAAGTTAGGATCATGAAAATTGGTATTTGGGGGTCTTTCTTACATATGGAAAATAAGTGTTTCGGTATATTTGGAAATTCAACCCCTAAAGGGGTGAAATGGGGGTTAAATTTGAATTGGAAGTTTGTATAGGAATTCTGTTCGTTTTAAGTTGGGGTCATAAAAATTGGTATTTGAGGTCTTTGTTACAAATAGAAGAAAAATGTTTTCAGTTTTAAAAAAAAATATCTGTATAGTTAATTTCAAAGTTAGGAGCATGAAAATTGGTATTTGGGGGTCTTTGTTACAAATAGAAGAAACATGAATTTTAGTGTTTTTAGAAATGGGCGTGATAGTTTGTAATGGGGGTTCCGTTAGTTTTCAAGCTAGGGTTATGGAAATTACTATTTGAGTTCTTTGTGAGGGATAAAGGATTACATGCTTCAGTATTTTTATAAATGCAACCCCTAGGGGGTGAAAGTTTCTGTGAGGGTTTCGTTCGTTTTGGAGTTAGGGTTATAAAATTGGTATTTGTTACATTTGTTACAAATAAAAAAATACTTGTTTCAGTATTTTTAGAAATACCGCCCCTAAAGGAGTGAGTGGATTTGTACTAGTTGTCATAAAGAAACAAAAGTTCGTCGCTGGTACCAGCTAGTTATAGTATATAACAGTTAATAGTTGAGGTAAGGTGGGTAAGTGTATGTTAAAAGTAATCCAAATTAAGTAGGTAACAATTAGTTGATTTTAGCCACAAAAAATAAAAAAATAAAACGCCTTTAACAAAAAATAAAACCGACAAAAACTAAAAAGCAAAAATTTAAATGAACTTATTTAGTCTTGATAACTGAGCTCCTGAACTAATGTAAGTAACTAATTTTGGGTCGCCGCCAAACAAACAATGAACGAAGATCATTAAATAACTTTAAAGAAATGATCCAAACAAAATAACTAAAAATGCGATACAGAAATCACATTTCCAAGAACAGTTCTCTCTTAACGCGTGGGCAGGAATCCTTGGAGATTATTTCATAAGTCCATTCTTTATTCTGGCAAGATTAAACGGAGAGAGATATTGTCATTTTCTTGAAGAAGATTTGCCTATTCTACTGGAAGATATGCCGCTTAGACTACGAAATGAAATGTGGTTTATGCATTCAAGCGCGAGCATTTTTAGATCAAACTTTCGGCAACCGTTGGATAGGTCGGGGATGGCCTCAACCATGGCCCCCTAGGTTACCAGACCTTAACAGTTTGGATTTTTCCCTGTGGGAAATCTAAAATCCTTCATTTACCAGACCCCTAACCAAAATGAAGAAGAATTAAGTAATCGAATAATTAACTCTTGTAGAACGATTCAAAATATCCAGGGAATTTTCCAAAGAGTGCGCGAATCAATGAGAAGAAGATTGGATGCGTAAATACAGGCAGGAGGTGGACATTTCGAACATTTATTGTGATTTTGATTTAGATTTATATCTGTTTCCGTTGTTTATTGTTGTTCAAAAATGTTGAAATGTTTCTATGTCGAATAAAAAAAAAGGTTTCAAAATTGTTTCACTTTTTGACAAACACATGCATCGATTGATTTAAATCAACATATCTCGAATCTTTTTCACGTAAAAATGATAGAGGAATCGATTTTTCTTCTAGAAAATGTGATACATAAATGCCCGACAAAGTTGTGACTCTCCAAAAGAGACCAAGAGACCTGTAGGCGGCGCCCCCCACAATTAGGGCCCAAACTAAGATCAAATTTGAATTTCTCATATTGAAAAATTCCCAAATACCAATTTTCGTCTAAATATCGACATTATTTTTGAAATTATTTAGGAAAAACCAAAATAAAAATAAATTTTTAACACCCTGTATATCTAAAATGAAGGTCTTGCAGACCCGTGCTTACATGAACTTTTCACCTTATGAATAACTGAAGAACACCCTGTATATATGAAAAATGGTCGTTGTTGAACATAAAAGCCAAAACGTAAAAGTTACAAACAAGGAAAAAGGAAACGGATGGAATGAAGAGGGACAGAAGAATAATTTCCAATGTTGACTTGCTTGCTTGTTTTTTATCGCCTATCTATTACAAGATAATATGCTAGTAATTGGGGCTCTAGACACAACGACCCCCCTTCCGTGGGCAAGCGGAGTTGTCTCACTCGAAATAATACCACGAATGCCGAAAACCATCACAATAAAATGAATTTGCGATGCACGTGGAACGGCTGTACAATAACTCACATTAACCTGACCACGAGCCGGAAGTCGAATCCTCCCTCCGATGTTGACTGATGGTACATGAACATATTTGGTGTTTTGTGGTTGAAAATGTTTCATGTTTGCTTTTGTCCAAAAAGTACTAGATTTCACTCGATTTCCCTATAACCGTATGAAGGTACTAGATCGCATAAAAATGTACTAGATCTGGTACGAAAGTACTGACAGGAACAACCCTGGCTCAGACTCTGCTCTGAATTCTTTTTTCACATGTGCACAGTCCTCGCTTTATCATTCGACTTTCCGCTATAAGCTATGAGCTGCCATCTGTACTCACCATGACGAGTAACGAGATAAACAATAACATTCCAAGAATGCGCTCTCCGCACGACCCCTCGCAACGACATGTGCCCGCACCTGTGTGTCCATTCGTGTAGCTGTCTTGCCGCCGCCGCGCACCCCGCTGCCATCATTTTGTTTTGTTTGGCGCCGTCTCAAAATTAGTTACTTATATTGGTTTAGGAGCTTAGTTATCAAGACTAAAGAGGTTCATTTTATTTTTTGCTTTTCAGTTTCTTATTTCGTCGGTTTTATTTTTTGTTGATGTTTTTATAACGTTATATATATATATATATATGTTGAAACCTTTCATTGTTTTATTATTTATCGTTTCATTTCATTTTGTCACCCTATATATGTTTATAAAAAAAAGGACAGAACTGTCAGTCAAGTTATTTTGGATAAGTCAATAAAAACTTTGTAAGACTGAAAATAAGTTTAATTGGCATTTCCTGACCATAAGGTAGCTTGAGTTGTAACATATGGTGACCCCGACAAGCACACGACATGGAAAAAAGTACGTCAGATAATTTGCGAAACTCCTCGGAGAGACCCAGACGAACAACTGCAGGTATCAATGGAAACCTCAATGAAGAGTTCGTATGGCCCGATCAGTTTGGTATGCGGAAAAAGTCTATACCATCCAATTCTTTGTCAGTTAGTTCTAAACATTAAGAAACCACCAAAACAAGCAAAACTTCAATTTCCCAACACTCACAATTGAGCATAGAAAGGAAACGATTCGCGTTAGAAACAGAAAAGAAAAAACAAGAATTGGAAAAGAAACAACGACAATTGGAGCAGAAAATAGAAATAGAAAATAGCATGAAACTTTTAGAGTTGGAATATCAATTGAAAGAAGCCGAAATAGTAGCTCAGGAAGAATTAAAAAGTCGGTCAGAAAGAAGACGATTACCATCAAATCTTCCAAGTACTACTGAAGACTACAGAGAAGTAGTTTCTGAATGGGTGAATAATTTGCTGGCTGAGTACACCTACGAAGAACCAAAATTTGTCGAAAAAGGCACTTCGAGTGAAATAAAATTACTTTGTGAAACGATATCGAACGTCATCAAATCAGTGTCGACACCGACTTCTAAAAGTCATAATAAGTTCATGGCCCGAAATTCAGTAGAAAAAGACTTTCCTTACTACGACGGAAATCCACAAGAATGGCCATTGTTCTATAAGCAATTTAAAAATATTTGCGCTCTTTGTGACTTCTCAAATGAAGAGATAATGCTAAAACTTCAGAAGAGTTTGAAGGGAGAAGCCAAATCTTCGGTAGCCGGAATGATGTTAACGGCAGACAACGTCGATTTGGTGATGGAAACTCTGGAATTGAGATTTGGAAGACCAGAGTTTGTGATCGAAGGACTCATAACCAAAGTCAGAAATATTCCGTATCTCAAAGATTCGAATTTCGAAAAACTCATACAATTCTCCAGCGAAATTAATAATATGGTGGCAATCATGAAAACCCTTAAGTCTTCAAGTCATCTTCAGAACCCACAGCTATTGAAAGACCTTGTTAAGAAACTTCCCGATCATCTGAAACTGAAATGGGGTGAAAAAATGATGGTAGATGAAGGAAACCTTAATTTGGAAGATTTTTCCAAATGGGTGGGAGATATTGCAAAAGCCGCTTGTTATATTAGTACCCCTTCAAACGCCGATCCTGACAAATTTGGACAGAAATATTTTCCCAAAAAGCCAGACAAGGTATACTTTGCCAATGTGGACAAACCTTCGAGAAAATGTTGCTACTGTGACCAAAAAGCCCACGAAGATATTTGCCCAACTATGAAAAATGATGACATCGATAAACGTTGGAAAACCGTAACGGCCAGAAAGCTGTGTTTCTCATGTTTGAAGAAGAACCACCAAAAATTCAAGTATAGGGTGAGAAAGCCTTGTGAAATCAACGGTTGTAAACTATCGCATCACCAACTTTTGCATAAAGAAGATCTGCAAGACCCGCATTGTAGCAGCGAACAAGATAGAAATCCGGAATCGATATGTACGTTGAGAAGCAATGTGAAGAAAGTGCAGCTGAGAGTACTCACAGTGTTTTTACACGGGCCGAAGGGACCTCTTCAGATATTAGCACTTTGTGATGAAGCATCAATAGTTACTTTGCTTGATGAGACGATTGCCAAAACACTTGGACTGAAAGGCCCCATGGAATCTTTATGTCTACAATGGACAAATGACGAGACATCCTGGCAAAACGAGTCTATGAAAATTGACCTGAAGATATCGAAAGCAGGCGATCTTAATAAAGTTTCTACCATGAAAGGCATTCGAACGGTAAATAATCTGTCATTGCCTCCGCAAAATGTCAAAATGACAGAAATGTCGAAATTTGTCCATTTGAAAAATCTGCCAATCAAAGACATTCGTGATGAAAAACCAGTTCTCTTGATTGGTCAGGATAACATTGATCTTATTATCGCTCGTCAGATACGGTGTGGTCCCGAAAATGCTCCACTAGCAAGTAAATGTAAATTGGGTTGGGCCATTCATGGTGTGAGTCAAGAAAATTCACACGGTCGGAAAATAGATGAAGCACATCGTACCATGCACATTTGTGAACTAGGACCAGATGATAATTTACAAGAAATGGTGAGGAATTCATTTTCCACTGAGAATTTTGGAGTACTAATCACACAAGACAAGTTATCTCGAGAAAATGCTAGAGCACTGAAAATTATGAAAGAAACAATAAGTAGATGTGGAAATAGATATGAGATTGGACTATTGTGGCGAACCGATAACACAATTATACCCGAAAGCAAAATACGAGCCAGGCAGAGGTTGAATTGTGTAGAGAGAAAATGTCGGAAATTTCCTAGTTTCGGTGAGGAGTACTGTCAAAAAATCAAGTCATACGAAGAAAAAGGATATATTAGAAAACTGAGTAGAGAAGAAGCTGAAATCGAAAGTTCCCGTACATGTTACCTTCCTCATTTTGCTGTCAAAAATCCAAATAAAAACAAAATTCGTTTGGTTTTTGATGCGGCTTCAAAATCAAATGGTGAGAGTTTGAACGACAATCTCCTAGCTGGTCCTGATATGTTAGTCATCAGTAGCGATCCTTTGGAAGTTTAGACAGCGGCGATTCGGATTTTGTGGAGACGTAAGAGAAATGTTCCACCAAGTGGGGATTCGGAAGGAAGACAGAGATTCGCAAAGATTCCTCTGGCGAAACTTGGAATATCATAAAGAACCCGATGTCTATGAAATGATGGTAATGACTTTTGGAGCCACATGTTCCCCAGTATGTGCTCAATTTGTAAAAAACTACCATGCTGAAAATACCGCTACAGATTCATATATCAAAGAAGCCATAATAAAGAAATTTTATGTTGACGACTATCTGGATTCTAGAGATTCCGAAGAAGAAGCTGTCCAAACTGTCAATGGGATTTGTATTACGATGAAAGGCGCGGGATTCGACGTAGTTAACTGGATGACAAACTCTGAAATTCTCAGATCAAGTTTATCAGACAACTCAGTTAGTGTGAAACAGATAGATGATAGTTCATCCCTCCAGAGAGTTCTTGGATTATGGTGGGATACTGAAAATGACGAATTCCGTTTCAAACTAAATCTGAAAACATTGAATGCCAAAAGAATCCTACTAAAAGGATTGTCCTACGAACTTAATGTCCCTGTTTGATCCATTAGGTTTTTTATCAAGTTTTACAATCATAGCAAAAATTTTAATGCAAGATATCTGGCGATCTGGTATGGACTGGGATGAAAATTTGGATGAAAATCATGAAAATCTACTGTTAACTTGGAATAAATGGATATATGAGTTGCCAAAAATTACAGAAATTCGGATTCCACGATGTTATAGCTTGCAAATACCGACTTCAACAAACATAGAGCTTCACACGTTCTGTGACAGCAGTGAGAAAGCTTTCGCGGCTGTTTCTTTTCTCCGAGTGGTGGGAGGATCAGGTAAAATAGATGTCTCCCTAGTATCATCAAAAACTCGCGTAGCACCTCTTAAACCTCTGTCGATTCCTAAATTGGAACTTCAAGCAGCTGTCATGGCAAGCAGGCTGGCACAATCAATAAAATCTGAATTGGATATTTCCATTGTGCGAACGTTCTTCTGGTCAGACTCGAAATGTGTGATTTCCTGGATCAAGAGCGATGGAAGGAAATTCAAACAGTTCGTTTCCCACCGAATAGGGGAAATTCAGGAGAGAACTAACGTCGAAGACTGGAGATGGATTTCCACTGACTTGAATCCAGCTGATGAGGGGACAAGACAAAAATTTGATTGTGAAAAAATAATTTCAGATATTTGGATATTTGGGCCTGAGTTCTTGCGAAAAAGTGAAGAATATTGGCCTGAAGAATTAATTCAGGAAACTCCAGATTCAGAGACCATGATGGAAATAAAAACAGAATACATCCATGTTTGTACAACAATCCCAGAGAAAAAAGGTCCACTTCCCGACATAAGGCGTTTTTCAAAATGGTTGAGATTAGTGAGATGTACGGCATGGTGTAACAGGTTTTTACAGAAAATAACGAAAGGCTTGAATGCTAGAGAATTGCAAAAAGAACTGAATGTGGAGGAAATCGAAGCAGCTGAAAAGTTGTGGATTAGACAGTGTCAGCTCGAGAGTTTCCCTGACGAAATGAGATGTTTAGAAAATGGAAGACAGATAGAAAAGGGAAGCAGACTTCTCAGCCTCCATCCTAAATTGAAAAATCAAATCATGGTACTCGACGGAAGAACCAACTTGGCAGAATTCTTGATGAAGAGACCAGAGAACCGATTATTTTGGATCCTAAGCACGACTACACGAAATTACTTATCAGACATTTTCACGAAAAATTTAAACATAGAGGAAAAGAACTGATCCTAAACGAAATACGACAGAAATATTGGGTGATCAATGGTAGAGCAGCTGTCAAGTCAGTTTTTTCCAAATGCCAGAAATGCAGGAACGAGAATGCTGAGCCGCTTCCACCATTGATGGACAACTACCGAAAGAGCGATTCAGACAAGAAGTAAGACCATTTGTAAATGTTGGGATGGATTATTTTGGACCAATCCATGTCAAAATTGGAAGAAGGAAGGAAAAACGATGGGGAGTAATTTTCACTTGTCTATCTGTGAGAGCAATTCATCTTGAGATAGCTCATAGCCTCAACAGCGAATCAGCTATTATGGCAATACTCAGAATGGTGGCAAGAAGAGGACAACCAAAGGTCATCTTCTGTGACAATGGTACGAATTTCGTTGGTGCTGCAAAAGATATGAAAAGGGCTCTTCAGGATCTGGACCATTCAGCTGTGATAGATGCCATGTCTTCCAGAGGCATTGAATTCAAATTCAATCCTCCAGGAGCGCCCCATATGGGCGGAACATGGGAAAGGTTGATAGGGTTTGTGAAAAAAATTATTTCGAAAGATTTGTATGACCAATCCCTCAGAGAAGAAACTTTGCAAACCTTTTTCACTGAAGCAGAACATATAGTCAATTCCAGACCCCTGACCCGAGTATCAAGCGATCCAGACGATCTTGAAGCCATCACCCCAAATCATTTTCTTCTGGGATCTTCAAATGGCGATAGTTCATGTATACGCCTAGGTCCAGATTCCATCTGCATTAGACGTGAATGGAAAAAATCGCAGAAAATCGCAGATGTTGCTGGAAAATTTCTGGAAGCGATGGGTTAAGGAATATTTACCCACTTTATCGAAAAGGAACAAATGGACAAAGAACCAAAAGCCAATTCAAATAAATGACATCGTCATTCTAGTAGACAACAGCCTACCTAGATATGCCTGGAAGTTGGGCCGGGTAACTGCAATCTATCCAGGGCCAGACGAAAAGGTTCGAGTTGTGGATGTGAAAACATCAACGGCTGAATACAGGCGACCTGTGACGAAAATTTGTCGACTAGAGCTAGAAGAAAAATAGTTTCTCTAGCAGGGGGGAGGATGTTGAAACCTTTCATTGTTTTATTATTCATCGTTTCATTTCATTTTGTCACCCTATATATATGTTTATAAAAAAAAAAGAAAAACTGTCAGTCAAGTTATTTTGGATAAGTCAATAAAAACTTTGTAAGACTGAAAATAAGTTTAATTGGCTTTTCCTGACCATAAGGTAGTTGAGTCTCTTCTGCAATACAGTCACTTCATAATAGTAATATACAACAATAATTTTAAAGGAGACAAGTCACATCGTATAAACAAGATTAAATAGGTACATTTACAAATATATATTCCATACACTTTCTTTTGAATACATTCAATGAATCACAGTTTTTGAGATGGATAGGTAAATTATTGAATAAAATCAATCCAGAACTAAACAGAGATTCACAACCTATATACTCTCTGTTGATATAAAAATTTCCCATACTATATCTAGTGGAGTGTGTATGAATACTACTTGAGTAGGTCAACTGTTCACTCAGATGATTTGGCAACATATTGTGTTTAATTTTATATTTAAACAATAGCATATTCAATGTTATCCTTTGTTAAGCAGACATAAGAGACAGTGTTTCCAACATGTATTTCACAGGTGTGCGTTTATTACAATTCAGTATTGCTCTCATGGATCTGTTTTGAAGCTTCTGTAATCTATTCAGATTTTCATTGCTCACAAAATAGAGAAGTGTACTGCAATAGTCGAAGTGGGGTGCTATTATTGATTTATATATTGTTAATTTAGCATATTGACTTATTTTATTATTTAATCTATATAAAAGATGAATTTTCGTGGCTATTTTCCTCTGAATATAACTACAGTGAGCATTAAGATTCAAGTTTTGATCCAGTACCACTCCCAAATATTTAAAAATTGTAACCCTCTCAATGCTGACATTATTAATATGAATATCCAATGACAGTTGTTCATCTTGCAGTTGTCTAATGCGATGTTTGCTACCTATCAACATATATTTTGTTTAACTAACATTTAACTTGAGGCTGTTGTCACATAACCATTCATTTGTATTTGATAGGTCCTCATTCTAACATTTTGTGATTTCATTAGGTGTCCCAGTACAATACAACATAGTGTCATCGGCAAACAGTTTGATCTTACACTTTTAAACATGCATCAAAATGTCATTAATGTACAGCAAGAATAGTAATGGACCCAATACTGACCCTTGTGGAACTCCTGAATGTATATTTGAAGTACTGGAGGCCACTTGATTGTTTTTAACTACTGCTTTCGATATCGAGATAATTTTTAAACTATTTTAATACATTTTGATCAATCCCATACTTATTCAATTTCATCAAAAGTGAGTCAGTGTTGACCGTCTCAAATGCTCTTTTGAAATCTGGGAAGACTACACCTATAATATGTTTTTCAGATAGGTCAATTTTCCATGAAGAGATTAGAAATTGTAGTGCAGTTTCACATGAATGGGATTTCCTAAATCCAGACTGTTCCTAATCAAAATATTATGTTCCGCTATAAATTTCATTAGCTGATCTTTCATGTGATTTCCAATATTTTCATAAATTGGTAGGGTATTTATGGGTCTGAATTCAGATGCCAAAGAAGTGTTTGTAACTTTTTCAATAGGAACAATGGTAGCAATTTTCCAATCATCCGGAAATGTTCCAGTGGTTAACGATAAATTAATCAAGTCCAAAAATCGATTACCGATTATTTCAAATGTTAACTTAATTATATTCAGATTAATTCCGTTATCATCTGTTTTATTTTTCTAGAGCAAAAGAATTATCTTTTTTAAATCACACATATTTAATGTTTCAAATTCCCCAAGTATTACATTTGTTGGAGTAATATAACTGAAAACATGCTTATACTCGTTCATTGGTATTATACTAACGGTAAGGTTTTTCAAACTTTCAATGAAAAAAGAATAAAAATATCCAGCTACTTCTGAATCAATTTTTATGAGAACACTATCAAATTTAATACATTTGAACTCTTATTTTCTGTTTCCCTTAAGAAACCTTTCAGTGACTTTCACATCCCTAATGTTTCCTCTATTTTCATCGATCATTGCTAGTTTCAATTCGTATTTTTGGTAACTAAATTACGACTTATTTTATATTCATCCCAGTCAACTTCTAGTTTGGTTTCCTTTGCTTTTTTATGAAGATCGTCGCGTTTTTTTAGATCTGCCATGATTTCGTCTGTAAACCACATTTTCAATTTGAAATTATTGAAATTATGTCTTATTTTGAATGGTGCATATATATCTAAGTAACAGATAATATTGTTGATGAATAATTTGGATACTACATTAATGTCAGTAATATCATTATTCCATACTGTATTCATTAGGGATAGTTGGAATTGAATTTCATCAAAGTTTTTATAATATCTCCTACTTATACTAGTTGAAGTTGGTTTAGTATGACAGACATTACCCAAGGATATTAAAATATTAGAAAGATATGAAACACTTCGAGGATGCGATACTTCAAATTTCAACAACTTGTCATTTGTTATGAAATAATCGATTAATGTAGATGAATCTTTGGTGATTCTGGTATATTCGACAACTAATTGATACAGTCCCATATAATTAATCAGTTCTTTTATTCTTCGGGTGTAGGTGTTCTCTGGGCCTTTAAGGTTTAGATTGAAATCGCCCACTATAATGATATCACAATTACAACATAACATATCTTCTAGTTTTTTTTCTAAGAATGCTAAAAAATCGGAATGTGATGCACTGGGGGAATGGTACACCACACACATTATATATACTGTATTATTTACAACAACCTTGATAGCCACAATCCAAACATTCATAAAAATAACATCTTTAAAAATAAGTTCAAATTTCAGCCCACTTTTGATATATAGGATTGTTCTCTGAAATTCAAGAATGCTCATTGCCAACTCCGTTATTGATTATCTACGATTTCGGTTAAATGGCAACTGGTATATTTAGTACATTTCATCGAGTTAACAAGAAACTTGACGACGTGTTGTATAATTTATAAACTGATATTTTCAATGGAACTCTATATTTTTATGCATTCCGATTTGTAATAACATTCTCAACACAAGCTCATTTGACTTTTCGTAATGGTGAAAATAAGACAGTTGTATTAATAGGAAACATTTATCGTTTGGTACATTAATACCAAATAGCTTAGTAGTGTCAATTGAGTGGTGCGACATGATGATCACGGGTTTCCGAGTTCACATCCAGGCAATTTTTTTCTTTTTTACTGTCTTATTTTGCTATTAATAACAAAATATTGTCATTCGTATAAGTACAAAAAATGGGTGTTTGGACAATCATGAGGTTTTTTCGCCAAAACAAAGAAATTTTTTGTACTAGTGAAAGAAATAAATATTTCCACATAAGTCGCTCATTTCCCACTTTAGGAAGAAAGAAAAGTGATATGAGCTTTGTTGTTGAGAATGTTATTACAAATCGAAATAGATGGAAAAATATAGGGTGTTCCATTGGAAAAAATATCATTTTATGAAATATTATGACAACGCGACTGTCAATTTTTTTTTTCGGCATCGAGAAGGCCACTAAAAATGCTACCATTGCCCATCCAACCGAAATCGTAGCATCAATAATAACGGAGTTGGCAATGGTGCCGACTTAATTTGGAACACCCTGTATATGACAACTCCTCCCGTATGTCTGCTGGACGAATTACAAAGGACTAGCTCATATCCATTTATGTTGATTCCATGGAGAGCAATATCATCCGTAATATGGGTTTCTGAGAAACATACTAACAAAGGTTCATGCAACGAGATACAGTACAATATATTATCCAAGTTTTTTATAAGGCTTTACGCATTGCTATAGAAAATGTGCCAATTGTGTTTATTTTTATCAATATTCTCCACCTGAGCATTAACATTCACACTCTCACTTGCTATAGATCCAATTGTTCTAGAGAATGTATGGGAAAATTTCTTGTCACATGGTGAAACAAATATTAAATTATTATTAGAACTACGTTTTATTAAGATTTTCACTATTTAATAAATTTGTTTCATTTTCAAAATAATCTTTATTCATTTCCAGTATAATCTTCATATTCAATAGTTAATTGGGAATAATTTAATTTTAAAAATGAATATCTTTCCAGAGATTATCTTGATCGATACAAAGTCTTGTGATTGCCCATGCCCACGACCGAAAAACTATTGGGGCGCTGCAACGACATGGGCCCCATGCAGCCACGCCCTCGTGACGCATTCTCCACTGTCGATACCTCATACAGCAACCATCGACTGTATATCTTCGTCCACATTCCCGGTGACACCACTGAAGCCTGAATCGACACGGGTGCTGTGATCTATATCGGCGACAGGACAGCCAGGCAGTGGAGTCTGCTAGGAGTAGCAAAAACTTCAACCGCTCCGAGTTCTGCCCGACTGGCCAATGTCGCAGACATATACCAGGTGGAAATTCAGTTTGGCGAATAGTCTTCCGGACATTAATGTGGACTTTTCTCCGATATGGTCCCAGGAATGAACATACTACGGAAGGAGCCCAACCTAGAAAGTGGTCAAATCTTGTTGAAGAACCGTCCCGTCACAATGGAAGCCCGGCTCGTACCGTGTTTTACCCCCACCGGGAATAGAGAGGACCGTCTAGAAGCTTTCCTACAGGAAAAACTACCGTTATTCGAGGTGATTCATGGAGTAACACTGTTGGTTGAACATAGGATCAGTCTTTTGAATCCTGAGCTGATGAAACAGCGGTACCGACCCCAAAATCCCAGAATGTAGGAAGTGATGTTACAGGAGAACATCATAGAGCCCTCTGAGAGTCCATGGAGCTCACTCGTAGTCATCGTATGGAAGAAAGATGGCAAACCGAGGTTCTATATCGACTTGCTTACCCTCCGCCCTTTATCTATGCCGTATTGGACAAAGTGCGCCACGCCCGATATATCTCTAGTATCGACTCACGATAGGGATATTGGTAGGTCGCTCTATCCGAAGACTGTTCTAGTTCCAGGTTATGTAGTGACCTACCATCACCACTGGCTTCACTCAAATAAAAAGTCCTGCAGCACTCATCGCGAGGTAGAGTATGTTCCTGCAACAATATGACTTCGAGGGGAAATACTGCCAAGGAGGGTTGAATAAGGTAGCAGACGCCCTATCCAGATCCGCGAGGAGAAGAAATAGGAGACCATGCCGTGGGAGTAGCCGTCGTCGAACCGATAGCCGGATGCACACGGTACGAGAAAAAAAAAGGGGAGGTACAACGAAATCCCGCAGCATTACCAGACTACTGTAAACGAGGGGACCGCCTCTATTGTTCATCGATGAAACATATATTTATTTTTCCTCTAAGAGGAGTTGAGAGAGGAGAGGAGAGAGGAGGTTGATAGTTTTTTGAGGAAGGGGCTACTTAAAGTATATTTATTTGTTTCATACTCACACGAAAATCAATCTCAAAAAAAATAGATTCGTAATAGTGCACACAAGTAACAAAAACGGTTTCATCAAAATTCAAATCAAACACCGAATCGAAGTTTTTCTAATTTCCTCCGAAGAGTGTCCTAGTGAAAGATAATGCTTCTTACCACAGATTGATCTATACATTATAATTGAAGTTTATAAACCATGAAGTGAAATATTCAAGATTGATAGAATAATGGCCGATTAGGGTCATTATATTTTGAGACTTCCCCTATTTTATCTCGACGTAAAATGCCTTCGAGTTAATTTGGAGACCTTCAAAATAATAAATGGATAACAATGATGTGAAAGTGTCAATACGTTTACCAAGCAAAATTGTATAACTCATTATGAACAAGCTGAAAAGTTTGTAGAATTTTCCATGCCGAAAGAAGCAGTTTTGGGTTCAGTTATGGAAAATATAATAATGAACTAACAGAGAGAAAGTGAAAGTTATTTTTACACGCTTTATATTAGCTTCACTTGTATGTTTGTTTGTTTGTTTGTAACCGACTCCTTTGGGCGCGATTTTGACCCCCTTCCAGATGTCCGAATGATTTGAAATTTGGCAGGTGTACATAATTCCGGTGAACATACATCAAGAAATTTTTGTGTGGAAAAAAAACAAAATGGCGGCTCCAATATGGCGTACGAGTTTTGTGATTATGGTCCGATTCGCTTCAAAATTGGTATCTGACGGTTTTCGTGGTCGGAGATTATGATTCTTCTGTCAAAATTGAAAAATTCAAGATGGTGGCTCCAAAATGGTGGACGAGTTTTGTGATTATGGTCCGATTCTATTCAAAATTGGTATATGAGGGTGCTTGGAGTCGAATATTATGATTCTTTCGTAAAAATTGAAAAATTCGAGATGGCGGCTCCAAAATGGTGGACAAGTTTTGTGATTATGGTCCGATTCTATTCAAAATTGGTATCTGAGGGTTTTAGTGCTCGGAGATCATGATTTTTTAGTCAAAATTGAAAAATTCAAGATGGTTGCCACGAAATGGTGGACGAGTTTTGTGATTATGGTCTTATTCTATCCAAAATTGGTATGTGGGGGTTTTTGGGGTCCAATATTATGATTCTTCTGTGAAAATTGAAAAATTCAAGATGGCAGCTTCAAAATGGCGGTCGAGTTTGGTGACTATGGTCTGATTCTATTCAAAATGGTATGTGGGGGTTTTTGGGGTCGGAGATTATGATTATTTTGTGATTATGGTCCGATTCTATTCAATATTGGAGAATAATAGTTAAAAAAATTCAATAATAATAATAATAGTTTGAAAAACTGAAAACATGCGTTAATAGGAAACTGAACTAAAGAGTTTGAAATAAATAATAGTTCAAAAGAACTGAAAAATACGCTTTTATAGAAAACCAGACTAAAAAAATAGAAAATAAGAAAAAAAATTATTTTATTTAAAAAAAAATGTGGGGTATCAATAATTATATAGTACATTACACACCTAGGGCAGTAAAGTAGAAAATGTCTCATGGTAAGCGTTGGCCTCTGTATACATCCTTCTCGCATTTTTTTTTTTTTTTTTTTTTTTGGGTTTATAGAAGCGGTTTTTAGTTTTTCAAACTATTATTTTCAGTATACTAGTTCGGTTAGGCTAGGTTCTTGTTTAGAATCGTTAATCCTCTTATATTTTGATTTCCAATATCATCTTTAGGTTCTTCCTGACGTACTCTTAACTCTCTTGAATTCTCACCCATGTAACTTTTGCCGCAAATGCAAGGTATGTTATATATTCATATTTTCAAATTTTCGTTCTACGTTTTCTGGTCTGTTTGTGCAAGAATCGATCTCAGTGTGTAATTTGTTCTGAAAGATGCCCTGATGTCATAGCTGTTGGCAATTCGTTCAATCTTTTTGGATAATCTAGTCACATGAGATATGTATCAGTTTACAGAACTGTTGCTGGTTGTGTCTGTACTGAGTTTATCACCTGGTTGATTTGCATTGCCCCCAAATGGATTTGCGCGACGTCCTTCAGTACTGATCTAACGAAAACCATTTCTACTCCACGTTTTGTCTTCATACTTCCGAAGTTCTCTATTCCATTCTCCTCATTCAAGAGAGAGTCAAATTATGAAGCGTATAACTTGAAAAATAGCTGGTTGTTTCATTATTTGAGATCTTTTATATGAATATTGGAAACGAACAACACATGAAATACCTACAAATTCATTTTTTTGTGATGCAAAAAATCCTGGAAATTTTTGATGTTCATGAAAATTGAAGCCCAGGCGCTGGTAAACAAACTTCATAATCTATGAATGTATTTTAGATATATCATCCATGGTCCACCTAAGGAAAGAGTCAAAAGCCATATTTTATAAGTTCCTTGCACATTTGATTTATAATGATGCTGATATCCTGGAAGTTTTTTTCGCTTCTCGCGAAATATGTTTTATATTTACGGCATTTTAATGGACGATGTTCCAATATAGAGAAGAAATAATAAACGATCTTCATATGTTTACCATGCTATAAATCCGTACTCTTACTCTCAGAAGTGGTGTTTTCATTGCAAACCACCGAATGCATGTCAGCACTCATCAAAATCTAAATATTGATATCCACATGGACTCCTAATAAACTAATGTTGAGAGTTTTATTTCAACAATGCATTTTGATCTGAAATGAGCAGTAGATTGTGCAAAAAGCCGGCAAGCGGTGCATTCATAAGTTTTAATTATCATCCTCAAATCACGTACCCCTACAAAGTTTGTCGGATTACTGGATGAAGTGAACCGATAAGTGAAAAAAAATTAGATTCGATATCTTTCAAGAGATGAAAATATATCTATCGATATTATCACAAAATGATTTAGCGGTGTCTGGAAAATGATCATCATTAGTTGAAGCGCTCATTTTCCCTCATTCCGCACATATTAATACAAATCAGTCGATTAGATCACTGGAATTATTATGACCATAATACTTCTGTACCATAAAATCCGAATAATTACCGCTTTGAGTTTGAGTTATATATGCTTCGTTCCACAGATTCGTTTATTCATAATTTTCATTCATTGCTCTTGAACTCACTCAAAAACCTAATATATATATATATATATATATATATATATATCGAAATATTGGATACATATATATATATATATATCGAGAAAAATCATAGTATATTATATTGTAACTTAAAAATAGAAAACAAAAATGCCGAGAACAATCATGGCATATTATGTTGTAACTGAACAAGTGTAGAAAACGGCAATAGAGGTTGGAATTACTTTTAAGTCATATGTCAATTGTCATTTCATAAAATTATTGGGAAGAAGACATAGTTGACCTAAGCTGTTGGGACAGTTGTGGTTGCTACTAAAGATGAGATGAGGGAAAAATTATTTTTGTTATTTTAGAATTTCATTTATTGTAGAAAACATTAAAGATGTGGAAAAGTGTTTTTTTTTAATTTTATCATCGGGTTGTACCAAAAGAACTATTATTGTTACCTTGAATATATAGGTCAGATGGCCAGGTTACTAAAGGACCGTATATAATAATTCGGGGTTGTATTTGGGTGGTTCTTGTACTGCTGAGTGTGAAAAAATGATACATAAAAATGTGTTATGTGTCCCGGTCTAACCGTGAACAAACAGCGTAAACGTACAGTGTAAATAATTAAAATTTTATCAATACTAATAATAATTATTATTTTAATTACATTTATTCTAATTTTTTTAGAAACAAAAAAACCACCAATTAGTGGAACATTAAAAATCACAATATTAATATAAGATCTAATGTCAGTAAATAAAATTATTAAACACAATAATCTATAACCCCCTAACTTTAATATAATCCAATTTGGCTTTCAATAATAATTCAAACTGCTTTTTTTTTGTTTAATATTTCCACTCAAGAATAAAACAGAATATTACACACGACGATAAGAAGGTTTGCCTGCTCGTGGAATTTTTCAAATTTTCCACCCACAGGTAAAGCATTTTTACCGTCTTATATAATAAATAAGTAATTCATATCATTTAGAGGAAAGTAATATTTGAATATTGTTTCAATATTCAAACTTGTGATGCGAATACCATAACCTTCATTGGCAATGATTTTAGGTTCAGTTGAACGAGAAATGGATGTTTGTAAATGAATACAATTGTACTTTTCTCAGGGACGTGGAGGATATGACCTGTATTGGTTTTATATCCATTTCAAGACAAGCGATACTTGAATTGGAAACGGACATGCACAGGGACCTAATTCAGAATGTGCTATGCTCAAGTTTACTGGGAACCAATTTTGACAACTTGGCTTCTTGTCTGACGAATTAATTCTGATAATGGAATGTATAAATTCAGCATTATCTTCCACCCCACACAGCCATTGAACTTCTATACACAAAATGTTTGTCTCGACCACATTGAAGCTTCAATTGATACTAAACTATAATTAATGGCAGGTGATATACATCTCAATTAATGTAGTTGCATATGCTACATTGACTCCCAGTACTATCAAGGGATTTCTCTACTCAAAGCTGTCCCTCGAGTGGTAGAATCTTGTGAGATACTTACTCAGTGGCGTGTCTCGACAATTTCTCCTTAGCGGTGCCATAGTGGGGCAAATTGACGATCTGTGGAGAAAATTCATTATGAAAAACCAAAAATACTGCAGCATATCCTAAGAACGCCCATATTGATTAGTAATAAATGGAAAAGTTCAAATGGGCTACAGGAAATCAAATAAGACATCAGTCTTTTCTAACAAATCTCGTCTAATATATCCAGATTTATGAAGAATAAGGAGTAGCTGAAGCAGGAAACAAATATGGAGAAAGTTGGAACATAACATGAACTAAGAGGAAAATGAGTTCAAGGGATTTCAACAGATTCAATATCAAAACTTGACATCCAAAAAGAATATTACTGTTCCATATCTGAGAAACACGATACCAATTAAACCAATCCGAAAGTGGTTATCATATATCTGGGAGACAGGGAAGTGGTAAATATTTTGAACAGGCAAATATTTTATTCCGAATTTTAAGGATTTAATTATTTTATTGGTTAATTCTTGTGTGTTTTTCAAATTTTGATCAAGATCAATGCAGGGAGAAGTATTCATTGATATCTCGATTCTAAATGGGATAATGTCATTTCAGAAAAAGCTCGACATTGAATCGCGTAAAATTGAGCAATGAACGTATATAAATGTTGGGTCAAGTGTACATGTTATTTGTTTTGAGTTCAGGGGTTGCAAGGCCTTACTATAAATTGTACTGTAAACTGTATTGCAACTGAGCCTAATAGTAGTGAAGTATTGGCAGTATTGAGCATCAACTGCTTTGTCTTTCACCATTTCACGGCATTTTCGGATATATTTGGGGATTTAACAAACAAAATGGGGGTGATATTGGTAGAGATGGCACTCCAACTAACAAATTACTGGCTATAGGGAAAGGAGTTTTGAATAAATATACACTGCCTGTTGTTGAATCCAGAACATGAAGGTGAGGATCCGATCATGTTGATTGTTTTCGTATGAACATTTTAGAATGCTCTTAGCAATTTTAATTTATTTGTAATGAATTGTTTATACAGTACGGCTTTTTGTAACAAGAACCATTTTCAATGATATCACCGATACTACTTTTTTGAAATAAAAGATATTGTGATTGCTCGATAGATGGCGCGGAGGGACACATCAATTTAAAAATTTCAAATAGCATGGGGGGTCAAATGGCACATCGTTGAAAAAATAACTCAATTCTCTTTTCAACCATCTTGTTTTTTTTATTTCGTCAATACCTTTTTTCACAATATGCATTTGAAATGTCAAGTATAGAAGCCGCACTATACCGTGTGTAACAGGATCATGGTACACCCCCCGTATCTCCTTTAGTTTTGAAGATAATTGATTGAAATTTGGGATATCCCATGAACATGATAAGCGGCACTTTTTGACCTACAAATGAAATTTTTTTCACCTCCTGTTTCGCCGGAAGTGATACCAACTTTCGATTTTTGAATAGAACACCCTGTATATTATTACATTTCTGGAGTTCACATGATTTTCTGAATCCAATGATACCACATAAGTGACATTTCAAACGTCAATATTTTTGATAATTCAATTTTTAGTTTTCCATTTAAGTGTGCCATGATGGTTCCGATTTATTCCAATTCACCCGTCTAGTGCTAGAAAAATCGAAATCCCGTCAAAAATACTAAAGTGCGTTTGTTATGAGCAAATAAAGTTCATCGTAATCGATTTTGGGGTTACTCAATTTTTTCAAATGGAACTATATTGGTACCGTGGTACCATTCATTAGTACTATTAATAAGGAATTTATTCATACCTGCTAATAAAATGTGCGATGAATACAATCAAAATTACAGCTAAAATGAAATAAGATTACTTTGTTCTAATTTAATGCTGAGAAGATACCAAGGTGGCTTTGAAATACAAAAAATGAACACGAAACATTACAACAATTGTTTGAAATGCTGTCCATTAACGACAATGCGCTTCTGAACTCGCATAGCTTCGTATGCCTGTTGAAGGTAATCAGTTACTAAGGAGGCTTTGAAAACAATGAAATTATTCATTCAGATTGTCAAATAAATAGGTATTGGTTTATAGGGATTTTTTATTGTGTATTGGAAAAGACTTTACATTTGTTGTTATTTTTATTCAAATGCCCCACATTTATACAAGGGATGAAAAAGTGGACATGTTAATTATTTATGGGGGATGTAGAAAAATACCGTTGCGGCTAGAAACCTTTATGCCAACCGATATCCTGATAGACAATGTCCAGCGAGAAATTATTTTAATCGTCTTGAAAATCAATTCCGAAGAGAGCCTAACCATGATCCCGAAGAAAACGTTATCATTGACGAAGGAACGGAAATTAATGTTTTAGCTCGAATAGAAGTTGATAAGACTGTTTCTTTAAGGCAAATTGGGTTTGAATTGGAAATTAGTCACCAAACGGTAAGCCGAATCTTGCACAAACATAATTATAAATCTTTCAAATATCAATTGCACCAGCACCTGTACGAAAATGATTATGAACGTAGGATGGAATATTGCAATTGGATTTTGCAGAATAATCGTGCAGCCAAACAATGCTTGTTTGGGAAGGATTTTATTTTCGGACGAGTCTAGGTTTACAAATATGGGATTATTTAACCGACAAAATACAAGGTATTGGTCACAAGAAAATCAAAATTTATTGAGGGCGGGTAACTTTCAAGTGCGGTTCGGTTTCAATGTTTGGCTTGGAATACTCGGTCGTAGAATCATTGGTCCAATAATATTTGAAGGATGCTTGACTGGAGATAGATACTTGAGATTTCTGCGAAATGAAATCGAGGACAGGTTAACTGAACTACCTGTCCATCTACGACAGGGAATGTATTTCCAACAAGATGGAGCTCCTTCCCATAATTCAAGAATTGTAACTGATTACCTTTAACAGGCATTCCAAGAAAACGTAATTTCGACAAATGGTCCTGTGCAATGGCTCCGAGGTCACCTGATTTAACACCTCTTGATTTCTCTGTTTGAGGCCATTTAAAGAACATTGTCTATGCAACCGCCGTTACAACCCGCGAAGACCTGGAGTTGTGAGTAAGACGCCCAATTAATAGTATAACGGCCCAGCAATTAGCGAACGTTCTTCAAGAAACAGCTATGCGAGTTCAGAAGTGCATTGACGTTAATGGACAGCATTTCGAACAATTGTTGTAATGTTTTGTGTTCATTTTTTGTATTTCAAAGCCACCTTAGTAGCATTAAATTAGAACAAAGTAATTGTATTATCTTATTTTCTTTTAACTGTAATTTTGATTGTATTTATCGCTCATTCTATTAGCAGGTATGAATAAATTCCTTAATAATGGTACTAATAAATGGTACCACGGTACCAATATGGTTCCATTTGAATAAATTGAGTTTTACCCCAAAATCGATTACGATGAACTTTATTTGCTCATAAAAAACGCAATTTAGTATTTTTGACCAGATTTCGATTTTTCTAGCATTAGACGGGTGAATTGGAATAAATCGGAACCATCATGGCACACTTGAATGGAAAACTAAAAATTGAATTATCAAAAATATTGACACTTGAAATGTCACTTATGTGGTATCGTTGGATTCAGAAAACTATGCAGATTTCAGAAATGTAATAAAATACAGGGTGTTCCATTCAAAAATCGAAAGTTGGTATCACTTCCGGCGAAACCGGGAGTGGAAAAAAAATCATTTGTAGGTCAAAAAGTGCCGCTAATTATGTTTATCTGATATTCCAAATTTCAATCAATTACCTCCAAAACTAAAGGAGATACAATGTACAATGATCCTGTTACACACGGTATATCCTTCAACGACATTGGTGGACTTTCAGTCACCGTGTCTCTTCAAATGTGTGATATTTCCACCATTATTAGCAAATATCATCGCCGAAGTTCGACGAAGGATGGCCATTGTAATTTTTAAGAATAGGTAGCTCCACAAATTCTGTGGATACCAACATGCTGACAATTCTATCATGGGAAAGGCTCGGGAAATTATTCATGAATGGTGATAAACAACTGCCCATGGCGAGTCCTTCAAGGCTGTTGATCTTGAGAAAGGCGAAAATTCGAGAGGGTCAAAATAAGTGTGATGCAATTGTCATCAACTTTCGCAAGACTTAGGGCCTCACTGACGAGTGGTAACGTTTTCATTTTTGGAACTGAAGTGAAAAGATTGCATACGTCAAAATAAATCATTAGGCAATTTTGGGGTGAACTTAAATTATTAAGTTTTTTAATCAAATCTGAGGAGCTACTTACCGGATATGTGTTTTGAAGTTGGTTGAATCTTTTAAGTTTTAAATAAAAGAAGCTAGAATTGGGGTTGGAGTATTGGTGAAACTCACTACTGGCCTTGTTGGTAATCAACCTTGTAGATCTTTGGAAGTCCATACAAGCGAGGAATAACTGGATTGCTAGAAATTAATGGGAAAGGAGCAGAATGTTCTTCAATTTTTTTTTATGAAAGTTCAACTGGGTTTTCATTCTTTAAATGAATTTGAATTCTTTGAAGTTTTTAACACTGATCATAAAAAAAATTCATGCATTATCAGTCCGATATATTGTATCAGATCTTCCTGTAGAAATCAGTGTTATGGATGAAAGCTTCACAACAAATTTCTGAAAATCACCGAACAGTTCGGAGATTGACCCTTTGAAGTTCAAGGAAGATAACATTTTTTAATAGTCGTCGAAGTAATCCAGCGGTAACAAAAGAGCGAAATTATAATAGGCTTATTGATGACTTGATATTCATTTCGAAGGAAGTCCTTTTAACTTTTTTATGGACTATAAACTGTTAGTGGTAGTGCAACAAGTAAGTTAACACAATGGCATCAATGAACATGTCTGATAAACGTCTTCCATAAATTCAATCTTTTTTTTTTAACTTAAAGAACATATATTCCTTCACCAGTTAGTGTTCACCTACATTCACGTCATCAAGTACCTGGCTTTTTTCAAATCCAATTTCAGCTAGAAAAACAATTCCTACAAATTTCCACACAAATTGTTTATTAAATAGACAATTTTTTGTAAATTTTTTGTTTTTTTTTTTGTATTTGACATGACAATGACAAATTAAATGAAATAATTTTTTTTTTATCGAAAAGCAAGGTAAATTATATAAAAAAATGGTTTCTTAATATGAATTATAAGTCGTAGAAAAAAATTTTAATTAAAAATATTTTTAATTTTTTTTTAGGATTCCAAAAAAAATATTCAATTATCTTTCAAACAAAGCATTTGCCTATAACAATTTTGAAACAATAGGAAATCATTTTCATGCAGCTTTGTACGTAAATTGTTAATGAAAAACTGATTTCTTTTTTAATTTTTTCTACGGGGATCTATTCTGAAGCTTTTCAAGAATAGCTCTGAGGAAGGAAAAACATCTCAGATTTATAGTTTAACAATTATCACACTTGCAATGTTCATGTTCAAGCAGCAAAAAATTGTTAATTAACTATTGCATAACTAATTGAAAAATCACGATAATTTTTTTTTGCCGGCGGTTTATTGTTCATTGATCTATCCAGTATGTGCTTGAATCTTTTCATTTCCTAATTTTCATATTTAAAATTTCAAAATGATTTTTATTGTTAAAGTGTCCGAAGTGGGCGTGGCTTGCGCAAGCCATAGTACCCGTTTTCGGCCGTATTTTCACCCAAATTATAAATGACGGGCCTACAGTTCCGAAAGTCGGAATTTTCCTCCTCTTTTTGAATCTTTTTTTAAATTTCAAAAATCTATTTTTGAGATATTTGCAAAAAACCAAACCCCTTTTTTTTCAGTAAATTGTTTATAACTTTTGCAAATTTTGCGAGTGGAACTTAATTTTTTTCAAAAATTGTCTACATGCTATTCCGGATCGAATGACTCCTTGTTCATATTTCTCCGAGAGTGCTGAAACAAGTTGATCAAAAAAGCACTCGTTGAGTAGATATTCAAAAAATAGTGATTACAAATTCAGCCCTATTTTAGACACAAACCTTCTTGTATACGAGTTTGCGTATTTCTTCTACTCCTACGTTGCAAAATGTTCGGAGGGAAATGTCGTCCAGGACAATGAAGCGGGAAGGTGGCCATGTGTATACTCCATCCAATAACAATTGCAGAAGCTGTTTCTATAGGGAGCAAATAAAAATTCACTTCGCTAACACGAGCGTATATGCGAAAAAACGGAACGAAAAATAATCTGTACTACTTGTATACAGTTTCCGTCGGCAGAAAGAGCCCACTGGTCAACGTGGACTTGAGTGACGGCTGTCCATTTTACAACCGATTCGTCTGGGCCAATCAAGTCGGGCATCAATGCTAGCAGGTGTGTCTATACGATGGGAGGTCATAAATCACGCGTTATATTTTTGTTTTATTAGCTCTGAAAGATTAAAAACCAGTAGCGTCTGTGGTCTTGGTGTGTGCCGATCGAAATACGTTTTAGGATATTCTAGTTTTGAAAGAAAGAAATTATTTTTCTTTCTTAATGTATTTGTATAAATAAAAGCTTGTCTTAAATTTTTTTTCATTTTTCATTATTTATGAAGTATTTTTTAAATCTTAAAATATCTAAATAAAATTAGTTATCTCCGCCACTGCTGCTCACAGGATTTCACCGCAAGACTATTTTATGCTTCTGCAATTGATATTGGGAAAACTATAATTTGGGTAATATTTTTGTTTGACGATTACAATTGAAACTGAGTTACTCAAGAATGATATTGATTTGATTAGTGTAGGATTCCAGCCCTCAGAACTCCAATAGATATCTAGCCACTTTTTAATTTTACTAATTTGTTCTTACTTATTACCCTTCTGTTACCTGAAATAAAAAAATATCCTCGTTTCTTACTTTATTTTTAAAAACATAATTTAATTGGCGGAAATAAAAAGGAGAATCTTTTTTTTGTGGAAATAATAAGAATATGCAAAAAATATTTTTTGAATCTATAGGATGGCCACGAAAAAAGTTGTATTCTAGTCTAGTCGAGAAGTGAGTTTCCTGCGAAAAATAGATATTTTTTTGTTTTTTTCTGCGGACAAAAATTGCAATTGTTATTAACAAAAAACAAAAAAAGTGTTACATTTTCGGGAATAACTCAAAAACTATGAGCGATAGCGAAAATCGAAAAATAGATTCTTGAAGAGGAGAAAATGTCCAATAAAAAGTATACAAAAAAGGTCGCAGACTACACAAGGACATAGACAGTACTCACTTGTCAATATCACTTCGTGAAAGTAAATAATAATTAAATGTATGGTTCAACTTTGTTTTCGAGAAAAATCCAATGACGTTCTGACCTGACCTAGAGCTTATCGACACGAACAAAAAAAACCCAAATGAAAGAAGCCTATAGGACAAACACAAAATATGAAAAATTACTAATTATTAAATCAATTGCAATTTTCTGTTTGTGTGTATATCTTAGAGAAAAACTTTTCGGATGAGAGTTATGCAACTTTATTCAATAAATCTTTCTGCTATTCATTTTTTGATCCAAGTAACTCCCTTGCACCGCGTGGTTTCAAAGTTCAGGAGAACCGCCACTGCATGTACTTGGCTTTGAAGTTGACTATAGCTGTCTTGAAGGGCCATTCAAAGATTATTGGAGCTTTACGGTTATGGGACTGTATATTCCGCGTGCGTTCATTCTGTTAGCTGGGAAAACGATAATGGGATACATTGGAGGAATTCGAAATACGAAAACATGATTCAAAAAATATATATATCGTTTTTCAAAGGAAGTTTCTCCGATAAGTATGATTTCTTTTCTGGGAAAATTATTCACAATATTCGAAAACAATGAAGTTATATATGTACTTCATAGACCTGCCAACTTCAAATTCCATCAAAGTACGATATAATAATAATATCGCCTTTATTACTTCCATCAATTATAACAATAATATAGTATATTATAAGTACTTATAAACTATTAAATGAAAATAAACGGCTGAGTTCAACTCAGGTGGTGAGAAGTCACCACTGTGTTGTTCTTCCATTCAACCGAGAAATATATATCGCAATGAGAGAGAAAAAAATTTATTAAAAGTGAGATAGAGAGAAAGGAAATAACACACATTGAAGTCTATATGAAAATGGATTATTATGGGTCTGTCAATAAGATAGCAAATGGCAGATATGAAATAGTAGAAAGGTAGTAAGTATCAGTTCGGATGCTGCAGGAGAAATTTATTTAGGTCATGCTTAAACTGATGTAGCTTTTTGTTTTTCATTTGATCGGGAAAATCTCTAAACGAAAAATTGGGGGAGTAATTCCACCTTTGAATCTTACATTCAGGTTATGATCATCCATCCTGAAAGTTATTTCCCTATGTAGGTAAGGGGGAACTTTATCTGAAATTATTTTGTGGAACATGGTGCCAGCATGATGTTTCCTTCTAGTATCCATGTCCAACCATCCAATATCCTTGAGTTTGTGAGATATTCTTTCTCTCATGCGGATGCCGAATGTCAGTATCAAACAGAAATTCTGAATTTTTTGAATTGTTAGCTTTGATTATCAAGTTAAACATGGGCCGTATAACACGTCACCATAATTGAAAATGCAAAGCACCAATGCTTCGCACAGGTTTTTTTTTTATGTTCTGGTTCCCACGAAAAGGGATATCCTGTAATGTTCAGAGAACATCGTGGGAACCAAGGGAAAGAAGGTAGGAGTTGGTCTTCTTCTTAAATTTCTGGAGGTTGTATGCCTCGGGGAACACCTCCCTAGGCAATGAGTTCCAAAGCCTCGCTGTTCGTTGGATGAACGAGTCTTTGAAAAGTGATGTTCTGCAGGTCTCCAAAGTGACCACTAAGGGGTGTGATGACTGAACTTGACGGGTTAGTCTCGAAGAGACTGCCAAAGCAGGAACGATTGTTGATATTTCAGAAGAGCATCGCCCATGAAAATATCTATAAAATAGAGACAAATCGCCAACTTTTCTACGGTGTTCCTGACAAGTGAGCGAGTTTGTAAGCGAGGCATCACCGACGAGACGAATTGCCCTTTTTTGGACAGAATCCAATAGCCTCAGGATATGTTTAGGTGCCGCGCTCCAAATATGGGAACAGTATTCCAGGACAGGTCGGATCTGTGCCTTATAGATCATAAGCAGCTGGGTGGGGGTGAAATAGCTCTTGGCACGAAACAAAAAACCAAGTTTTTGGGATGCACTTTTGGCAATGGACCTCACGTGATTTTCCCAGGAAAGGTTATTGCTGATAGTAATACCCAGCATCGATATGGATGACTTCAGTGGTATGGTTACTCCTGACAAAGTTATGTTAGGCACAGTGAGATCGGCTTTTCTAGAGGAAAGACATGCTTGTGTTTTGTTTGCATTGAATTCTACCAAGTTATTAGATCCCCACTCGAGAATTGTTGCTAAGTCCATATTTATATTATTAACATTTCTTCCTCGTTCATTTCTGGTTTCACGGGCTGATATAGGGGCCCTGGAAGAGAAAGCGGTATGGAGGTACTATCATCGGCAAAGCTGTGTACTGGACATGAAGTTGCTTTCAACAGGTCGTTGATGTGAAGTAGAAATAGTGTTGGTGCGAGAATAGATCCTTGCGGAACACCAGCATTTATGAGTAGAGTGTCAGATGAAACTCCATCGACCACTACATGGAGAGACCTGTTTGAGAGAAACCTAGCAAGCAGAGAACACAGCTGAGGGGGCAAGCCATAAGACGGAAGCTTGGCGAGGAGTCCCTGGTGCCAAACTCGATCGAACGCCTTGGAGATATCTAATGCCACAGCTGAAGTTTCTCCATACTTTTCAATAGATAGCTGCCATATATGTGAGACGTAAGCGAGTAGGTCACCAGTTGATCTTGCCTTTTTTAGGGCCTGGCTGTACTCTTGCAATTTTCCAATTGGACGGAAATACCCCCAAATTGTAAGAGTGGTTGAACAACTTGCGAAGAACAGGTGTTAGTTCGGGGGCACATTTCTTGAGAACAATCGGCGGGATTCCGTCAGATCCACAGGCTTTGTTGGTGTTGAGACCCAGCAAAATCTTTCTGATAGTACGTTGGCGAAAGGTGATCTCGGGCATGTGACTGTCAATAGGTGTAATGTTCGGGGGTTGTTTTCCCGATGAATCCAGAGTGGAATTTCCAGCAAATAGGTGCGCTTTCACCTTTACTGGTAAGAAGATCCTATTGCCATACATGATTTCCAATGAATAATATGCTCGTTTTATAAGTTGAGCAATATGTTATTCAAATCTGAGATATTCATCCAAGATTATTCCTAGACTCTTAGCTTCTTGTACTAACTCAAGTTTTTCATCATCTATCAGAATATCACGGGGCTTGTGGCTCAGTGGCAACAGCGTTGATCTTGTGTCGACTGTTTCCACCCGGCTCGGGTTCGAATCCCGCAGCTGATGAAAATTTTTTTCAAGGTCCCAAGAGTGGTTTCGGATCCCACTATAAAAGGTAAGGTCCCCGTGATTTTAACTCGTACAAGTTTCCATTAACTTCTGAGGGTTGTTCAAACAACTAAGAAAGCGGTAAAAAACAAAAAAAAAACAATCAGTCTGACTACACATAGTTTTTCTCGAATGTTTGGGCGCAAAAACAATGACATTAGATTTACTAGAGTTGATCATCAAACAGTGGTCAGACGATTTTCTAATAAAAGCGTTTTGATCATTATTCACTCGAGTACAAGCATTCTCTACCATGTCTGACGAAAAACTGTGGTATAATTGCGTGTCATCTGCATATAAATGTATGTTGCAAATCTGGATACATTTAACTAGCTGTACTGTGTATATGGCGAACAATAAGGGCCCTAAAATTGAACCTTGAGGTACTTTCGGATAATCCTACGTAGTGCAGTATCGACAACATCAAGTTGTAGTTGATGGTGTCGAAGGCTCCAATCTAATAGAATTAATATGGTATTCTGGCCTAAATTGCTAGATCTGATGATGTCGTCAACTATGTAATAGAGCTGTTATGCAGCTGTACCCTTTGCGAAATCCCGACTGAGTAGTAGGAAGTATAGAAAAAGGATTGATACGTTTTTCCAGTTGAAACTCAATGGCTCTTTCGAGTATTTTCGATAGAGATGGCGATAAGCTGATAGCACGCAGATCTTTGTAATTCAGTGGAGTTTTGATTTTTGGTAGTACTTTCACAACTGCTCTCTTCCATACAGTGGGAAAAACATGGTTCGTCAAACAGAAATTGATAATGTGAGTAATATAAGGAACGATATGAGGGCAACACATTTTCATTAGTTTTAGGAAATCGCAACCCATTGCATTCGATTTTACTTTAGAGATTTTTTCGTAAACAAATATATTGTCAACCTCACTAAATGCGAAATCGATCAATTTGTTATTTTTATAAAAGGATGAAAGTTCCATAGGCGGCTGTCTAGAAGGTATAGAGTTGATGAAAAAGTTGTTAAGCTAATCAGGATTTTTCAAATTGTCTGGAATATGTCGTTTTTTATCAGGTAGGAAATTGTTATATTTCAAAATGTTCACAAAATTTTTGTAATCATGTTATCAGAATTTACTAGTAAAGTAAGCCTTTTCAGCCCTCTTGATGGCCTGATTAGTGTAATTAAGCATATCTTTGTAACACAGGAAATGAGCCAATGATTTTGTTTTTCTGTATCTGTTTCAAGCTTTGTCTCTCGTTGACATCATTTCTTTCAAAGTCCCCGTTGACCATGGAGCAGGTCTGTTAGTTACCCTTGATGACGTTATGAGAGCATGCCTGTCGATAAGGTTTGTTAGACAATTAACTAAGTATGCAACTTTTTCATCAACTCCCTCCTGATCGAAGATGTAGAAAAATGGAATATTGTTTAGGTCCCTCTTGAAATCTCCTTCGTTAAAGTATTTAAAACTTCTGTATTAGTGAATTTTTAACTTTTGTTCATCAAACCTGATATTTACCCTGCAGTACACTAACATATGATCAGGAATTTCAAAAAATGAACGGTGGATTCAAATTATGTAGCATCTATGGTGGTTCAGAGACCTCAAAATTTCTATTTCTTCATTTTGATTCAGCCACCGTGTGATTTTCATGAAAAATGATAAACAATTATACGGAAGTATTTGAATCATACTGAGTCGAAGGTAATTCCGAATCAATAATTTTTCTACAAACTTTTCTCATCGGTAATTTTAATTTTTTTCAACAGACTAAAAAAAATATAAGAACAGAGATCCACTGTCAAGTTCTCACCTATGTGACCAAGTAAAAAAAAAATGCTTGCGAACCCACATTGAACAAATATTTCACTGGATATTGCATATTGGGGAAAGATAACGAAAAACAAATTTCGAGTATTCTGTGATAATTTTTCGCAAAAATTCATTGGATCAAGAGATTAATTTGATATTAGGAGGTGTTTGCATGATTCATTACGGGTCAAACTGACGTATTGTATTGGAAGAATTGAATATATGTTTCAAAATTATGAATAAATCATTTAATTTTGGTAAAAAGTCTGTAAATTATTTATGTATTCAACCTTGAGACCATTCTGTTATTCGAATAATCAGTGTCCTTCTGCATAAACAAATGCAGAAAATTATCAACTATTCATTGGAAATACATTGTGAATACTATCAGCATGAAGCATCGTTCGTATAATGTCATTCTTGAAATATTCTTTATATTGTAAAAATTTACTAGCCAAGATAATTCTGGGAATTTCGAGTACATTTCATAATCATTTGCCTTGGTGAATAAGATTTAAGGATATACCTACAGCTTTGTATGATATAAAATATGAAATGAGTTTTTCCCATGTTACGAATTCGGGGTTTTGTCCAATATTGAAGACGCTTAGAATCAATAACCTTCATTAAATGATACATTGGACATATTCACTTGATTGAATGGAGGAAATCCCACACTATCTAACGCAAATGAAAGGACCTGCGTTATTCTGTGTTATCGGATAAAAAATATCATTTCACTCGAGTCTGAACAATTGGAATAATCCAAATCGTCTCCTCTACTAATGACAGATTACAAGCTGATTCATAATCTTGGAGCATTATATTCACCTCAAATCTTCAAAATCGGAATTGACCATAAATTAGATCTATTCTACACCTGTCAATTTCTTGAAGAATTGTAGCGATCTCCTGCGCGTGTGCTTCTTGATTCCATCCTGACAGGTATGGCCATTTCCATGAGTTAAGAAGTATCAGAATGAATTGCCTGCAATAAAAATTGCGAAGTGTGAGTGTATCATCCAACGTATTGAGGCACTCAAAACTAGTCTTCGACGGCAATTTGGTTTTGGTCTTAGTTTCGGTGGGTTTGCTGCCAAAACCGAACATATTTTGAACAAAAAAGTTGGGAAATACTTTGACCAGCATAAAAAATTACCATGTTACACCAATACATACAGACACACACAGAATACACCACACCACTGTTCTGGTGACTGCAAGAGCCTAGAGAGCAGAAAAAATATTGGTGATTTATGGTAATTTATGCAACAAGCGGTCAGCGTAGTTATCGACTAGTTTTTGCGCGGTGAACGGTTCACTTAATTTTGTCTAATGGGAATCATATTTATTTATCTTTGCGTTTTCCTCCATCATTCGACATATATCATGTATGATTTTGAACTAACCTTATATTTTGGGTCGAAGATAAACTCATTCAACAGAAGTTGAAAATACTATAATATTACTGAATCTGGAACGATTATTCTCATGGAAAAACTATTGAGTTGAAGAATATGCTGATATTCCATTTAAGAGATCTATTTTCTGTGAAGGGTCCTCTTTGATTTTCAGTTATCTGATCATGTCATTGAAATTACTGTAAAAAGTAACTAATTTTACCGTTTTTAGGAACAACCAAAAGCCCTAAATA